>CM069602.1:43728421-44193421 GCA_035771175.1 Paratinospora sagittata | reverse complement strand
GCCAGCATAGCCAAGTTCTCAGAGATTGGGCGATAGCTCCCCATTGTCTGTCTTTGTTGATATTCTCTCCTGACATATGCATATGTGCTCTCCAAATCAAGTTTTGGGTCTTTTTGCAAGATTTCTCCACAAACCTGATCAAACTCAGAGTTAAGTCCACTTAGAAAAATGTGAACTCGAAGCCTAGCCATCGCGGAGTATAACTGGATTACCCCTTCAACTGTTCCTTCCTGAGAGGTAGTTCTATGATCAATTTCCTGGAAAATAGCAACAAGTTCATTATAGTATGTTGATAATGGTCAACCATTTTGCTTGGTAGAAAAAGATCTCTGGTTCAACTCAAAAATACAGGTTTCGTCCGATCCATCATAGAATGTTTTTGATACGGCCTCCCATATCTCCTTGGCGGTGGAAAGGCGAATAATCGCTGCATTAACGACGGACTCATTGAGTCAATGAGCCAACTTTTCACTCTGTGATTTTCAGTAATCCATGCTCCAAGATTGGGATCTCCAGATTTTGGTTTTTTCGTTTCTCCAGTGAGATATCCAGCTTTGTTGCAAGCGCCAATACGTATCTCCATGAGTCGAGACCATAATGAGTAATTGGTCTCATCAAGAATTATTCCGGTTGAAAAAGCAGAATTGTCTTGGTGTACGATAATCTGCTGTGTTGGTGTTGGCATAAGTTCGGTTGATGCGCCTGTAGTGGTAGCCATCAAACTCACAGCAGCTGTTACGAGGGTGATGAACTTCGAGGGAAAAATACGTATATGATTGTTTATTGTAGACTTCTTTGGAATCAGGCCTGCTCTGATACCATGTTAGACAATAGAGTTTCCGCAGAGAGAGTTCAAAGATGTATGTTCTTCTCTAAAACAGAGGCAATATATAGATACAATTACATCCTAAAATTAGGTCCTAAATTAGGGAAACAAATTGTTTCTATATTTGCAAAATCAATTATATTCTATATAGATACAATTACATTCTATATAGATTTCTAGGATTAATTCTATATAGATTTCTAAGATTAATTACAGAATCAATCTAATATTTGTTTCTAAATAGCTCATGCAGACACCTACATCCAAAAGTTCTTAGGAAAATGTAATCTGGTTGCTTCTTGTATAGCTTCTCATGAAGAGAAAACATATCAATAACTGGTGAAGGAAGGCTATTTATGAGCAACGTAGTTGTAGCAAAAGCTTGTTCCCAAAATTGAAGAAGTAATTTAGCATGAGCAGGGAGGGTAAAGCTTGTTTCTACCACATGCTGATGTTTTCTCTTGAATATACCATTCTGCTTATGTGTATAAGGACAAGAAAATCGAACTTCAATGCCATGATCAGACAAGAAAAGAAGGAATCTCTTATATTCACCACCCATGTCAGTGTGTAAGGCTTTAATCTTGGTATCGAATTCAAGTTCAATATACTATTTTAAATTTATGAACATTTGAAGTGCATCAGATTTGAGTTTAATAGGATATAGCCATGAATATCTAGTAAATGCATCAGTAAACACAATATAATATCGACATCCCGAGGTAGAAAGTATAGGTGGACGACCCCAAATGTCAGAGTAAACTATGTCAAGAGGTGTAGTATCAATTATGGCATGCTTCTGGAAAGGTAATTGATGTAACTTGCCAAGCTTACAAGAGTCACAGAATGACATATCAGATACACAAGAACTAGGACTCACTTTATTAAGAACATTTTTTAAAATGGATAAGGATGGATAACTAAGTCTTGCATGCCAAAGACTAGAATTATATGTCTTGGCAGCAAGATGCACACAACATTTATTTTGAACAAAGGTAATATCAGTAGAATGTACACCAGAATGATGACAGTGGTTGTGATTTATATGAGGAAAGGCTTAAGAAATTGGAGCTGAGGGTGAAGCTTTAGGTCTTGTAACTGAATCAGTAGGAAGATGAAGTGTATACAGGCCATCCTTGAGAACCCCTCGAAGCAATGCCTTCCCTGTATTCTTGTCCTTAAAAACACACCAATGATCATCAAACTCAACAGTTAAGTTGTTGTCACGAGTAATATGAGAAATGCTTAATAAGTTCTTTGTGATAGCAAGAACATGTAAGATGTGATTCAATTTAATCTTCAAATCAGAATCAGTAGTAAAAAAGATTAAAGAATTACCAACATGAGCTATGTTGAGTAAGTTACCCTTTCCTACGACCAATTTTTCTTTTCCTTTGTAGTCTAAGCTAATCGCAAGATTGCCAAGATCAACAGTCGCGTGGTTAGTTGCACCACTATCAACATACTAAGAAAGATCAGCCACCACATCAAGTGAGGCAATCAAAGCTGAGCCATGAGCAAGATTGACTTGATTGCTTTGATTAGTTGATGTTGGATTAGGAGAACTTTGTATGAAGGATTCTTGAGGACGATTTTGAATCTTGGACTGATTACAATACCAGTTCTGATCAAATCGCTTATAGCTTTGAAGAGCACTATGGCCAGCCTTTTGACACAATTGACAATATATTTTGCTGCCATTATTCCATTTGTTTCAACCTCCTCCTTTTCCTCTGCCTCTGTTGGCTGAACCACCACCTTTATTGTTCTAATTATAGTCAATATGAGCAACAAAATTGGCAGATGAGGAAGCATTTAACTGAATCTGAGAAACGCTATTAAGCTGTGCAATTCTCTGCTCGTGCAACATAAGTGAATATTGCACATCTTAGAATGTCAAAGATTTGGCATTATGAGACACTAACACCACCAAAGGATCATACTCATGGCCTAGGCCATTGAGTGCACATAGAATCATTTCATTTTCAGTAAGATCTTGACCAACAAACTTAATCGCATCACCTATGTTCTTGATTATCAACATATAATCACCGATAGACAAATTGTCCTTAATACTCTGCATTTGATGCTTTAATTACATCACACGAACCATAGAAGATTGAGCATATAACCTGTCAAGAATCTCCCAAGCAAGAGCTATCTTGGAATGATTTACTTGACCAACAACACTTTTACTTATTGTTGAAAGTAACCAACAGATAAGCAATTGATCTGCTCTTTTCCAAGATTTGCAACCAGGATTAACCCGAGTTTCAATCACCACACCTTCTTCATTAACTTTTTCAATTATCTTTGGAGGAGACACAGATCCTGATACAAAATCTTGAACACCAAAGCTCGAACAACTGCAAGAACTTGTGCCTTCCAATTTATATAATCTCCTTATATAGCTTGATAGGGGAGATTAACATTGAGTGTGTTTGCTAATGTCTGAAAATCGACATTGGACATTGGAGAAAATGAACTAGAATCTGGTTGAAGAGTAGAGTTATTCAAAGAGCTAGAAGACATGTTTAACGCTTGTCAATCACAACTTTCATACCATGTAAAATTCAAAAACAAAGACTCATCATCTGATCAATCAAAAAAACAAATGAAGCTTGCTGAAGCTTCAGCAAAGGCAGAGAAACAAAGAAAACAAAAACTAGAAAGTGAGAGAAGAATTTTCCAGAGCAGCTTTCACGCAATTATACAAGTTTTTATATACGCCATCTAAAATGATATGGACCATTCACTAATAACTAACTCTCAAATCACCATTGGATAAGATAATAAACTTCCAACTGTTGGCCCATATATGTCCAAGAAAAAGGGGGGGTGGGCATATTTTAACCTTTATTTAAATTATGTGGAATAATGAAAGCAGATTAAACAAAGTATAGCAATGAGATACAATAGATATAAATGGGAACAATGCAAGCAAGATTTATAGTGGTTCAGCCGCGCCTACATTCACTACCTAACCTCTGCTGTTAGAAGTTGTTCAAACTCCACTATGGACCTTCTTACTGGTGAAGATCAAACCGGAACACTTTCTCAACTTACGGGTGTGAGAACTACCATTTCTCAACTTATGGGTGTGAGAGGACCGTTTCTCTACTTATAGGTGAGAGAGAACCTATTTTCAACTTACTGGTGTGAGAAGACCGCTTACAACTTTGAGCAACACTTGCTTTAACTCAGTGACTTACCCGTCACTACAATCTGATTACAAAATGAAATATGATTCCCTTTACTCAGAATCAAAGTGATACTTACAACGCTTTGGATTGACCTTTTGTTGCTACAGATTCAGCAAAATATGTATGATGAAGTTTCTGCTAAAAATAGGATCAAATAGCTTTTGTCTTCGTTAATGGGTTTTTAAAATCATGAAGAAGAAGATCGATCAACCAAGAAGACTCGAAGTTTTTCTTTCAAAAGATCGTAAGATCAAGCACAAGTGAAAAAAGACTAACTTTTAAATAGTATTTTGGCGCAAACGAAAACTATCAATACGTTTGGAATGAATAACAATTTCGTATTTCATTAGTCAGTTTTTCTGCTCTGAGGCAGCACATATATATAGGAATAACAGAGGCGCAATGGACTTGGTAATTTTGGCGCTCTAAGTTTTTTCAAATATAACGTTAACATTCTTTCCAGAAATGGATCGATTCGGCTTAATGCATATTACGGCGATAACACCTGAATCATCTGATCTTTTCATGAAAGAGGAATGTTCTGACAAAATTTTAGAACGTTTTAAAAAGTTCTAAAAAGTTGTTGTATGATTATGAAAATTTTTAAAAAGTATTCGTACGTTTTTGAAAATGGTTAAAAGAAATGGCAGTAGTGTCAGAACAACAAAAATATATTTTCTGTCGTTTTGTCCCTTGGAAGGCGCTCATAGAACATCAACGTCCTACTGAACAATAAAGTGCGGGCGCTACTAAGTAGTAAGCGCCCTAACTTGCTTTGAGAATTAAACGACTTAAAGCATGAGGGCGCTACTTCGCAGTCAGCATCCTGCTTTCTTTTAAAACGCAAAACATATAAGGGCGCTACTCAAGAGTAAACATCCTGAACTATTAAAAGTTGTTTTAAAACAAAGTTTAAGCGCGCTGACGAACGGTGAGCATCTTGGAAGTTACTTAAGTTGGTTCTAAAGATGAGGGCGTTCCTACACAAATAGCGTCCTGATAATTTATTCAACTTATAACTTATTAGCATCCTTAAAAATAAAAATCACTTAAAGATAAAAAGATCTTTCAACGAGCTGAAACTGAATCAGCGTCCTGACACTCTCAAAGGTTGATAAGAGAAAGGTCACTACTAACAAATAAGCGTCCTTATTATTAAAATCAATTTAACCTTGAATGTCTTAATATTTTATCAGCGTCCTGACTCATCAAGTCTAGGAGAGTGCTACTAAAACATTAGCGTCCTAAAAGACTTTATAAAAGCGGTTTTTGATTTCACAATTAAAACTTGATAAAACATAAATTAACCAGACTAAATCAAACATGCAACCAATCGATTAAAATATACAGGCATGCATATTGCTAAATCACATGACATAGAAGGTCCTACAACCTATCATAATCTAATCATACAAATAAACATCTTCAAATGATCATGGTCTTCAAAAAGATCTTTTAATATGTTCGCCATGCATCAATTGAATATTTGATACCTTCAAGTAAGATTAGATATGCCATATGTGCAGTAATATCATGAACAAAATATAGTTTTATAATCATCAAAATCTTTCATAATAGGGGCATATTCACGTAAGGGACATGAGGATAATTGGTTCAACAATATCCCCCTTTTTAATGATTTCAAACACATTACTGTAGGCTTTGAATCAAACTAATAAAGTGATGTATGTATGCATGAGATGCAGTATTAATGTTCCTTGTTTCATATAATATGAGTGTATTAACAAGGAATGTGCATAAACTATCTCTAAAACTCCCCCTTAGTGTTATACTCCCCTGAGTTTATGATGCTTCAATGATAGTACTTTCTCCCCCTTTTGAAATATCAAAAAAAGTTAAGTAACATGAAATATATCTCCCTCATATGGAAGTAAGCATCAAAGTGCTTCAGATTGGTTTCAGAGAACATTCCAAGTTCTCTGCGAATATGAACAAATTGGTCTTTTGGTAGGGCTTTAGTAAATATGTCAGCCAGTTGTTCTTTGGTTCCAATATGAGATAATACGACTTCTCCATTTTGCACATGATCCCGTAAAAAGTGATGTCTTATTTGAATATTCTTAGTTCGGGAGTGCAATACAGGATTTTTAGATATGTTAATAGCACGTGCATGATCACATAAAATTTCAGCACATTGAATAAATATTTGATAATCCTGAAGTTGTTGTTTCATGTAAAGAACCTGAGAACAACAACTTCTAGCTGTAACATATTTTGCTTCAGCTATGGATAGTGCCACAGAATGTTGTTTCTTGTAAAACCAAGAAATTAGAGAATTTCCAAGAAAGTGACAAAATCCAGAGGTACTTTTCCTATCAGTTAGACTGTCGGCATAGCTGGAGTCTACATAACTTATGAGATCAAAAGTAGTACCTTTGGAATACCAAATTCCTAAATTTGTTGTGCCATTTATGTATATGAATATTCGTTTGACACATTTTAAATGAGATTCTTTCAGTTTAGATTGAAATCTTGCACATAGATAGTGTCACGACCAACTATACGTGACGTCATGACCAACGCAGAAACCTTCGAGTATACCCTCCATCGGTACACCCGATGTAACACCCCGATTTTCAAAACTTAAATTTCAAGTAAAATATGAATATTTTAATTTTGTTGAGAAAGATCACTGAAAATCGAGATGCTAATATTCGTCTATCTTAACCCATAACCATTATATAGGTAATAAAATTTGCAACACTATGAATTTGTATTCTTCTAACCAAACAACTAGATAAGATAAACGAATACCCTTTGATCTTCATACCAAGGACCACATAATTCCACAATACAAATTTCTATATTGAATTGTGATGGTACTTGCCCTTGTCCATCCATTATGGACACAACATTTAAACATATTCATCAAATAGAATTAGTGAATTCAAGTCCAAGGCAATCACAAGTGAAATAAACCACAGGGTCTTTACTAACAGTAATAATGTTCATTAAATTTCGATTGTTAATACAACCCGTTTTAATAATAAACTTTTAAAAATCAAATAAAAATATTCAGCCCTGTCACCACAATACCAACAAATTAATTAACCCACCCCTACTACTCTGAACTACGTCACGAACTCGTGATTTTATTCTCTTAAGTACCTGCATATAAAAAATAGGGGTGAGCTTGAAGGCCTAGTGGGTCATCTAAACAATTCACAACATTTTATCATGATATATACACAAGAACATTACAAACAAGTTTCACACATTAATCGTTGCAACATTTGATTGTTTAAGTCGAGAATTCTATTACATTCAAAATCACGTACCTTTGGGAAATCAAACCTCGAGCGGCACTACCCAAAATCAGAAATTCGTTGGCGATATTCATTATGAATAACTGCCCCATAAAAAACATTAACGATATTCCTTAGAATAACTGCCCCATAATAATCATTGGCGATATTCCTTGGAATAATTGCCTCATATGTGTGATTCTTATCTTAATTGTGTTCTTTAGTGATGTCACACCATACATACAACATAAGTATGATATTAATTGCATTCACAAGACGTATTCAAACTCCACTACACATGGTATCATGTCACAATGCTAAATATAAAAGTATTAACGCATGAATTTTACTATGCCAATATTCTCAAGTCATGTATTTCATCATCAGGCATTATAATATACAAATGAATCTCAATTACCACATGAATTGCATACATCTAATTATCATTTGATCAGAACAATGAGTCATTCTGACACACATATCATCATAGTCAACAATCACAACATGGTATATATAAAATCATGTAAAATAGACATATAAGAGCAATGTAATAATACTATAGACCTAATTAATTTAACATTCCTATCTACATATCAAAATAAAACCTTGTAAAGGCATAAAATCTTTCCCACCTCAATCGCTTAATCCTAATTTTTCAAGTTTCAAGGTACGTGTCGGTCTCAACCAACATTTTAGCCTTCTCAAATCTCCAGAAGCCTTGATTGAAAATCTTGGGCTTTTGATTCGCAGATTGCAGAGCGAGAGAGCAGAGAGTCACGGCGAGAGCGAGAGAGTAGAGAGCAACAAGCAGAGAGCGGCGGAGCAGACGAGAACGAGTCGCTAGGTTAGGTTTTATTGTTAGGTTATTAATATTAACAAGGGTTATTTATGAACCGTTGTTGAACTAAAGCTGTTAAAAGTCTAAATCGTTCTATTGAGGGTTACTAGTGCTTTAGATTTTGGGGTGCTAGCCTAAACAGACGTTGGAATCCCATCCCCCTATCGGAGCGTAGTCGTGGTGATTTTGGAATCCAAATTTTATCTTGTATGCAAGGAAGATTAATAGTATTGGAAACTTGCCATAATTTTGTATTGAAAAACTTGCCAAGATTTCTTTGGTGTGATTTGTAATTGATTCCTTAAAGGAATGCGAGAATAATTTTGAAATTGGAAAGAAGATATTTTCAAAATTTTCAGGGGATTACAATCTTCCCGCCTTAAAAGAAATTTCGTCCCGAAATTAAAGTTTAAGCTTACTTACTTGATGATGTTAAACTTTTTCCACTGCTGACCAGTTGTATCTCGAAACCTAGAGCGTTCTTTGAAATAAGTCGGCATATTTGGCCTTCATTTCATTTTCTGGTTCCCAAGTTGCTTCTTCAACTCCATGATGCTTCCATAACACTTTAACTAATGGAATGTCTTTGTTCCTCAAACTATGAACTTTCCAATCTAGGATCATTAAAGGTCCTTCTTCATAGGTGGCATCAGCTTGTACTTTTACGTCTTTCCAATCGATGGTGTGGGAAGGGTCTGGTTCATATTTTCGCAGCATCGACACATGGAACACGTTGTGGATGACGGATAAACTAGTTGGCAAGTCTAGTTTGTAAGCATTCTCGCCAATTCGATCACTAATCTTGAACGGACCGATGAACAGAGGAGATAATTTCCCTTTCTTACCATACCTCGTGATGCCTTTTTGAGGGCTTATTCTCAGAAATACCTTATAACCTTTTTGGAACTCTAAGGGTCGGGCCTCTTATCTGCATAGCTCTTCTGCTTACTCTGTGCAGTAACTAGTCTTTTCTAGATCAACTTCATTTTTTCGTTAATCTCAAATATCATATCAGGTCCTGTAAGTACCTTATCTTCCCAATCGGCCCAACACAGTGGTGACCTACATGGTCGTTCATATAGGGCTTCATATGGAGCAATTTGTATACTTGCCTGGTAACTATTATTATAAGAAAACTCTGCTAGGTGTAAGTATTTACTCCAATTTCCCTTAAAATCTAGTACACAAGCTCTCAACATGTCTTCCAAGATCTGAATAACCCTTTCGGATTGATCATCTGTTTGAGGATGATAGGCGGTGCTCATGGTTAATTTGGTTCCCAATTCCAGCTGTAAGCTCTGCCAGAACTGAGATGTGAATAAGGAATCTCTATCTGACACTATCGATTTGGGTACTCCGTGTAGCTTCACAATCTCTTTAACATACAACTCGCCCAGTTTACTAATTGGATCTGTGGATTTAATAGGTAAGAAGTGTGTCACTTTAGTAAGTCGATCCACAATTACCCAAACCTTATCCTCACCTTTCTGATTTCTAGGAAGACCTCCGACGAAATCCATTGCTATGTTATCCCATTTCCATTCAGGGATTTTTAAAGGTTGTAACAATCCAGACTGTCTTTTATATTCGGCCTTAACTTGCTGACATGTAAGGCATTTAGACACATATTTGGCCACATCTCTCTTCATACCTTTCCACCAGTAGTTTTTCTTCAAATTTTGGTACATCTTATCTCCACCAGGATGTAAAGTGTATTTAGTCTGATGTGCCTCATCAAATAAGATCTTTTTAATTTCCTCAATTTTGGTTATACAAATTCGATCTCTGAATCTCAATAACCCCTCTGAATCGATCCTGAAATTTGTATTTCCATTATTGGCTCTTGCACCTGCCACCCATTTTATTAATTTTCTATCCTGAGCTTGACCTTCCTTAATTTGATGTAGTAGGTCTGGCTTGCAACTCATATTATATAAGAAAATCTGATTTTCACCTTTTTGTACGCCCAAATCATAATCTTCAATCAATTGGTACATCTGGGCTTTTTCTACATCGTTCTTATACGATTTTTGACTTAAAGCATCTGCGACTACATTGGCTTTCCCTGGGTGATAATGTAGCTGAAAATCATAATCATTCAGCAATTCCATCCATCTCTTTTGCCTCAAATTTAACTCTTTTTGCATATAGATGTACTTCAAACTCTTATGATCAGAGGATAGATCAAATTTCTCTCCATAAAGATAGTGTCTCCATATCTTCAAGGAGAATACAATAGCATCCAATTCTAAATCATGAGTCGGGTAGTCCTGTTCATGAGTCTTCAGTTGCCTTCAGTTGCCTAGAAGCATAAGCAACCACTTTACTCTCTTGCATCAGAACAGCGCCAAGACCATTCTTAGAAGCATCAGTGTAAATAACATAACCGACTCCGCTTGCAGGAGTGATCAATATTGGGGCTGTGGTCAATCGTCTCTTCAACTCTTGAAAGGAATTCTCACATTTCTCATCCCAACTAAATTTGGCATCCTTCCTTGTTAGCTTTGTCATAGGCTCAGCTAGTCTCAAAAAATTTAGAATAAATCTTCTATAGTAACCAGCTAGTCCTAAAAAGCTTCTAATTTATGTCACTGATTTTGGATTTTCCCAGTTCATTACTGCTTCAACTTTTGTTGGATCTTCGGATATCCCTTCTGATGACACTACATGGCCCAAAATTTTGACTGACTTCATCCAAAATTCACATTTTTCAAATTTGGCATACAATTGATTTCGCCTCAATGTTTCCAAAACTATTGTAAGGTGTTCCTGATGCTTCTCCTTGGTCTTCGAATAAACCAAAATATCATCAACAAATACCACTACAAATTTGTCTAGATGAGGCCTAAACGTTCTATTCATTAGGTCCATAAATGTTGCTGGTGCATTAGTGAGTCCAAATGGCATGACTCTGAATTCAAAGTGTCCATACCTAGTCCTGAATGTTGTCTTCGGTATATCTGACTCTTTGATTCTAAGTTGGTGATAACCGAACCTTAGGTCAATCTTGGAAAAATAAGTTGCTCCCTTCAGTTGATCGAACAAATCATCTATTCTGGGTAGGGGCTACTTGTTCTTGACTGTGACTTGATTTAATTTTCTGTAGTCAATACACAGTCTCATCGACCCATCTTTCTTTTTGACAAACAATACTGGTGCTCCCCAGGGTGATTCGCTCAGCTGGATAAATTCCTTTGCACTAAGATCATCAAGCTGGGTCCTTAGTTCTATTAATTCGCTAGGGGCCATCATGTAGGGTGACATTGCTATGGGGTCTGTTCCAGGGTACAGTTCTATCTTGAACTCTACTTCCCGCTTTGGAGGTAATCCTGGTAATTCTTCAGGAAACACTTCAGGGAAGTCTCTAACCACCAAGTGCTCTTCTAAATTCCTCAAGGTCTTTAGAGGCTCGACTTCTGTTAGGGTTTTGAATTCCTCTTTTTGATTCACAGATTTGAGAAGTGTGGACATGATATTCCTTGGAATTTTGTTTTTATCCCCATAGATTTTAACCAACTCTCCCGAAGGTAGCCTCAAAGTAGTCTTCTTTCGAAGGCAATCGATCTGGGCTTGGTACTCAGATAACCAATCCATTCCCAAGATCACATCAAAATCATTAATGGGTAGGAATATCATGTCAGCTAAAAACTTTAACTGTAACATGAAATAAAATGAAAGTATTTTCCACTACTTCGTTTAGGGTGCCTCTAGATTCAGAATTCTAAGTTCTCGAAAATAAAATGATCCTATTGGTTCAGTTTCTAGGTTTAATAAAATTTTGGCAATCCATGATTGTCACAGGGTATAGGGTTTGGTTTTGATACATGTAAACAAGACAAACAAACAAACGAACAACATATCACAACAATGGTATAAAGAAAATTCCCAAACTTTCACTTATACCCTCCGTATTCAAGTGTCCCATACCACTCTAGCCCAGTGATATAAGCTTCCATAAAGAAACTTCAATACACCCAAACAATGCGCAAATGTCTTACCAACTAAGGCTTCCCAAGTACCCACTATGTCCAAGCTGTCCCATACCAGTTGAACGTAGTGATACGAGCTCGTCCAGAGTTGTTAGTCATTCACCAAACTTGGCCTGCTAGTCTCCAAGTTCAAGACTCCTCAAATACCCTTAAATTCTTCCACGTCCCATACCACTTTGGAACCAAGAATAAAAGATTCATCCTGATCTTAGATTCTAACCAAACAGTTTTCATACAAGTTCTTATCTCTAACCGATGTCCTAAAAGCTTTGAATTTGTTAGGCCCACTGTACTTTCATTCTTGATATTATGTTATAAGGTTTATAATGGCATATTTATTTAGCTCAAGTTGGACGCTAATCTCATAAGGACTTGATACCTACTCTCTGATACTAATCTTCTCAAAATTTGTTGTAACACTTCTCATGATCTGAAGCCTAAGCTCTGATATCAATTTGTAACACCCTGATTTTCAAAACTTAAATTTCAAGTAAAATAATGAATATTTTAATTTTGTCGAGAAAGATCACTGAAAATCGAGATGCTAATCGTATCCGTCTATCTTAACCCATAACCATTATATAGGTAATAAAATTTGCAACACTATGAATTTGTATTCTTCTAACCAAACAACTGGTTAAGATAAACGAATACCCTTTGATCTTCATACCAAAGACCACATAATTCCACAATACAAATTTTTATATTGAATTGTGAGGGTACTTGCCCTTGTCCATCCATTATGGACACAACATTTAAATATATTCATTAAATAAAATTAGTGAATTCAAGTCCAAGGCATTCACACGTGAAATAAACCACAGGGTCTTTACTAACCGTAATAATGTTCATTAAATTTTGATTGTCAATACAACCCGTTTAGATAATAAACTTTTAAAAATCAAATAAAAATATTCAGCCCTGTCACCACAATACCAATAAATTAATTAACCCACCCCTACTACTCTGAACTACGTCACGAACTCGTGATTTTATTCTCTTAAGTACCTGCATATGAAAAATAGGGGTGAGCTTGAAGGACCAGTGGGTCATCTAAATAATTCACAACATTTTATCATGATATATACACAAAAACATTACAAACAAGTTTCACACATTAATTGTTGCAACATTTGATTGTTTGAGTCGAGAATTCTATTATGTTCTAAATCACGTACCTTTGGGAAATCAAACCTCGAGCGGCACTACCCAAAATCAGAAATTCCTTAGCAATATTCATTATGAATAACTGCCCCATAATAAACATTGGCGATATTCCTTAGAATAACTGCCTCATAATAATCATTGGCGATATTCCTTGGAATAACTGTCCCATTTGTGTGATTCTTATCTTAATTATGTTCTTTAGTGATGTCACACCATACATACAACATAAGTACGATATTAATTGCATTTACAAGACATATTCAAACTCCACTACACATGGTATCATGTCACAATGCTAAATATAAAGGTATTAACGCATGAATTTTACTATGTCAATATTCTCAAGTCATGTATTTCATGATCAGACATTATAATATACAAATGAATCTCAATTACCAAATGAATTGCATACATCTAATTATCATTTGATCAGAACAAGGAGTCATGCTGACACACATATCATCATAGTCAACAATCACAACATGGTATATATAAAATCATGTAAAATAGATATATAAGAGCAATGTAATAATACTATAGACCTAATTAATTTAACATTCCTATCTACATATCAAAATAAAACCTTGTAAAAGCATAAAATCTTCCTCACCTCAATCGCTTAATCCTAATTTTTCGAGTTTCAAGACACGTGTCGGTCTCAACCAGCATTTTAGCCTTCTCAAATCTTCAGAAGCCTTGATTGAAATCTTGGGCCTTCGATTCGCAGCATTTCCCACAGACAGAAGATAAATATAAAAAACATTAAAAACCCATCACGTGATTAGCACGTGTGAATCGAGCTCAACTCAAGACTCGAGAGTAATTGCTCTTCCTGGTTCCAAATCGCATTTAATGCTCATACGACAAATACCCCTCGCTCTTCCTTCTGCTCATACGACTAATCTCTGAATCAATCCGACCCAAAAACCAAAGGAAACACATCTGAGAAAATATCCGATTAAATATCAGGCGACAAAACAAATTTTCCGGCATGCATCCACAACAGTAGAAGTCGGAATCTCCTCGTCCAGCGGCGGCGGCAACGATCATCCAGCCGTCATCCCCACGGTACGACCCTCTCTCTGGCACCAGCAGCAGTAGCAGCAACACCACCAACACCGCCAACGCTCACCAAAAAATTGCGATTATCATGGACCTGGGCGGTCCATAACTACCTCCGACCCGACGACACCGTCAGAGTTGAGAGTAGAGAGTGCGAGATTGTAAAGCGAGAGAGCAGAGAGTCACGGCGAGAGCGAGATTGTAGAGCAAGAGAGTTGAGAGTAGAGAGTGCGAGATTGCAGAGCGAGAGAGCAGAGAGTCATGGCGAGAGCGAGAGAGTAGAGAGCAACAGGCAGAGAGCGGCGGAGCAGACGAGAACGAGTCGCTAGGTTAGGTTTTATTGTTAGCTTATTAATATTAACAAGGGTTATTTATGAACCGTTGTTGAACTAAAGCTGTTAAAAGTCTAAATCGTTCTATTGAGGGTTACTAGTGCTCTAGATTTTAGGGTGCTAGCCTAGACAGACGCTGAAATCCCATCCCCCTATCGGAGCGTAGTCGTGGTGATTTTGGAATCCAAATTTTATCTTGTCTGCAAGAAAGATTAATAGTATTGGAAACTTGCCATAATTTTGTATTGAAAAACTTGCCAAGATTTCTTTGGTGTGATTTGTAATTGATTCCTTAAAGGAATGCGGGAATAATTTTGAAATTGGAAAGTAGATATTTTCAAAATTTTCAATGGATTACACCCGGCGTCCCGTCAGCCTAAAACACATATACAAATCCCCAAAATCAAATACAGTACAATCCTAAAAACATCCATCTAACATGATTATAATTGAAATAAAATATTACATCTCAAAGTTACCAAATATAAAATTTCAAAGTTTACAAAATAATACAAACCCAACGCATCCCAACTATGTGTTAATTATACATATACTAGGTGTTATCATGTACATAATTATTAAATTACAAAATTAAATGTACAACACCTACATGAAACAAAAACAAGGGACGCTCCGCAGTCAAGCCTTCTCTTTCCTTTTTCTATCAGATCGTGAAAGAAGAAGGTGAGGTGTGAGCTATAGCCAGCTCAGTGAATGTCATTTACAAGTGGCATGTACGTGCATTTAATAAAAACATGATAAGATCATAAATCATTGAAATATCATGATGACGAAATAGATTACATACATGCTAACATAATGCATCAAGTCATACATAAGATGATGCATAACATTTGTAATCATGCTCATGCAATCCTAACACCTCTTGAGTATGGGGGTTTCAAGGCCTGGTACGCTACACACAGCGCCCGAACACACACACAATACTCGTATCCTAATAGGATTTCTGGGGTTGTGCAACACGTAAGATTAACCTAAACTAACCTACCCATACACAATCCATAAAACCCTCTACCAGGTTCACAACTGGGATCGCCACTAGACTTACGAGAATTTCCAAAAAGAAGGAATTCCAACTAGGAGCCTCAACCCAAATTGTCATCCTAATGAATTATGCTCAAATGTATTTCATGAAATATTAAAACATGCATACCATTAGACATAAGCATTTAAAACATTTCTATAATACAATGCCATATATAAATAATCCAAAAGTAAAAGAACACTCACACTTGATTGGCTAAGTCTAGCCAATCCAATCACCAAAACTCTCCAATTGACTAAACAGGTTCAAGATCAATCACAAGACCTAGAAATAAAATGGTTCACACAACTGAAAATCAGTCATAAAGTATGTCAAAACCCCATGTTCAAACTCAATCTAGAGTCAATTAGATTCTAAGTTGGTTACCCCCTTGAGCCAATTTCTATATTGCTCAATTTGATCATTTAGACTCAAATAAACCAAGATTGACCTAAAATGAATGTAATAGGGAGATCCCATGATCCAACCACTAATATACATGACATTCAATTATGATTAGGGTCAATTAGACTATACACCAAGTCATCAATTGACAAGTCTTGGTCAAAATCTCCAATTAGGCCAATATAAAACATAAGGTCAAAATGAACTAAGTCATATCAATTTAACATAGGTTCTAACATTTTAAACCCATGATTCTACTCGATTTGGGTCCAATTAAACAATCCCCAATTCAATTTCATAAATTGACTTGATTTGGGAGAAAAGTCTCATTTTGGGCAAAATCCCCAAATTACATGCAAAATTGCCAAAGTACATGGAAAATGCCAAATACTTAGCCTAGGTCAAAATTTGTCAACCCTAGGGTGTCTATTATGAGAACCCACTGAATTCTATCATCAACAACCTACATTGCATAATTTTTTAGATTTTCAATCAAGCGCATCAAAAGCCCCAAATCTGGAAATTTTCTTACATAGGCCATATTGCTAATTTTACACTAGGCCACCATACATAGCCAAAAAATTTACTGAACTTGCACCATGGGATCATCTACCATGGCTACTAGGTCAACATAGTTGACATGCAAATCTTAACTTTAACCCTAAGTCAATGATTCAAGTGTAGGCCATTTTAACTAAACTCCAAGATTTCACCATGAAAATCTCTAACCAAAGGCATGGATCAGTTCTTGGTGTTCATAGGTCTAACATGGGTGACATGCAAACAACCTGAAAAATTCTAAGGCCATGAACAAGGTATAGGTCCATTTACAAAGAGTTCTACCAAATCCAAAAGAGAAAATGGGGAAAATGGCACCAATGGCCTCCAATCAACACTAGGGTTCATAAAAACATGCATGCCATGGAACCCTAGGTCTGGAACAATCCTCAACTGAGAATCCATGGCATATCTTAGGTCAAAATACAGCTTGGAAGCTTAAACTAGAGAGATCAAAGGAAGAAAATAGAGAAAACATGCAAACCTCATGGAGTTCTTGAGCAAGAACCTCCAAACCCTAATTTTCCTCTCCTTTTCTCTTCTCTAGCTCTTCTCCCTCTTTCTCAATTGCAAAATGTGCAAATGAGCTAAAAAAACCGAGTCAATAGCTTATATAGAAATGTTTGGCCCCACAACTAAAAGTTGCCAAAAACTGTTAAAAATCAGTTTTTCTATTGCAATACTTGCACTTAGATAGTTAATTTCATGCAAACTACTGAGCAAATTAAAATCTTAACCGTTCAACAATTTCATGAGTCTGTTATCAACATTCTACTAAACTTTCAACTCAATCCAATGGTGAGATTGGGATATCCAACCATTTCATCAAAACTTTGTAAGAAAATTCGTAAATCCGTGAAACAGTATTTGGAGTCTTATAACTCACAGTAGGTAACTCCGATAAAGATCTTCACCAATCATAATGAAGATCTATCAGAGAAGAATGAGCTGACAAAATTTCAGCTCACTCGGATCAGAGATCTAGGAGATCAAAGCATTGATGTAATTTGTGACAGAAATTTCTTCTTCCATGGAGCAAGCTCCACTGGATCCAAAACACCGTTTTCGACATGTTTTGACGTTGAACAGGTCTCCGATGGTTCTGAAACTTCATGTGCACTCCCTATGACCTAAAATTATGCAAAGATACTCAAGCCTATGTGCGTTGAGCATCAAAATATATATACGCATACGTATACGAATACATATACGGGTATTCTACGGGTACACTATGGGTCAAAATGACATCACCTAAAGGCACAGGTGCTACAGACAGACACTGAACATAATGTCAGGTCGACTAGCTGTTAGGTACAGAAGACTTCCAATCATGCTTCTATAAAGTTTTGAATCAATTGATTTACCTTCCTTATCTAATTTGATTGCAGAAGTACAAGGAGTGTTAATCGATTTCAAATTGTGCATTTGAAACTTTTAACCATTTCCTTAGCATACTTTGATTGGCTTAAGAAGGTGCCTTTCAGCATTTGTTTAATTTGTAAGCCGAGAAAGTATGTAAGTTCTCCCATCATACTCATTTCAAATTCCTTCTGCATTAATTTTGAAAACTCATCACCTATTTCTTTGTTTGATGCACCAAAAATGATATCGTCCACATATATTTGAACAATGAGCATATTATCATTGTGGTGTTTGACAAACAAAGTTGGATCAAGTTTTCATTTTTGAAACTTATGATCTAAAGGAAATGAACTCAGCCAATCATGCCAAGCTCTTGGAGCTTGTCTCAATCCATATAAGATTTTGTGGAGTTTGAACACATATTCCGGGTCTTGAGCATCCTCAAACCCTGGAGGTCGTTCCACATATACCTCTTCATTGGTGTAACCATTTAGAAAAGCACTCTTTACATTCATTTGGTATAAGGGAAAATTCTTGTAACAAGCGTAGGCAACTAACATTCTTATTGCCTCTAGTCTTGCTACTGGGGCAAAAGCTTCTTCGAAGTTTATGCCATCTTCTTGGTTCTACCCTTGTGCAACTAGTCTAGCTTTATTGCGGACAATGATGCCTTGTTCATTCTTTTTGTTCCTAAAGATCCATTTGGTTCCTATAACCGATTGATGAAAAGGTCTAGGAACTAATTCCCATACTTTGTTGTGCACAAAGTGTCCTAGTTCTTCTTGCATAGCAAGAATCCAGTTTTCATCTTTCAGTGCATCTTTCACTTTAATTGGTTCAAATTGTGATACAAAAGCAACAAGCTCTTGATCTTTTTGAATTGAGGCTCTAGTGGATACATTTTTTCTTGGATCTCCTAAAATTTGATCTTTAGAAAGACCTTGAAGTAGTCTAGAATTTTTAGAAGATTTTAGAGATGGTTCAGGTTCAAGATCTATAACCTTGGTTGTCTTAGGTTCATCGTCATCAAAGTTTAATTGCTTAAATTCATCCTCAAGACTTTTCTTATTAACACTTTCATCAAAGTTTACATGAATTGATTCTTTTATAGTTTGATTTGATTTGTTGAAGACTCTGTAGGCTCTACTGTGAGAAGAATATCCTAAGAATATTCCTATGTTAGATTTAGGTTCAAACTTGTCGAGATTAACTTTATCATTTAGAATAAAATATTGACATCTGAATACTCGGAAGTAACTGATGTTGGGTGTTCTACCCTTCCATAGTTCATATGAAGATTTATTCAAATCTTTTCTAATCAGAACTCGGTTCATCACATAGCAGGCAGTGTTTATAGCTTCACCCCTAAAATGATTTGCAGTGTTATTCTCATTGAGCATTGTTCTACACATTTCTTGCAGAGTTCTATTCTTTCTTTCAACTACACCATTTTGTTGTGGTGTCCTAGGAGTTGATAAATGGTGAGTGTAACCTTGATTGTTACAAAATTCTTCGAGATTTTTATTAACAAATTCACCACCTCTATCACTCCTAATTATGTTGATTTTGTACCCTTTTTCATTTTCGACTCTTTTACAAAATTTTATAAATGTTTCACAAGCATCAGATTTATGAGCTAATAGAAACACCCATGTAAATCTAGTAAAGTCATCAACAGTCACAAACACATATGATTTACCACCTAAGCTGTGGGTTTTGGTTTGTCCGAAAAGATCCATGTTAATCAGTTCGAGAGCTCTAGAGGTTGATTGATGCTCTTGCTCTTAAATGATGATCTGGTGTGCTTGCCAAGTTGACATGGTTCACAAACCTTGTCATTTGAGTAAGTTTCTTTCGGAATTCCCGTGGCCAGATCATGTTTAACAATCCTAGATATGTTGTCCATATTAATATGAGCTAATCTCCTATGTCATAGCCATGCATCATTACCATAGATAACACTTAAACATGTTACATTTTGTTTCTTCATGTCATTGAAGTTTGTGCAATACACATTCTTAATTCTAGATGCCATGAATGCAATAGTTTTATCAGCATGCTTGACAATACACCTATTTGCCTCAAATGAAATGTCATAACCCTTGTCACATAATTGACTTATGCTCAAGAGATTATGCTTCAGCCCTTTAAAATAAAGTACATCAAATATGGATAGAGAATCGTTACCAATAGTTCTAATGCCCTCAATATCACTTTTGTTATCGTCTCCGAAGGTGACCTTTCCTCATTTCTTCTTTTCAAGGCTCAGGAAGTTAGATCTATCTCCAGACATGTGCCTGGAACAGCTGCTGTCTAGGTACCATACATCTTCGTTTTTGCATATCTATACAACATAAATTTTTTTGACTTTGGTACCCAGGCTTGTTTGGGTCCATGCATGTTAGCATCAGTAAGAACATATTTTTCAATCCATGTTTTTTTTCTTTCTACGTAAGACATTGCATCTGAGTATTGTATGACCTTCCCTTTGACATTTGTTGCATTTTGGTCTTTTGGTCAGTACGGTGTCGTACTCCTTTTGTTTAGACCCATGAGTGTAGCCTAGTCCAGCCTTGTTGAATGCACATTTTTGTGATCCTAACATCATGTCAAATATCTTTTTACCATTTGTGAATTTAGTCACTGTGCAGTGCATGTCTTCCCTTTCTTTTCTAAGAGTTTCATTTTCATTTTTCATTTTCTAACATCATGTTCATTATCTAGAGACAGTCTATCTAGCTCTTCTTGTTGGAATTCAATTTCCTCAAGAGCTTCTTCAAGATTAGGCTTAAGTTTTTCATTCTTCCTTATCTCTTTACTAAGTTTTGACTTAAGCTCTTGAATATAAATGTTGAACTCATGCAATTTTTCAATAGGTTTAGTTTTTACCTCTATGCTTGCCATTAAGCATAATGCAGCCGTGTGATCTGAATCCCACTTCATCATCGCTTGAGCTTGAATCATCCCATGTGGCTTTGAAAACTTTCTTGTCTTTTCTGTAAGAGCTGGTGTTCTTCTTATATTTTATGGGGCATTCACACTTTATATGACCTGGTCTGTTACAACCCGTAACATATTAACTCTACAGGTTTAGACTTAGGTTTCTTTCCTTTGTGAAACCTTGGAGTAAGAGTTACTCTTACTTTTTCTCCTAAGTAACTTATTGAACTTTTTGGATAACATAGCCATGTCATCTTCTGAGTCCGAATCATTTTCAGAACCAGTTTCAGCATTGAGGGCAATTGATTTCTTTTCTTTTTCCTCAATCTTCACTGGACACATTGTCTCTTTTAGCTTCATTTATGAACAATTAATGAACCACACAGTTCATCAAAAGTGTATTCAGCCAGGTTCTTGGCTTCTTCTATGGCTATGGCCTTAGGTCCCATGTTCTGGGTAAACCTCTTAGAATTTTTCTAACAGTTTCTTCTTGGTCATAGATTTTTTCTATGTTCTTCATCTCATTGATGTTTGTTGTAAACCGAGCAATAGCTTCAGCTATCGAATCAGTTTCCTTCATCCTATAGGTTTCATATTTTTCAACTAACAGTTGGAGCTTTGCCTTTTTAACTTACAAAGTTTCTTCGTGGGTGACCTCTAACTTGTTCTAGATTTCCTTAGCGGTTTCACATGTACTAACTCTATTGAACTCTTCGACTGATAAACTGCAAAACAAAATGTTTACAACTTGGTTATTCAATAGTTCTCTTTTCATTTCTTTAGCACTCCATTCGTCTATATCCTTCGGGACAGTAACACCATCAACTATTTTAGTAGGTGTTGAACAACCGTGTGTCACAACATCCCACATCTCTAGATCTTGGGCTTTAAGGTAATACCTAATCTTAGTTTTCAGGTGTGAATAGTTTTCTCCTTAGAACAGTGGTGGTCGGTTGGTGGAGTTTCCTTCACCTGAGAGATAAGTGCTTCTTTCATTTTGTCCTGTCGTACTCAATCAAAGATGGTTAGATACTTTGATGGTTAACCTGCTCTGATACCAATTGTTGGCCAGATATGTCTAAGAAGAGGGGGGTGTGAATTGGACACTTAGCAGATTTTAACCTTTTTGTAAATTGTGCGGAATAATGAAAGCAGATTAAACAAAGTATAACAATGAGATACAGTAAATGTAAATGGGACAATGCAAACAAGATTTATAGTGGTTTGGCCGCGCCTACATCCACTACCTAACCTCCTTAGTTAGGATTTGTTCAAACTCCACTTTGGACCTTCTTACGGGTGAAGATCAAACCAGAACACTTTCTTAACTTAGGGGTGTGAGAACTACCGTTTCTCAGCTTACAAGTGTGAGAGGACCATTTCTCTACTTACAGGTAAGAAAGATCCTATTCTCAACTTACTGGTGTGAGAAGACCGCTTACAACTTTGAGCATCACTTGTTATAATTAAGTGACTTACCCGTCACTACAATCTGATTACAAAATGAGATATGATTCCTTTTACTCAGAATCAAAGTGATACTTACAACGCTTTGGATTGAACCTTTAGTTGCCACAGATTCAACAAAATATGTATGAAGTTTATGCTAAAAATAGGTTCAAATAGCTTTTGTCTTCATTAATTGGTTTTTGAAAGAATGAAGAAAAAGATCGATCAACCAAGAAGACTTGAAGTTTTTCTTTCAAAAGATCGTAAGATCAAGCACAAGTGAAAGAAGACTAACTTTCAAAAGATCGTAAGATCAAGCACAAGTGAAAAAAGACTAACTTTCAAAAGATCGTATTTCATTAGTTCGTTTTTCTGCTCTGAGGCATCACATATATATAGGAATGACAGAGGCGTAATGGGCTTGGTAATTTTGGCACTCTAAGTTATTTCAAATATAACGTTAACATTCTTTCCAGAAATGGATCGATTCAGCTTAATACATATTAAGGCGATAACGCCTTAATTATCTTATCCTTTCATGAAAGAGGAATGTTCTGACAAAGTTAAGAGGAATGTTCTGACAAAGTTTTAGAACGTTTTAAAAAGTTTTGAAAAATTGTTGTACAATTCTGAAAAGTTCTGAAAAGTATTCGTACGTTTCTAAAAAAGGTTAACAGAAATGACTGTAATGTCAAAACAACAAAAATGTCTTTCCTGTCATTTTGTCCCATGGAGGGCGCTCATAGAACATCAGTGTCCTACTGAACAATGAAGTGAGGGCACTACTAAGTAGTAAGTGTCCTAACTTGCTTTGACAATTAAACGACTTAAAGCATGAGGGCGCTACTTCAAAATAAGTGTCTTGCTTTGTTTTAAAACGCAAAACATATGAGGGCGCTACTCAAGAGTAAACATCCTGAACTCTTAAAAGCAGTTTTAGAGCAATGTTTAAGCGTGCTGACGGATGCTGAGCATCGTGAAAGTTACTTAAGTTGATTATAAAAATGAGGGCGTTCCTACACAAGTAGCGTCCTGATAATTTATTCAACTTATAACTTATCAACGTCCTTAAAGATAAAAACCACTTAAAGATAAAAAATCTTTCAGCGAGCTGAAACTGAATCAGCGTCCTGACACTCTCAAAGGTTGATAAGAGAAATGTTATTACTAACAAGTAAGTGTCATTATTATCAGATCAATTCAACCTTGAACGTCTTAATATTTTATTAGCGTCCTGATTCATCAAGTTCAGGAGAGCGCTACTAAAACTGTCACGACGCCCCTGACGTAGGCTGACGTCATGACCGGCACAATGTACTATACACTGTACATACCCGTATACAGTATACAATACACTGTAAGCCTTCACGTACTCTCACAATTCCTCCCAAACTTACAGAATTTTTTTTTTTATACCACAAATCAAATCCAATCAACTAACTATATAGATAATCATTCCACTCACATTCATTTCATTCAATCCACAAATTAAATTCCCAACTGATAAATACATTTCATCATCCCAAGCATTATATAAGATTACCACACAACCCATCTAGGTGATAGTATATTTATAGTATGTGATAATTATACATATCAAAATAACAAAAATATAATCTATTTCCTCCAAGCATACGTACACGTACCAGATGAAGGTTCACGTGATTATCACTCACGGATTTTTCCTTTTCCCTTCGACTCAATACCTGAAATATTGGAGGAAATGGGGTGAGCAAATAACAGCTCAGTGAATATAGTTCTTGAGATGGCAATTACATACATTTAGAGAAATATGACATTTAAAATCATTTCAAACCCTTATTCAACACATGCATCATTCAACGAATGTATCATACATGTCAACAACATAAATTGCATAAAATTTCAATAACATAATGCACAATCTCCCTCCTCCGCAAGGCAAGAGAGCGGGTCTAACCCTTATATGGCCGTACAAGGTAGACACAGCTTCTTATCACCCAATTCACAGTCATTTCAAGGATCGCAACCCTTGTTAGGACAGACCTACTGACAATGAGGACTCGCAAAACCTCATCCGGGTCTAATTTCTAACGAAATGACAATGAGGATTCGCAAAACCTCATCATTACAAACTCCAATTGTTAAAATCAGTTTGCATGATCCATAAAACTCAATGTATATATAAATATACCATGCATACAATCAAACATTTTGTATATATATAATGTCATACAAGAACCAAATCAAGGAAACTATACTCACAGTGGTTACACAGGGTTTCTAAGCCAACCTCTAAAATCGAGCAACAATAAACGTCATTGCATCCTCAAAAGCGTTTATCCATGCCCTTAAGCCTCAAGTTAAACACTGAAATTACCCATAGAGTATCATGAGAATCATCATTTACCATATCCGTAGCTATTAAAATATCAAATCACTGTTCACAGTACTATGCATTATTTACTATTCACTTTTACTATTCACTATTTACTATTTATTTTTACTATTTATCCGAAAGATGTAAACTGTATTAAAATTGTCAAATGGTCTCCAAAAAGCATAAAATTGAATCTAACCACATATTCGGGGTCCCGGGAGTTCAGAGAACGTTTTTCTACCTTTCTAGCGGATTTTTATTCATATTGGGTCAAAACCCCAATTTTTGAAAACGCCGTAAAACGGCTCCCACAGTCAAAATTACTCCGCTAGAAAGTTTACATCTAGCTTAAATATCAATTTTACAAAGAAATAGAGTAGAAATCGTTTACTGCGGGTTCGGAACTCCCTCCGTTTCCCCTTCTTTCTTCCTTCCTTCCTTCCTTTCCTTCTCTCTGCATTTCTTCTCCTCCTTCTCTTTCTTTTGCAAAGTCTTTTTTTTTTCTTTTTTTCTTTGTTTTCTCTTGTCGGCAAAGAGATAAGAGCATTGTTTTTTATTTTATTTTATTTTATTTTATTTTTGATCCTATGCTCCTCATGCAATTTACCAAACCAACTTTCCATGTTATCCCATGCTCCTCATGCAAGTTAACAAACCAACTTCCTCATCTATTAATTAATTTAATTGAACTCCAATTCACATATCTAATTAACCAACCCATTCCACTAATAAAACTTATATTCTTTATTTAATAATTATATTTATTTGCTCATACGTATCAAATACGTATATTATCACGCGTATATTTAGCTCATACGTATAAAATACGTGTATTATACCTCTTGATATACGCGTACTTCAACGTATGTATTTTATTAAAATTACGAGGTGTTACAATCTCCCCAACTTAAGGAATTTCGTCCTCGAAATATAAGAGATAAGGAGAAATGTACCTCAAGTGGTAAAGAGATCAGGAAATGTCTCCCTCATCCAGTCCTCGCGTTCCCAAGTCTGTTCCTCATTATCATGAAACTGCCATTTGACTCTGACCAAAGGAATTGCTTTATTTCGCAATTGTTGAACCTTCCTATCAAGAATCAGAATTGGCTTCTCTTCATATGTAGCATCTTCCCCAACTTGTAACTGTGTTACATCTAAAAGATGTGTCGAGGGTGGATACTTCGTCGGGTCTGAATGATATTTTCTCAACATAGAAATATGAAACACATCATGAACACCGACTAACTGAGGAGGCAAAGCAATCCGATATGCTAATGGACCAATCCTCTCTGTGATTTTAAACGGTCCAATAAAGCGAGGAGACAATTTTCCTTTCACCCCAAACAGCATCTGACCTTTCCGTGGCGAGACTTTAAGCAGCACGAGGTCATCTACTGCAAACTCTAAAGGTCTGTGGCGGTTATCAAAATAACTCTTTTGTCGGTCTTGGGCAGCTTTCAGTCTCTGTCTGATCTATTTAACCTGCTCAGTGTGATCAATAACAACTTTCGGTCCCAACAACTATGATTCTCCAACCTCAAACCAACAAGTCGGAGATCTGCACGGCCTACCATACAAAGCTTCATAAGGTGCCATGCCAATACTGGCCTGATAGCTGTTATTATAAGCAAACTCACACAATGGTAAACTTTCACTCCAAGTCCCACCAAACTCTAAAATACACGATATGAACATGTCTTCCAGCATCTGAATCACCCTCTCAGTCTGGCCATCAGTCTGAGGATGAAATGTTGTACTGAAATGGAGATGAGTACCAAATCGGGTCAGCATAGCCTGCCAAAAGCTCGATGTGAACCGCGGATCTCTATCCGACATAATAGAAACAGGTATACCATGCAACTTGACAATCTCCCGCACATACAATCTGCTCAGTCTATCAATCGAGTCTTTAGTGGTCATTGGAAGAAAGTGTGCAGATTTAGTTAATCTGTCAACTATTACCCAGATGGCGTCAAATCTACCCTGAGATCTGGGCAGTCCTGTGATAAAGTCCGTTGTGATATGCTCCCATTTCCATTCTGGAATAGATAATGGTTGCATCTGACCTCCTGGTCTCTGATGTTCAGCTTTCACTTGCTGACACACCTCACAATTTCGCACATACTCAGCTATATCTTTCTTCATCCCATGCCACCATACTGTTCTCTTCATATCATGATACATTTTTGTAGACCCTGGGTGAATGGTATACTGAGATCTGTGTGCTTTTTCTAATAACTCAGCCCTCAATGCCCTATCCACGGGTACCAATAATCTCCCCTGATAACGCAGGACACCATCTGGACCTCTATGCCAATATGCCCTGTCTGCACTATCTGCCCAAGACTCATACATACCAAGATCAGGATCATGCTGCTGCATATCCTTAATCTTTTGAATAGAAGAATCTGTCACCTGTATATGCATCTGAGCACAAATGTCAAAGTGTGGAGCCATGGAGAGAACACTCATCATAGTCGCTCTCTCTAAAAGTCGCCATTCTTGGGTCATCTGACAAGCTACCACCTGGGTCTCAACCCGTTTTCGGCTCAATGCATCAGCTGCGACGTTGGCTTTTCCAGGATGATATTCTAACGTGAATCATAATCTTTTAGGGATTCCAACCATCTACGCTGTCTCATATTCAACTCTTTCTGGTCAAACAAATATTTCAGACTTTTGTGATCTGAATACAGTGTGAACTTTTCCCCATAGAGGTAATGTCTCCACAATTTCAATGCAAATACCACAGCTGCTAGTTCTAAATCATGCACAGGGTAATTCTTCTCATGTATCTTCAGTTGTCTGGATGCATAAGCAATCACTCTACCCTCTTGCATCAATACACATCCCAAACCTAAATGTGATGCATCTGTGTAAATCACCAACTCCTTTCCAGGTTCTGGGAGTACTAAAACTGGGGTAGTAGTTAGTTTCTTCTTCAACTCAGTGAAAACATCCTCACATGCAGAAGTCCACACAAATGACACGTTTTTCTGAGCCAGCCTTGTAAGTGGGGAAGCCAATCGGGAAAAGCCTTCCACAAATCTTCGGTAATAACCAGCGAGACCCAGAAAACTACGAATTTCAGTCACTGTGGTTGGTCTTGGCCAATTTATGATTGCCTCAACCTTAGCAGAATCAACAGAAATACCTTCTACACTAACCACATGACCTAAAAATCTCACCTCATGTATCCAAAACTCGCATTTACTGAATTTAGCATACAACCGATGCTCTCTCAGTGTTTGCAAAGTGATGCGGAGGTGCTGCTCATGATCCTCCTGAGTCTTGGAATAAATGAGTATATCATCAATAAACACAATAATGAACTGATCCAGATATGGTCTGAATACCCTTTGCATCAAATCCATAAACATGGCTGGGGCATTGGTTAGTCCAAAGGGCATAACAAGAAACTCATAGTGACCATACCGTGTTCTAAACGCAGTCTTTGGTACATCCTCTTCCCGTATTCTTAGCTGATGGTATCCAGATCTTAAATCAATTTTAGAGAAAAATTTAGCACCATTCAACTGATCGAATAAATCATCGATACGGGGTAAAGGATACTTATTTTTCACTGTCGCCCTGTTCAGCTGTCTATAATCAATGCATAACCTCAAGCTGTCATCCTTCTTCTTCACAAACAGGACAGGCACGCCCCATGGTGACATACTCGGGGTGATAAACCCTTTTGCCATCAACTCCTCTAATTGCACCTTGAGTTCCTGTAACTCTTTTGGCGTCATTCGATAGGGTGGAATTGAAATAGGCTTTGTAGCAGGTATCAGTTCAATAATAAAATCAATTTCCCGTACTGGTGGTAATCCTGGTAAATCCTCTGGAAAAACATCTGGGTACTCACATACTATAGGAATATCTGCTATCTGAACGCCTAAGTCCTTTTCATTTACTGGCTTTATACTAGCCAACATCCCTATCTCTGCATTAGTGGCCATCCTGCCTCGAGTGGGAGAGTTGAAAGACGTCTTGACACTATAAATAAATGCGGGTTGTCCTGGTATTTGAAAGACTACTTTCTTCTCAAAGCAGTCCACATGAGCATGATAGGCAGCCAACCAATCCATACCCAGTATAGCATCGAATTCCAGGAATTCTAAAACCCTAAGATTCACAATCATTTCATGATCCGCATATTTGACCACACACTTTTCACACAACATGTTTGGGTAGATTCGTTCTCCTGCTGCAGTACTCAGAACCAATGGTGTACTAATCCTAACAGGAGTTAAATGCAATCTATCTACCATGTGGCCAGCAATAAATGACAAGGTGGATCCAGCATCAATTAACACATACATCATAGTGTCGCAAATAGAAATCATACCTTCCACCAAGTTCTTGTTCGCCTCAGGATTTGGCTCTGTAACAGCCCTGGCTTGCTCTCTGACAGGCGTGGGAATAAGAACAGTAGCAGATGGAGATGTTGGAGTCCGCGGGGCTGACTGCAAAGGACACTGGTACACTTTATGTCCCTTGTTCCCACATCGATAGCATGTGAAAAGAGGACGATATACAGATGAAGCTGTCTGCGACGCAGTGCCTGGCATGGAACTCCAACCACTCTGACTGCCTGGTCCCCTATGCTGCCACGGTGCCCGAACCGACGATCCCTGTGTCGGTGGCCTCGTAACATACTGTGATATTCTGCCTGCCGGTGGTGGCAGCGTTGCTGCTGGAGGAGTAACTGAAATCTCCATAGCAGTAGGCCCCTCAACTATCTTTGCCTTTTTCTGTTCACCCCACCATTTTCTGTCCCATCTCTGCTTTCTCGGACTCTGATAAGGTACTTGCTGCTCTATACTTGGCTGTGATGTGGGCGTTGCCCGTGGTGGCCTATTTTTCATCTCGGCTGTCTCATTATCCAGTGCCTGTCGCACTGCCTGATCATAGGTCTGAACACCAGCAAGAGCTAAACCTTTCTGGATTGGGTCATTAAATCCTTCCCTGAGCCTCTTTATTCGCATCAGATCTGTTTGTACCATCTCAGGGGCAAACAAGGCTAGCCTATTGAACTCATATTCATATTCTCTCACAGACATGTTCCCTTGCTGTAATTCTATAAATTGCTTATGCCTTTTATCAACCTCAGACGGGGGATAGTAAGTCTTGTAGAATACTTCTTTAAACTTATCCCAAGTATCTATGGGTCCTTGAGCTCTGCCTATTGTCTGCCACCATCTCTCAACCTTACTCGAAAATTTAAAGCGAGCAAGTCTAATCTTGTCCTTATCCTGTACATGCATATCCTCAAATATAGCTTCTATCCGTAGAAGCCAATCCTCAGCAACCTCTAACTCTAGACTGCCATCAAATAGAGGCGGTTCTCGTCTCTTAAATGCTTTCATCACATCTTCATATCTGTGAGTCTCTTCTATATCATCATGAGGCTCTACTGTCTCCTGCACTGGCACAGGTCGCTCGGCAGACGCACCAGCACTACTGGCGCCAACCTCGGGTACTACAGGTGCTGGCGGCCCCTGTAAATTATCCTGAAGACGTGTTATCATACGCATCATCTCAGCATTTTGTTTCTGCTGAGCTATCATCATTTCTTCCAGTTTCTTTAACCTTTCTTCTTATGGGTCCATGATTGCCTGATCATTCCCTTTCAATCTGCCATTCACAGAGATAAAGGAGCATATAAGTCAGACAATCCGATTACTCAATCTTTATAGATACGCAATTTACCCGTACATAAACCCATAAAACAAACATAAGATACTTAAGCTTTTAATCTTTTAGGCTTTTAATCCTAAACGTGGCACTGATACCAATATTGTCACGACGTCCCTGACGTAAGCTGACATCATGACCGGCACAATGTACTATACACTGTACATACCCGTATACAGTATAAAATACACTGTAAGCCTTCACGTACTCTCACAATTCCTTCCAAACTTACAGAATTTTTTTTATACCACAAATCAAATCCAATCAACTAACTATATAGATGATCATTCCACTCACATTTATTTCATTCAATCCACAAATTAAATTCCCAACTGATAAATACATTTCATCATCCCAAGCATTATATAAGATTACCACACAACCCATCTAGGTGATAGTATATTTATAGTATGTGATAATTATGCATATCAAAATAACAAAAATATAATCTATTTCCTCCAAGCATACGTACACGTACCAGACGAAGGTTCACGTGATTATCACTCACGGATTTTTCCTTTTTCCTTCGACTCAATACCTGAAATATTGGAGGAAATGGGGTGAGCAAACAACAGCTCAGTGAATATAGTTCTTGAGATGGCAATTATATACATTTAGAGAAATATGACATTTAAAATCATTTCAAACACTTATTCAACACATGCATCATTCAACGAATATATCATACATGTCAATAACATAAATTGCATAAAATTTCAATAACATAATGCACAATCTCCCTCCTCCGCAAGGCAAGAGAGCGGGTCTAACCCTTATATGGCCGTACAAGGTAGACACAGCTTCTTATCACCCAATTCACAGTCATTTCAAGGATCGCAACCCTTGTTAGGACAGACCTACTGACAATGAGGACTCGCAAAACCTCATCCGGGTCTAATTTCTAACGAAATGACAATGAGGATTCGCAAAACCTCATCATTACAAACTCCAATTGTTAAAATCAGTTTGCATGATCCATAAAACTCAATGTATATATAAATATACCATGCATACAATCAAACATTTTGTATATATATAATGTCATACAAGAACCAAATCAAGGAAACTATACTCACAGTGGTTACACAGGGTTTCTAAGCCAACCTCTAAAATCGAGCAACAATAAACGTCATTGCATCCTCAAAAGCGTTTATCCATGCCCTTTAAGCCTCAAATTAAACACTGAAATTAACCATAGAGTATCATGAGAATCATCATTTACCATATCCGTAGCTATTAAAATATCAAATCACTGTTCACAGTACTATTCAGTATTTAGTATTAACTTTTTACTATTCACTATTTCTATTAACTTTTACTATTCACTATTACTATTCACTTTTACTATTCACTATTTACTTTTACTATTCACTATTCACTTTAACTATTTACTATTTATTTTTACTATTCATCCGAAAGATGTAAACTGTATTAAAATTGTCAAATGGTCTCCAAAAAGCATAAAATTGAATCTAACCACATATTCGGGGTCCCGGGAGTTCAGAGAACGTTTTTCTACCTTTCTAGCGGATTTTTATTCATATTGGGTCAAAACCCCAATTTTTGAAAACGCCGTAAAACGGCTCCCACAGTCAAAATTACTCCACTAGAAAGTTTACATCTAGCTTAAATATCAATTTTACAAAGAAATAGAGTAGAAATCGTTTACTGCGGGTTCGGATCTCCCTCCGTTTCCCCTTCTTTCTTCCTTCCTTCCTTTCCTTCTCTCTGCACTTCTTCTCCTCCTTCTCTTTCTTTTGCAGTCTTTTTTTTTTTTCTTTTTTTCTTTGTTTTCTCGTCGGCAAAGAGATAAGAGCATTGTTTTTTTTTTATTATTTTATTTTAATTTTGATCCTATGCTCCTAATGCAATTTACCAAACCAACTTTCCATGTTATCCCATGCTCCTCATGCAAGTTAACAAACCAACTTCCTCATCTATTAATTAATTTAATTGAACTCCAATTCACATATCTAATTAACCAACCCATTCCACTAATAAAACTTATATTCTTTATTTAATAATTATATTTATTTGCTCATACGTATCAAATACGTATATTATCACGCGTATATTTAGCTCATACGTATAAAATACGTGTATTATACCTCTTGATATACGCGTACTTCAACGTATGTATTTTATTAAAATTACGGGGTGTTACAAAAACATTAGCGTCCTGAAAGACTTTATAAAAGCGATTTTTGATTTCTCGATTAAAACACGATAAAACATAAAGTAACCGGATTAAATCAAACATGCAACCAATCGATTAAAACATGCAGGCATGTATATTGCTAAATCACATGGCATAGAAGGTCATACAACCTATCATAATCTAATCATACAAATAAACATCTTCAAACGATCATGGTCTTCAAGAAGATCTTTTAATACGTTCGCATGCATCATTGAATCTTTGATACCTTCAAGGAAAATTAGATATGTCATATGTGCAGTAATATCATGAACAGAATGTAGTTTTGTAATCATCAAAAATCTTTCATGGTAGGGACATATTCTCGTAAGGGATATGAAGATTATTGGTTCAACATCAACAACTTCTAACAACCTCTCACAAAAGAACTCAGAACTAATTGTAACATTTACTCTATTATTGACTTTCAGACATCTCCAACAATACCAACAAAATAAATAACTAAAAATTATAATTATAATTTAGTTTTAGTAAACCCAACTATAGTTTGTAAATCATCACATTTCATTGAAGTTATGCTAACTCCATTTATTTATAAAATTGAAAAGGAGAAAATGATTCATGTGGTTTTCACATTACCTACCATGTTTTTGAATATTGTGTGTTAAATCAAATTAAGGCATTACAACAAAAATCACTTTAATTATTTAAGTCGTAAAAATATATTTAAGACGACTTATTTAATATACAAGTTTAAAAATATATTAAGATAGGTTATTACGGCTTATATTATATCGTTAAAAATAGGTTATTACGGCATGTGGTATATGTTGTAAAATCTATATGAAACAGCGGCTCATCTAACAAGTTGTTGATTAGTTTAACTGAAAGGGACGCACCATATTACGGCATATGTTTGTATGCCCTGGATTTTATGATACGACGGCTTGTCGCCTAAGCCGTGAATTTGTTAAATTGAAAGGGCAGGGTTTTCTTCGCAGCGAGCGAACAAAAGAATCCCAATCGCCAACCCATTTCCTCTTACGCATACGAAAACCCAATCGCAAATGGCGAAAGTCCAAATGGAGATGAAGCCACGACGGGCGAAACGTTCACTTCCCATTTCTTCTTTACTCGAGTGATTTTGAAGGATTTCAGTTGCTCGAGCTTGCATTAATGGCGATTACTTGTCACTGGCATCAAAATCAACCAAATCCAAAATCTTCGTTGCTCAAACCCTATCAGTAAGTTTCTTTATCTCTCTCTCTTACACTCTATTTCTTCTTAAGTTCGTTAACCTTAGCTCTAGCCCTAACAATAATCTTTTCTGTTATTTTTTTTTTAACAGCAATGGCGACATATTCAAATGCGAAGTGTGATGAATAGAGATCATGCTATGTTGCGGTATTTCATTTTCTTTTCCTCTATAGTTGTTCCCTTCCGAAAACATACGATTATAGTTGGCTTGTTTCATTTTTATCTTACGTGTCTTGCTTGTTTGCACCAACAACCAGAGAGAATAAAGAAGGAAGAGGATCCGAAGTTCTTAGGTTCGCACCAAAAACCTCTTCTTCTTCTTCTTCTACTTCACTTTTTTTTTTTTGTCTTTTCTTGTTCTTGTTCTTGTTCTGAATATCCTTTGTTTTTTTCTTTTTTTCATTTGGATTTTTGTTTTTACTTAGATCGGGTTCTTGGTGTTAGGGCTAAGATATTGTTGGATTTATCTTCGTTTTTAAGTTCCTTATCAATTAGAATCACAACTATAATCTACCTCTACTTTGTAGTTTTTTTTTTAAAGTTTTGTTGAAGAGAAGTTTTGGTGGAATTCAATCTCTCTTTTTTTTTTTTTTTTTATCAATCTATACGTGTTATTTATTACTTCTATTGCAAATCTTAATAGCAATTGAATGCTTCTATATGTGTTTTTTATTGTTTGAATTCGTTAGCTTTCCATTCACTGCCTGATAATTTTGGAATTCCAATTTAGGAATCATATTGCTCAAAAACAGAGTCAAAAAATGCCCTGATAGAGATGTTGTCTGGTAATTGCAAACCTACAATCAAATTACTTTTAAGTTCACAGCAAAACAAACATGAATGGGCAAAAAACTTGTAATATTGGACAGAAATTTAGGATATTCTTCAAGCATATTATCACTGAAATAAAGTGTTGTCAATTTAGATTTCAACAAACAACACTTGGTTTGGGCCTTTGGTAATGGTTAAGGGGGCTTAAATTATGAAACACATGTAATAATGGAGTGTGATTAATTAGACTTATGTGTAGTGTTTATGAGTTTGGAGTTAGAAAATTGATTGCTCTCAAATTCTGAATACTTGAATAGTGTTTGATTACTTGATCGGAAGTTGCATCATCCTTCTTGATTCATTGTTTTTATTTTTGGATTAGAAGGAAACGATGAGAAAAAGGTAAATATTGAGCAATGAGATCTATATTTGCATTGCAAATTATCTAGAAAAATTAAAAAAGTGTGTGTTTTTTATTTATTATTTATTTTTTAAGTTTCAATGCAGCCCATTTAATTTCAAATTGTGAAAGGAATGTAAGGTGTTTGTCGGTTGAAATAATTCTATGATTTCAACATTATCTATATTTGCATTGCAAATTATCTGGAAGAATCTTCAAATGCGAACTAGTTAAGCAGAGTCACACAATTCATTTGCACAGAACGTAGTTTTAGCCTAAAATTTATCTCCATAAACACACACACACCTTAATCTCATTACTTGTCACACCCTGCCCAGACGCGCCTAAACCGGTGGAACACTCACAGGTGGGGCGCGAATGTATTATAACAATAATCGAGTGTGCAGGTACACAAATGAGTATAAATCTGATTTCATTAATTTCAGAATGTATTTTTGTACAAAATATAATTGAGGAAACATCCTCCCCAAATTTCCCTATAAATAAACAGGGAGTACAAATTGTGGGCCCAAAAATTTTCACCCAGTCCACCCTAAATTCCTGTAAAAATGGATAACAACGGAGTGAGCTATTGCCCAGTGGGTAAAATAGTTCGTGAATATGACAATTAATAAAGAAGACTTCATAATCAAATATCACATATACACAACATAACATTATAAACAATGCAACATGTATGTATGCATGACACCTTCTCGTAATGGTTTCGTGATCGTACGCCGCCCTGAGTTTACGTACAGATGTCCATCCCCAGGTAAACTCGTGTTCACATTGTACATCCCTCTCTAGGGACGTCGCCCTGAGTTCACGTACAGATGTCCCTCCCCAGGTAATCCCGGGTTTACATTGTACGTCCCTCCTCAAGAAGTATCAGGAATAGTGAGCATTGCTCCAATAACTATTATGTATGTCACAAACCACTTACGTCCCTAGGTGTTGCTTATGTTTGATGACCATGCATGTGCGGGTTCAGTCTTTACTAATATTAGACAAGGTTTGGCAACGTCTGGTGATTCTTATCAGGGTCGGCATCACGACGTGCATTGTTAGGATTTTCGGTATCATTGGTACAAGCAGATAGCTTTAAGATAAAATCAACCAGACTAGTCTCCAGTTGAAAGGTGGGACACGAGGTTCGCTTAAATATTAATCTTCTAGAGTACGAAACTTCCTCCCATTCACTATTCAAAGTTATCGAGGACAAGACCAAGTCTGGTTGAGTCAGATTGACTACTAATACATGAACTCCAAATATAAAGGCATAAGTATGACAAGTATGAACATTGTACACAATAATGCAATGTAAATGGATAATAAACATAATGATAAATGAATAAAAACTTTAATAAAAGTCATAAGACACGCAAACCTATATTTCGTTCCCCACCTTCAGATAAAACCTCCTTCTAGAATTGGCGCTTCTTCCCAAACAGAACCACCTTGAACTGCGAGGAGAGTGTCTAAGAGAGTCTCAAAAGAAGAGAAAGAAAATCACAAAGAGAGTGATGAACCAACAAAGAGCAAGAGAGAAGAGAGAGTGAGTGAAAATGAAAAGGGGGGAGGGGGGAGGGGTTCCTTTTATAGAAAAAGGAATGCCCGAAGGTTCGGGCGAGCCTGAATTTCGTATTTTTTTGTGTGTAATTTATGATTATTACACTCTACTTCCCTTAAAAGAATTTTGCCTCCAAAATTTCAGTCCATGTAGTGATGATTGTTATCCTCGTGAGATTCACCGCCTTCATTATTATTCCCAAAATCAGGGTAAAGCCTGGTAGGTCCTAGAATACTGTGGTCGGTTGAATCCTCAACATCATCAAACAATGGAGAGCAAAGAAATCGGATTCGTTCTCAGAAGGTTCTGAAATTTGCCTAACATATGGTGGTGCAGGGCACTGCAAGTTGTAGTTTCAGGGGAGGTAGGTTGAGCGACGGAATACTTTTTCGTGCAGTTGTCCGAATTCGGTTGCCTAGCAATTTCGGTAAGAGATCATGCCAGGATGAGGAAACTGGATTGTTTCGGGCAATATTGTTACGATAAAGCCATACGCGCTCTGGGGATAAGAATCGTTGCCGCTGAGGCGAGGGAGTTGGTGATGCAAAGAAGTTGTGGTTTGCTTCAGAGTCTAAAGGAGTCTCCACTGGTTGCCAAGCAGACCATGGAGTGTATGACTCATTACTCATGTCTGTGTTGTTTTCAAACATCTGCATGGTTAATTAAATGAAACAATATATTAAGATATTGTAAAGGAAGTTCCACAATTTCATTGATTAGTGAAATAGTACAATGCATCACATCATCAACTATTACTTGAAAACAATTCGGGGTGTTTCTGTTTAATTGTTTCTTCTAGTTCCCAAGTTGCTTCCTCTACTCCGTGGTGATTCCAGAGTACTTTGACCCGGACATCGACGTGAGGGATGACATGTGAAGGATCAGGACGATACTTTCGAAGCATAAATACATGGAAAACGTCATAAACCTTGGACATGGATGAGGGAAGGGATAATCGATAGGCTAGTTTGCCAATATGTTCGACGATCTGAAATGGGCCAGTATATCGTGGAGAGCTTTCCTTAATCCCAAAGCGTTTGACACCTCTTGTAGGCTGAACTTTTAGAAAAACCAAGTCCCCTTTACAAAATTCTAGAGGTTGTCTCCGCTTGTCAACATAGCTCCTCTGTCAACTTTGTGCTACATGAAGTCACTCCTTAACAAGTGTGATCTTCTCAGAAGTCTCTTGAACTAGTTCTGGCCCCAGATGCGGTTGATCTGCCATATCCAACCAGCATACTGGAGATCTGCAAAGGCGACCATAGAGAGCCTCGTATGGTGCCATGCCGATACTAGTTTGGTAGCTGTTGTTGGTTGCAAACTCAGCTAAATGTAAGTGTTTTGCCCATCCATCATGAAAGTCCTAAATGCAACATCGTAACATATCCTCCAAGATTTTGATTAAGCGCTCTAACTGCCCATCAGTCTGAGGGTGAAAAGTTGTGCTCATGGCGATCCTGGAGCCTATTCTACTCTGGAAGCTTTGCCAAAATTTTGATGTGAATTGAGGGTCTCTGTTAAAAACGATCATGAGTGGTATGCCATGGAGGCGTACGATTTCTCTTTCATACAATTTGGCTAGCTTGGCGGGGTTATCCGTGAACTTTATTGGTAAAAAGTGTGCAAACTTTGTAAGTCTGTCAATGATAACCCATATTGCATCATGTCCTTTATTATTTCGCAAGCGAGACATTGAGCAACGAAGTCTGCAATAACCTTTTTTATATCAGAAAACCAAAATTGTCGCTTGACATCCTTGTACATCTTGTCTCCCCTAGGATGCATAGCAAACCTCGAGCAATGCATTTTAGTGAGCACTTCTTTCCGAACTTCGTTCGATAGGTAGAGACTTTTTTTTGTAGAAAACTACCCCGTCATCAGAGACCGGCCAGTGAGGAAGGTCTTGTCCGCTGAGTAGAAGTTCTATTTTTTCCATTAACATGGGGTCGTTGGCTTGAACTGCTGAAATTTTTCAGATAAGCTTAGAGTTGGTTGATAATTGAGAGAGTCGTGATCATCTTCCCTTCTCGACGAGCTGTAAGTTAAAATTTTGCATCTCCGTAGCCAACTTCCCCATTTTAAGGTTAAGAGTACAAGCAACATAAGATTTTCTACTCAGGGCATCAGCCACAACGCTGGCTTTTCGCGGATGGTATTGGAGTTGAAAGTCGTAATCTTTCAAAAATGCCAACCATCGTCTTTGGCAATGGTTTAGGTCTCTCTGAGTGGAGATATAAGATTTTTGTAATTCGAGAAGACCTCAAACCGTTCACTATATAGGTAGTGAGGCTATAACTTAAGTGCGAATACGACAGTTGCAAATTCTAAGTCATGTGTTGGGCAATTACCCTCATGAATCTTTAGTTGCCTAGAAGCATATGCAACCACTTGGCCTTCTTGCATTAGTACTGCTCCTAAGCCTTGGAAAGAGGCGTCGGTGTATAGTGAAAACCCAACTCCATTTCTTGGATTGATTAGTACTGGTGCTGTCGTGAGGCGTTTCTTCAAGTCTTGAATGACGATTCACAGGCAGGATTCCAGATGAATCGTACATCTTTCCGAATGAGCTTGGTTATAGGTTCAACAATCTTTGAGAAGTCCTTGATGAAACGTATGTAGTAGCCAGCCAAACCAAGAAAACTCCGGATTTGAGTAACTGTGTTAGGCTACTTCCAGTTTAAAACCGCTTCAACCTTTGAAGGATCCACCTCAATACCATTGCCTGAAACCACATGACCTAGGAATTGAACTCTCTTTGCCTAAAATTCGTACTTACTCAACTTTGCATACAACTGATGGCTTCTTAAGGTCTAAAAGACAATCCTCAGATGTATCTTATGGTCTTTTTCAGTTGAAGAATATATCAAGATATCATCTACAAAGACCACCATGAATCGGTCTAAATATAGTTTGAAGATGAGGTTCATCAAATCCATGAACGTTGCAGGTGCATTTGTTAGACCGAATGACATGTCCAAGAACTCGTAATGCCCATGCCGAATTTTGAAAGTCATTTTATTTATATCCGACTCTTTGATCCGGAGTTGATGATAGTCAGATCATAAATAAATCTTAGAGAAGTATTTGACATCTCTAAGTTAGTCAAACAAGTCATCGACCTTGGGTAATGGGTATCTGTTCTTTATGGTGGTGTTATTCAACTTGCGATAACCGATTGAAAGTCGTAACAAACCATCCTTTTTACGAACAAACAGAACTGGAGCGCCCCAGGGTGATGAACTTTTTCTGATGAAGCCCGAACTTTCCAATTCCTTCAGTTGTTTGTCGAACTCAACTAGCTCGACATTGGACATTCTGTATGGTGGAATTAAGATGGGTCTTGTTCCTGGTATGAGTTTGATCTCAAAATCGAATTCCAGAACTTGAGGTGGACTAGGAAGGTCATTTAGAAAAATCGTTGGGAATTCAGATATAACCGGGATATCGTGTACTTCAAGAGGGTACAGTGATGATGATTCATTGTCATCACCAAGGGATAAGGCTCAGAGCTGTGCCTTAAGGAGTGCGACAGTCGAGTTGTATATCCATTTTTGCGTTCCTTGAATTTTGACAAACTCCCTAGTGGGCAAGGTTAACTGAACTTGCTTCTTCAAACAATCGATATTTGCATTCAGTGGTGCGAGCCAGTCCATGCCGAGAATGATGTCAAAGTCTTCTATGTCCATCACCAAAAGATCTGCATAAACTATATGTTTTGACATTCGAAGTTCCCATCGAGAACACTTCAATTTCACGTCAGTACCAGTTCCTAATGGTGTTGAGACATAGATTGTGATATTTGTGGGCTCAGGTTGCAACCCTAAATGCCTTACCAATGTAGAAGATATAAAAGAGTGCGTAGCTCCCGAATCAAATAAGACATGCACCATTGTATTGAACAAAAGAAATGTACCTTCGACTACATTGTTATCTGGGAGGGGTTTTTGAGCAATGGCAAACGCTCTGCCTTGTTGCTTTTGCCCCAGATTCTACTGGTTTTACCTGGGCTGGGCGTTAGCAGCAGGTGGGACTTGTTGGGTTGGGACTGTGGAAACAGGTTGTCGTTGTTGTGATGGGTGGTGACTGACATTTCTTGCATGGCCCTGTTGGCCGCAGTTGAAACAAGTCAACCTCTGCTGCTGAGGCACTTGTTGCTGGTTCTGTTGGGCATGTTGGTTCTATTGGCCATGCTGATTGTGGTGTTGTTGGCCACCACCTCTGTCGTTGCCATTTCGGCTGCCACCCCTTCCATTGCGGCCTCATCGGTTATGATTATGAAAACCCTAGATGCTAGGATTAGAAGTTTCAGCCGAAGATGTCGTGGTATCATGTTTTTGTATATGGGCTGGTAGGGCTGGGTTTTGATTAAAGTAGGGCTTCTTCTTGTTGCCCTGCTGAGTGCCCTGTTGGGACAACGTTGTAGGCCGCTTTCCCTTGTTCTTCCTTTGTTCTTGTTCAGTTTTCTCCTGCTCAAAGTTCATGGCCATTAACACAAGCTCCATGTAATTCTTGAGATCCAAGATAGACAAGGCCTGTCAGATGTCTGAACGTAGGCTATTATAGAATTTCTCGGCCTTATCTCGCTCCGTTGAGATAGTGAAGAGAGAGAAGACTGAAAATTTCTTGAACTTGACAGCATACTCATGGATTGTCATGCTGCCCTGGTATAGTCTGGAAAACTCCTGGCGCCTCTGCCTCTTCACTGCGCCAAAGAAGTATTCGTCAATGAATAGTGACTCGAACTCTAGCCAAGTCATGTCTACTGCGTTGACCCTTGGGTCTACCTTCACTGTTATCCACCAAGTGTTAGCTCCACCAACGAGTTGGTAGGAAGCTAGTGGAATTTTTCAACCCTCGTCGACTCTCATAGCCTCGAGAGTCTTCTTCGACTCATCAAGCCATTTCTGCGCTTCATTCGCATCAATGGTGCCAGCAAAGGTAAGGGGCTGTAGCCTTTTATACTTTGTGATCTGGTCGGTTTGGCTCTCTGACCCAGATCGTGCAGGTGCCTGTACGGTGATCACCTGGTTGGCCGCGGTCTCACAGACGACCATTCGAACTATCACCTTCATCGCATCAATAAATTCGACGAAAAAGTGTTCTATGCTCGGAGGCATGACAAAGGGTGTGGGCTAAGGTGGCACTGCCTTCCCAGAAGTAGTGGTAGTGTCGTGTGTGGCCTGCTCTCCCCTCGGAGGCGGCGGTTCCTGATTTTGTATCTCAGGAGGTGCCTCCTCTGCTGGGCGAACTGTGCGTGGCCTTCCTCATTTTATGGTTTGCATTTTCTCACTGGAAAGGAGAAAAATAAACTTTTTTTTAGGAATCGTAGCCAAGTATAGTGATATAATATTCTCAGCAATAAGTTTCGAGAGTTCTACAATATAAAACCACTTATTTTTTTAGGTATGGTGTAAGGTTTTGGTGAGGAATCAAAGAATCTTATGTGCCTCGTATGTTTGGCCATGGTATAAAACAAGGTTAGAGTGTTCATATAATAAGTGAAATTTTGAAAGTATTTCAAATGTTTTGGTTCTGGTTCTGTGAACATACATATGTTTTTAAAATTCCATACGAGTCATAGAGATTTTACGATTAACCTCGGTAAATATCCTAATCTAACGTTCTATCGCATTCTTATGTGTACAAACTCTTTCCCTTAGTCTTTTCGACTATTATCCAAGTTCGTGTGTCCCATACCACATGAATTTAGTAATAAAGAGTTCAACCAAGTTAAGTTGTATGAACACGGTCTCTACAAAACATCGGCTGGAGAGGAGTTCACTAATAGTATCGTCCAGGTTTACTCGTCCCATACCGTGTAAACTTAGTGATAATGTTAGTAATTCAACTTTTCCCAGATGTTTTTTCCACACAAGGTCGTGGGTTTTCTTACTTCCACGTTTTATTTAGTATCTTCCAATTTTGTTGTGTCTCATGCCCCTCCAAAGTTAGTGATACAAAAAAAAAGAATGGTTGTAAATCGGCCCACCAAACATAGTCTCAAACAAACATTTCATTCATAAAAAGAAAATATTTACAATGCCAGTAATTTCCTAATTTCCCTGCCTACTACTACTCCGCCTAGATCTCCTGGTAGATGCGGAGCGACTACTAGAAAAACGTTAAGAGGCGTTGTGCAGTTCTTCTAAGGTTTGCATACGCATCATCAATGCATTCTGGCCCTTCTGCACATGAGCAATACTGGACACTAATAAATGTAACTGGTCAAATGGGTTAGTCAGTTGTCCCATAGGTGGTTGGTTGGCCAGTGGTTCCATTGACGGATGGCAGGTTGACTGTCTCATAGGTGGAGGGTAGGTAGTAGGCATTGGTGAAAAGTATTGGTTGTATAGTTGACTCATAGGTGGAGAGTAGTTAGTTTGATTATACTAGGATTCCCTAACTGAGACTTCTTGGACAGTTAGATATGCCTGATTTCGAAAAAGTGGACTCATCGGGATATCCTGTCTTCCAAAATTTGGTGCCGCACAATTTTGTTGTTGGTGGTTCACAGGGAATTGTGGATTCGGTTGGTGGGGTATCTCAGGAGTTGGAAACCCCTGAGACGTCGTATTTCCTTGGGTTAGGAGGTTCTATGAAGGTGGATTTGTCGGAACTCCCTGTCCATCCTGATTTGATTGGGGTTGATCAAAGTTTCTCGCCGGACTCCCAAAGAGTTCTTCCACAGTGAAATGTTGATTGTGTTGATCATTGGCTGCGTCTAGGTCCGTTTTGGTGTTCTGACCTGCCTCATTATTTGGCGTTTCCCTGACAGGAATTTTGCGACGACTTTTTCGTCGATAACCTTTAGTATTATGGCTAGCCCTTCCGCTATTTTCTTCTAAAGTAGCGCCAAATAACTCTTTGTCTGTCACCCCTCCTTTTGTGATGAAGGTTTTGGACAAAGAGGATAATGCAACGGCTTTAGTAATCTTTGTTAAAGATTCATCAAAAGTATTGATGTTTGCCTCGTTCAGTATCTTCATGATTAAGGCTCCATAGCCAAGGTATTCTTCTTCGTAGGGTTTTGGATTACCCATGCCATTTGTTGGACGATGATGTGAGGTAGGGAGACTGAAATTCCCTTTTCTAAGCAGTGTAAGATAAGGAGCTGAGCCCTTGACATTGAACCTCTAGTCACCACTTTCGGCAAGATGTTATCGACTACAATCTTCCTAAGGCCTGCAAGTGGTGGTTCAAGGAGATTATTGGGGAGGTGGGCATATATATTTAGGGTGTACCCCTTATCGGTAAGAGAATTGAATAGTTTTTCCCTGGATTTAGCAATTTCTACCACAGTCTGGGGTTCGTGTGGATCAATGATCTTGTCTCCAATTGAGATTTTCATTAGTCACGAGATAGTTTCGTTGCTAATAGAAATTGTTTCTCCCCTGATCAATGTCTCCAAGACAGGGCAAATTCCCTCCTCCTAGGGTCCCACAATATACATGTTTTCGTAAAATAACTTCACCAAGTTGAGGGAGATAGACCCCTAACAGTTGTCATATTCAGCCACCCCAGTGTTGTAAAATTGTCGTGAAGGGAATGACGGAGGCGAGGATTCTTCATGTCGATACTCCTCACTAATACAACCCTCCGTTGGTAAAGTTCTGTGAGTCTTAATGGAAACTTGTTTCCGACTACTGAATGTTGTTCCTTCACTAGTGACCATTATCTTGCTGAAAGAAAGATAATATGATCTGTTTCTGATTTGAAATTGAGCTGTTTTGTTGTTGATTACAGGAGGTTTCCGGCTGTTGAGAAGCGGTGGCGTTTAGCTTGCCAAAGAGAGAATGGTTTCTTGAACGAGGAGGGTTCTGGTTTTGAAGTATCGCCTTTACTTGAGGAAAATAATAAAAAATAAAAATAAAAATAAAAATAAAAGCGTCTTCCTCGTTACTACACTACACCTAGGGTTTTGCAGAGAAACAAAAAAAAGCCCTAAATTCTAGCTTTTTTTTTGTTTTTTGAGCTATTCTGCTGAGGCTAAACAACTGGGGTTTTCATGCCTGCACATTCCAATCTAATCTCTCAAAATCTCATCTTTCCTCATGTCTGTATTCTTGAAAGCTTCATTTTTTTCTTGCTACACTTTTTCCTATCTTCCTTAACATCTACAAACCTCTCGAAATGATACTGAGATGGAGATTGATTCACACATTATTGAATCAAATACCCAAATCCCTGAATTCACAATTCCCAGTGAGAAATCGGGTTGTCCTCACTTCTTCCATTATAGAATCAACCCTATCAAATTGCCCCTCTGATGTAATTGCACTGAGCTTCTTCCTGTGGTGTGCTCGCCACCCAAATTACTTCCACGATGCGCGTTCATTCAACGTTATAGTTCCGGTGATAAGTCGACTCACTGAGAGGTTTAATTCTGTGAAGGGTGTTATTGTAGCGCTAAAGAGTTTTGGTTGTGGTAGAAAGGCACAAACTTTCTTGATTCTGTTAAGAATTTATTGGCATGGAGGAATGTATGGATCAGCATTGGAAGCTTTTGAAGAGATGGGAAACTATGGTTATGTTCCAAACACATATACCTGGAACATGATTATTGATGTGTTGTTTAAAATTGGGCGTGTCGATGTCGCTCTTCGAGTTTTAAGAGATACCAATGAACCAAATTTCTTGACTTCTAATATTGCATTGTGTAATTTATGCAAACTTCACAATTTGTGTGGTGTTAGTGATGTTTTGAATGAGATGGTGAAACGAGGGTTCTGACCTAATTCGGATACTTTTTCGATGGTTTTGAATTGTTTTTGTAAGGAGGGTAGGTTGGGAGAATCTTTGCAAGTTCTAGGCTTGATGATTACCATGGGTGTTCCTTTGTCTGTAACCATTTGGAGCATATTGATTGATGGATTTTGCAGGGTTGGAAAACTTGGAATTGCGAGCAAGTTACTAGAAAATATGCTTGGGAGTGGGACTTCTCCAAATATTGTAACATACACGTCTATGATAAAAGGGTTTATTGGATTTCAAATGTTTGATAGAGCAATAAGTGTTCTGAATGATATGGAATCTAATGGATGTGCTCTTGACTTGGTTCTATCTAATGTTCTAATAGATTTTCTCTCTAAGATTGGGAGGTACGATGCGCATTTGATATCTTTCTTACCTTTAGTCAAAATAATCTACAACCTGATTCATATGCCCTTTCTTCTATATTGTCAACTCTACGTTTATCTCAGAGATTTTCACTTTTCCCCCTTCTTTTTAATGGACGTGTTTTATCGGCCGATCTTGTCTCTTGCAACAGTCTTCTAATTTATTTCTGTAAAGTGGGTCATCCTTCTCTTGCTGTAGATTTTTATAATGAAATGGTTGAGAAAGGTTTCATTCCAGATGGATATAGTTATGTTGCATTACTGAGTGGACTTTGTAGAGCAGGAAGGATTGATGAAGCAATTAATGTATATCGTGGAATTGTTATGAATGGTTTTGCTTTGGATGCTCATGTACATACTTTAATTGTTTCAGAGCTAATAAATGTAGGTCGGTTTCATAGAGCTGTCAGGTTGTTTCGGAAGGCTGCTGCTGAACAAGCTCCCCTTGATGTTGTATCATACACTGTTGCCATCCAAGCCCTTTTGAAGGGTGGTAGAATTGGAGAAGCCCAGAGTTTGTACTGCCAAATGAAGGAACTTGGTGTGCTTCCTAATATTTATACATGCAATGTGATGCTACTTGGCTTCTGCAAGGCAAAAGAAGTTAAATTGATTAAGTGGTTTTTGAAGGATATGGATGAGGGGGGAATCGAAGCAAACTCGTTAACATTTTAAATAATAATTGGTTTCTTGTTGAGATCACGTCACATTCATTCTTCACTTGATCTATTTCAGGAGATGAATGGAAGCCTTGGGTTTGAAGCTTGATGGAACCACATATGCCTTAATTTTTGATCATCTTGTTTGTGCTATTAATGTAGATGATGTACATAGCCCATTGTTGGATCCTTGTTCGGAGGATATTTTGATTTTGGACGGGAAGAAATCTGATGATCTTCTTGACAAGATTGCTTCAGTTGGTTAAATGATATTTATGGAAGTAATTTGTTTCTATTACAAATAGTTTCCAATGTCTTGCACGTTGCAGGCTTGAAGAAGACACAAATGTCTTGACTCAGTTTTGCTTAAAGGTATTTTCTGGAACTTATCATCTCTTTTGCCTGTGAACACATGTTCAAAGGGAGATCTTGGAATTGAAATTGTTAATGGTATGAACTGTTTTTTCTATTCTTGACCTTGTTACATTCTTTCTTTGATTTTTTTTTAGAACCATTGAAACTGATACATCTTAGAACATGATTATGTCAAACTAACTGATGCACATTCTTAGTAGTTCTTCATTTTGCATTTTCTACATTGTTCTCCTTATTGACTTCTGTAAGATATGTGACAATGCAATCGTTTCACTAGAATGGAAATTGACACCAATAGGAAAACTCTTTGGCACTGATGTCATGCAACTTTTATACATTGAAAATGCTTGACTAAAAAGCTTTGTTTGACTATTTAAGCATTTCTTTGAGCTGAAATTTTATTTTTGCTTTCTCTAGCCACTTGCATTGAAGCATGGATGGAGCAGTTCAATTTCCTAGTGGCTTTATGCAATATGCCTCGTTGGTGTTGGTAACGAGAGTAATGTCAGCTCCAACATAAAGTTTGGATGAAACAGCTAATACTTGAGACTTTGGTCAGGAAATTTGCTTCCTTTTTGGAAACTATGATGCTTCCTTTTGTAGAACCTGGGATGTTGAAAGAGAGCTTGGTCCTGAAATCTTCTATTCTAATCAAGTGATACATATCATTGAGGACTCTATCGTGGTTGGAGCCAAGTTCCTAGGTAATTTCGTTGACCATGTTAGGACATTTATGGGTTGAACATGTTTATAGCTAGTAACCTAGTATGAATGAAAGTAAAGTAAAATAAAATAAAACAAGATGTTTATAACTATAATTTGTTGTGTTGTGAATTGAATCATTCATGGTGGGAGAGTCTCTGGGACTAAAAATTGAGTATTCTATGCATTGAAAGACCTCGAAGAAGGTTCAGAAGTTACATTTGCTGGCTTAGGCTTATGTATGTATGTACTTACAGTCACTGTCCATTTTCCTTTTCACCCGTAATTGGTTAGATATTTTGCTTTGATGACTCTTTTTTCCTGTTTTTGATACAGGGAGATTTATTCTTTGGTGTTCATCTTTTTTATAGGCTTAGGTGGATCCATTCCATCAAGGTGGTGTTTGGAACACAAGAATCTTTGGATGGGAATTAGAATCACTTTATTGAAAAAATAATTGGAGGGAATCTGACGATGAGAATGCTTTATTTTTGGTTATGCATGGTAATCTTAAACAACTTTATTAGAAATAATATGTTACTCTGTTTGTTTGCGCATTAGAATCTTATGTGACTTTTTTAATTTTAAAAACATTAATTATTAAAATAATTACAAATTAGAAAATATTGAATTGAAATTAATATTAAATTAATAAAACTAATATTAAAATTTATTAATATTAAAATTATTAATATTAGCATGTATATGCGTCTAGTAACATAATTTTGGTTGGAATTCCCAATTTTTCGAAAATCACTTTCTCGCTCCCAAAAATACACAAAGAGAAACAAACATGAGAATCTTTAAGGTTCTCATTCTCATCCGGCCATCCCCTCACATTACCTCATATCAAACACCACCTTAGTTAAATCAAAAGTTATATGTCACAAGTAGAGCCTTACGCCTATCTATCGGTAGGTAACTTTTTGTCCTGCTTATGCAACACAATCTAACATGTTCAAAAGTACCTGGTACTTGGAGATTAGTTTGCTACTTTAAATATGTGTTTGCATGTTCCTTTAAGCCATTTTGAGTTTCTCATGCATGTGGACCAACCATGTTATTTGACTTACTCTATATATTATGTTAATACCCTAATACCCTAATAAATAAAGTTATTATATAAGAGAAGAAAGATGGAGGACATTGGTAAGGTTGTTTCCTTTGCTGTGTTTTGGAATGTTTGGCTTGAGAGGAATAATAGGGTTTCCGAATATGTCAAAGGAGGCCATGGCGGTTTGGGATTCTTACAAGTTTGTAGCAGCTAGTTGGATCAGTTCTTCTAAGTAGGCTGGAGGTTATAGTATGTCTGAGTGGTACAAAAACTGGGCAGTTTTGTTGTAGGCTGTGTTAGCAGTGTAGGTTGTGAGTCTTTTGTTTGACGTTTCTTAGGGCGGGTCGGTTTTAGAGCATCCCTGGTGCTCTGTTTCTTGTTTGTAAACCTTGAGCTTTTCTTTCCTTTTAAAAAAAAATGTTAGACTAAGTTAAGATAGCATTTTTTGGAATTAATGCATGAATTTTTTGAAATTAGCACGCATGATTCTTAGAAGATTTTGAAATTAATGATTAGAAGAATTCAGGCATGTTTTGTGTATAAATAATGAGCTATGTATCCCAATTCTATGTTAGTGCTTGACAATAAACGGAAAATCTAGCATTGAGATGAGCATTATCAATGAGCACTACACTGGTATTGTTACTAGCATATAAAGAACCACATGACATGATCCACGGTCAATGAAATGTCATCAGTTATGAAACTCTTTGCATGAAAAATTACCTATTTATCATATATAAATTTTAAATTAACATATAAATCAAAAATTCAAAATTATAATTATACAACCATATAGTAAAAACCAAATAAAATATTATAAAGTTATAGTCTCAACACATGACATAAACTATTAAAAAGTCTTCACACATAACATAAGTCTCAACACAAAATATAATCGTGTTAAATGGGTCAATTTCAGGTTTAGCAGGTCTACCTAATTTTGATTTTGACATGAAATTTAATCATGTCTAATTGGGTTTAACTTATTTTGACCCGCACCTGTTTATGCAAAATCCAAACCCATTTATTTCGTGTCGGTTTCGAGTCGTGACCTATATTGCCACCCCTACCTATGGTTGTCTGGCCATTTGAAAGATTACTTGAAATGTTTGTCACATGGTAGTGAAAACATTTGGTTTTGTTGCTGTTTATTGTTAAAGATGCGTAATCTGGTTATTATATTCTTGTTCTTGATAGTTCTTTTATCAGTTTGAAGGAACCCTTCAGCCTACAGAATGGGTGGCTATTATGGGCTGGGGTTGGTCTACTTGGAGCCGTTGGTGCTATTGCGTTATTAGGAGCTTCCATGGCTTTGTTTAGTGGTGAAACCCCTGAAAGACAGGTTAGATATGGAAACATCTTTTTAAGATTTTGATTTGTATTTGATATCTTCATTAGTAATTCATGATGTGCATGAACATTTTTCATCTCATTCTGGAAACCTGGAATTGCACTTTTGTACATGTTATGGTAAAAAAGAACTGGTGCAGCATGACTAGAATGGGTAGGTTTATTTGTTTTTCTAAGGGTAAGTTCGAAAATTTTCAAAAAAATTTCACCTTCTATTCGATGTGGAATTCCTTTCACTAATCATCTGAACATGAATATCTATTTTTTGTTACTCAAGTTTGGCTTGTTTTACAGGCCCACCCTTGTCATGCATGTGAGGTTAATTAAATGCCCATCTCAAAGCAAGAGGAAAGGCATTACTGTTAACAAAATTCGACCATCAGACATGTTCTATTCATGGAATGATGCTGAAATTGGCTTTAGAGGTTGTATACCCATCTAAAAACAGGAGGATCATAATTAGATTTCCATGTTCAGCCTGACATAACAACAAATTCAACCATCAGACTCTTAAAGAACAACGCCATGATATAATTTCCACCAGGAGGACCAAAAATTATTTGGCAGAAGTGTCATTTGCAGCTTGCAGGATGTATCAGCCATGGATGTAGCCCCAGAATACCTCCAATGGTGTGGAATCGAAAGCCATCCAATGGTTACATGGCACAGCCAAGTTCCTGTTTCAACGGGACTTCAGAGCTTGGGCGATAACATCTATTATCTCATGTTCAAAGCTTCACTTATGAAAACACGAAGTAGCAAGGCCACTCTTGAAAGACATTAATGGCCAATTACTTCAGGAGGGTGGCTTGGTGGCTTATCTTGTGGAATGAAGTCGACTTGTTAACTTTGGCTTTTCTTATTTATAAGGGCTTGTTTGGTATTGCTTTTGCCTATAGCTTATAGCTTTTATAGAAGTGCTTATGAAAAAGTGTTTACAAAAAGTTGTTAAAAATCTGTTTGCAACTTTATTTACTACCTCCTTGGATACCCAATGAAAGTTCTATTGAAAGATGTTAATGACCAATTACTTCAGGAGGGTGGCTTGGTGGCTTATCATGTTGTGAAATAAAGTCTACTTGTTAACTTTGGCTTCCCTTATTTATAGAAGTGCTTGTGAAAAAAGGGTTTACAAAAAGTTGTTTGATAATCTGTTTGGCAACTTTATTTAAAAAGTGTTTTTAGTAGTTATTTTGTCATTCAAAATATATTTTTGGGTTTAAAAAGATTAAAATCCAAAAGCAGTATGGAACAACAAGCTTTAAACAGCTTTTTTAAATTGCGATAGATCTGCGATTATAGGCAGCTAGCAAAAGTAAGCAAACAGGTTAAACTCCGATTCTGCTTATAAAAAGTTATAGAAAAAAAGGTGCCTCTGTTGCACTAACAAACAAGCCCTAAGCCACATTATGAAATGGGGTTGCTTTTTATTTTTTTTATTTTGCTCCCATGTTTATTAATCAAGCTTTCAGCAATATCTGATACTTTTTTTTTTCTGACTGCATCTAATCAATGCTGACCAACATGAAGAATGGAAAACTGTCTTTGAATTGGAAAGATTAATTCTCAACTGTCACAATTCAATCAAGGAGTTTATTATAGATGGCATTCTGGAGTGATCTACAGCATCTTTCAAATTATCAAAAGGTTTATCGAAGAGCTTCTGTTCATAAACTGCGGTGCAATGTTGTTGTCCTATCAAACCCTTCAAGAGCTTCCCTCCTGACTTCTGTTTTCAGACAATTTGCCCACCAAGCAAAGTGAAGATCAAAGAAATAAACGCTTCAACGCAAGGTTCAACAATGCATTTAACATTCATGAATCTGTTAATGACTCATAGTTATGTATACAGCTCTCCCAAAAAAAAAGAAAAGGTTATGTACACAGGACAGAGCAAGAATCGATGATTCAATGGAAGTGTTGATATAACAACTGTGATTATTCCAGTTTAAGACAAGTAAATACTGATGGATATGTACATTATAGACCAAAACATTTTTAACATACAGAACAAAACCTTGGCAACAGAATTACAATGAAAACAAGCTAGAGAATGTCTTAACCTTCTGCATTGCTTGCTCTTTCCTTCCTCTACCCAGGATTTCTAATGGGTGTGTTCCTGATCTAGTAAATGTTGCTTATTCTTATGTCTTTCAGATATAATTGGATATATAATAAATGATCAATGCTTGACAGGTACATCATCATCTTCAATGTCCCAACTCAAATCTTCCTCTTCATCTGCAACACTCAACCGCCCACGCAAATCAACTCTATTTGATGAACTCGCACCAGCACCTGTTTTCTTCTCATTGTCACTCCCAAGATCTTCAATCTCATCCCATCCAATGTCTTCTTCTTCCTCACGCACCGATAAGTCATTAACCTTGCAAGATTCACCAGTTTTCCCTTCCAAACCCTCCTCCTCCTTACTCAATTTTGCTCCACCGTTCAACTCAGACACATCTCCATTTTTCTCCAAACTCATCTTCTCAACAGACCCATTATCATTATGAATTTCTGCAACAGAGGCCTTGTTGCTATTATCACCAACTTCACCATCGACAATCTTCCCCTGCTTCTCCACTGCGAATTCTTGCGTTTCATTGTCCAAAGAAGCCTTCTCACCAGACCCATTATCAGAATTGGATTCCACAACAGAAGCCTTAACACCATCAACTTCATTCTTATCAACTACATTTCCCTGCTTCTCCATTGCTGCTAACTCCAGTGGTTTTTTCTCTTCCAGCTCAGTAATTTCTCCTTTGTTATTATCGTCATCATCCTCGACATCCCAGCTCCAATCTTCCTCCTCCTCATTGTCCCCCGAAACCGCTCGCTTCACAAGCTTTGCTCTCGCTTCCTCTGCTTCCTTCAGCTTATAAATTCTATAAAAATACCTACTCCAAAAACTCTCATCATCAACCACACTTGGAACAACCTTTGCATACACTTCCCTCATAACCCCATCATTCTCAGCTATCAAATCCTCAATCTCCTCACCCTTCTCTTCCATCACAAACTCTAATTTCCACTTCCTAAACTCCCCCAAATCCTCCGGTTCCACACAATACGTATTCAAATCTGATCGAACCGCATGAACCTGCATCTCAAATCTACTAAAAATCCGCTTTGACGAACCCCCATCATTGTTATCAACAGAATCAGATTCAACACCGGAAGAAAGATCATTCGCCAAGATCTCAGCCGTTCCTCGCCAAACGGATTCCAACGATCCCTGCGCGGCATCGATCGACATCGAAAGATCCTTCACGGCTCGCGTCGCGGCTTCGCGAAACGCTGCCTTCTTCAATCCGGACCCGAACTCCTCCAGATCTCGACGGTAGGTCTGGATCACCGTCTCCAATCTCGAGGCCATGGTTTTCAGTAGACCGCCGAAGCTCCATGCTCTACTTTCAGAAGATTTAGGGTAGGGTTAGGGTTTGAGATTGGGTTGATTTCATGTAACGTGGGTTCTTGACGACCTCGATCTTCCTCGTCTGGTAATGGTGGTGTTGGGGGCTGGGATTTCTGGGGTTTTTCGTGATTTGAGGGAATTGGGTCGTCGGAGAACACGGATTTGAAGAAATCCATGGAAGAAATGTATCATAGATTTGATTTTTAGGGTTTAGAGATCGAAAAACAGAGAAGCACTGATCTCTCCTTAGTCTTTTTGGTGGCAAATGCAATATTCTGAGACACACAGGGTCAGGTGTCCTGTCATAATCGTAACTGAAAAAATGGGAATCAACTCAACTCTGTTCAACGTTTCGAGTTTTCTATCCCAAATTAGGAAATGGCATTGCCCTCTTATCCAAAAGGGCAAAGCCAATGAAAATCATTATTTGTCTAATGTCTATCTATCATGAAAAATGATATATTATTCCGTAACGTTAAAAGGGGCAAAGCCAATAAAAATATTTTAAAAACACACTTTATTGACATTCTTCTTGAGAATTATTGAATCACCTCGAATCACACGTCAACGCGTGATTCGAAACAATCCAATAACTCTCAAAGATAATGTCAATTAAGCGTATTTAAGTTATATCTACTTTGGTGTCAACTCCATTTTCCGATGCTTACACCCAACTTTCTTTGAATGTCTGGAGGATGCATATGTATTTAAAAATGTATGCAATACATGAATATCTCAAAACATCCAATGTACACAAAATATTTTTTATTTGAAAAGTGTATTAGTCAAACATTACTCTTTCAACTAATTTTAATTATTAGAAAAGCTAAAAGGTACATGCATGATTCACGTATAAAAACGCAAATATCTCACATCTCTTAGATCAACACAGATATGCATATGTTAAAGATACACATATGCTAAAGGCACATAGATAAATCACAAACCTATCATGTCCCTTAAATCAACACAAATTCGAAGATCCATCGTAGTAATTTGGTATGAACATCCACATTTTTATGCTCATTTCATCTTATGTATTCCTAGCACTATTCTAATATTCTTTGATTATATTTATATAAATCAATTTAAGTCTTTGTCTTTTAAAATCAATTTAGTTAGTAATGAATAGCAATTTGATGATCATTTAAAAAGTCTTTCCTATTTGTTCATTGTAGGATAGTTACAGAGTCATTAGCCATCTTTTCTTTTAATTTCATGATGCTGAAATCTCAAGTGCTTGACTACTTTCCTGATAAATGCTGTTTTCACTTCTTCTTTTTTCTCAAAACCTAGCAACTTGTGTTCTAAAATTATAGACCAACTATAAAACAATAGAACCCTTGATGCTGAAATTTGAAGTCTTCAGCATATTTCACATAGAAAGCCAGTACAAAGGTATCATCAGAATAGGTGCTCTTGATGGATATGTGGAGATGCGTGGCAAACAACTTATCGAGTCACTGGTTCAAATCTCATCACTTACCCATAAATAATAATAAGGAAATAAAAGAATACGATGAGACGACAATATGCAAAATGGTTCCCTTCCAGAGCTCACAATGAAATATCTATCTTTTCATATGCCTTATCAGAACTTCCATTATCATCATCAACACCTCGAGAAATCTAACCACATGTTTCTGCTTTTTTCTGATTTATCAACTCAACTCAGCAAAGCCTTTTCATTTTACAGAGTGTAGATCCTAAATTCTTGTAATTTTTCAAAGATATATCACGAATCACAAGAGTTCAAAATTTCTTTCAAAAAAAAAAAAAGAGTTCAAAATTAGCTGTCGAAAGCCACAAGCCAAACTACTAAATTGACAAGCCATTCCTATGTATTATCAACACTAGGCAGATTGCACACGCCAAACACTTGTTTCAAGCTCTTTTGATACAAAATCTTTAAACAAACAGTAAAACAGCTGAAAAGCATAGCATAGCAGTAGACATTGTGGAAAGAGAACAGATTCTGAGTAATAAACTTGTATCTGTACTGGTTAAACTTAGCAATAAAGAAACATGTGAACAAACAAAGTGTAACGGAAATGTGTATGTTAAGATGGATACGAGGTAAAACATCAAGAAAATTAAATTAGAAATACACGTATTTGAGAAACGGTAAGAGTAGCCCCAATTGAAGATTAAAAAAAAAAACAATTAAGGTAGTTTGGACGCATGCAACGTAGACCTTTAGGTGCTCCAGTTAAGGAGAGTGACCTATTAACGATTCCCGATAATGATAGATGTAGAAGAAGACCTCAACTAACATAGATAAGAATAATTAAGAAAGATATAACTACTTGTACTTTAAAAGTCAACTTGGCCCTTAATCGAGTAGAGTGGAGGAAGGCAATTCACATAGCCAACCCCATGTAGTTGGTAAAGGCTTAGTTGAGTTGAGTTGAATTGGGTATCTAAACTAGCTAGACTACAAGTCACCTTGATGCTGGACTAGATTAATAATTTGGTCTGGCTAGGTAAACTAGTCATTCAAAATCTTCTATTTGTAACTTGGATCCAGTACCGGAACATATGCCTCATAATGCTGCCATTCAGTCAACGCCTCGAGTGCTAGATGCAGATTGCAAGGCAAATTATGTTATGCCAGGCAAAGGACTTACAACTTAGCAACTTAGTAGGAGGCACCGAAGAGATTTCCTAAACGGAAGTTTTACACAATTGGATTCTCCTCAACATGCATCAATCAAGTTTTTTCTGCACTGCATATATGAAACGACACTTTTGTTCTTTTTAGTCAAGGATTATCCAAACATGACAAAAGTTAGGATAGGAGAACCCAGAAATGATACACATCAGAATGGTGGTTCTATTACCCTCACAAGTGCCGGTATCTTTAGCGCGTGTTCTGATTTTTTCATATAATAGGTACCCTAGAATTTTAAGATTATCAAGGCCATAATAATTTGATTTTTTTAACCTTTGCCAGCAGAAAGATTCTGAAGCAGTGCTAGCAATCTTTCATGGTTTCTCGCCAAAATGACAATTATATCTTTCGGCTTCTGTGGATTAGCAACAAAGACCTAACAGGAAAAGCACCATGGAAGGAGTTAAAATGCCAGCAATCATGAATCTGCAACTGTGTGAAAAGTAAGGCGCACTCCATAATCATCTGAACTTGTCAGAAGCAAACATATCTGATTGAACAAATTGATTTTAACAAATAAAAGCAAAGGAGTAGCCTTGTATGAAACAGCACCTTAAAAACAAGGAATGCAGAGAGCTGGATATTTTTGCTCAAGTCCTGCATGAATTGCAAATTTTCAGAAATTGAGATGAGACACCAAAATGATAGAAATTAATAATATATATATAACCTTATTCACTCAAAAAAGATACTAAAAATATGCTGATTGTACAATGAACATGCAATTTTTCTATTTTCAAATTATAGAAAGAGAACTAACTAAGAGTGAAACATATTCAAGAAGAGAGAGTACCAAACAAATAGCATCTCCCCCCAACCCCCAACCAACGAAAAGGAAAGAAGATAAAGAAAAGAATGGGATTTACAAAAGACTTGTCTCCATTCTTTTATTAAAATACCTCTCCTTTATCATATTCCTGATACTTATTTGATACTAAAAATCAAAGAGTTTGGGATGATCATAGTGTCTGGTTATCTGATCTCCAAGCTTCTGAAATAATCACAAAAGCTCCTTCCTCAGAAACCTGTTCAATAACATGCGGCTTGCATTGTTGAAGAAATCTAAAAACAGACTGAGGGCCACACCATCCAATTTTCCCTCTTGACTAGAACTACGGGAATCACCCACCAAAGTGTTAAGGCCATTGGCAGCCGGCAGGTGAATTTTTTCTAAATAGTTAGTAATGAATATCGTTTCTACAAACTAAAAATTGTGAACATAGCCATTAATCCATAAGCATGCTTGGACATTATGAAATAAAAATGCTAGAAAGTCTACGAGATCAAAGAAACTTTTGGGCAATCCTTCCAATACCTTTAGCAAAGTCATCAAGACCTTCAAATACCGGACTTCTAAAATATATCGTCTCATTACAGTAGAATTTGGAGTCTCCAACAGGACTTCAGAGAGAAGCTACGAAAAACCATGATGTTGCACATCAATACTTTTAAAACATAAAACGTCAAAAAATAAAAAAAATTAAGACAGAAAGAAAGAAAAAGAGGAGCATGAAATTGATGTGGAAGCAACTAACCTTCAGTGATTGTCTTCTTGTGACATAGTTGGCAGATGTCAAGAGCTTTTCATATAGTGGGAAGAACTGGAAAACATCTTTTACCCAAATGAGAAAGAAGAAAAAGAGTATTTCTTACATCAGGATGTCAAGAAGAAGAGAATAATTCTCCATGTCAGGCTTGTCAGCCATAAATCATAAAAGTGAAACAAAAACTGGAGGCTGAGAAGTTACATGACAACCAATTCAAGCCAAGATTTTATTCTATCAGCCCAAAATGGGTCCAGAAGATCCAAATTGTAAACCTTCTAATGAGGATCCTACCAGCTATTGTCACTAAGGAGTCTCTTCAATCCTCTCAATACTGACGTAAATGTTCCTCTAAAGAAATTGAAATCAAATCAAAAACCCTATTATCAGCCAAATTTTTTTCAATGATTCAATAGAACTAGAAAGAAAAGGAAAGGAAATTGTAACTGACCTCTTCATAATGCACAGTCAGGTATTCAGAGACCGCAGCTTCATGCTTTGCGAGCAAATCCTGCCAACATGTATTGCAGTGATTCTAAATCCTAAACACCTGGGGGTTTTATTTTGACGCTGAACCATGGACAAACATAAAACATTCAGAGAAGAACCAACCTTAAAGGTAGTAAAAGCACCAGAAGCAACGTCGAAGTTAGGAAGCTCCACATATTTGAAGAACAACTCAAAGCTTGGAGATTCTAATATATATCTGAAAGATCACTACAAGATTTAAATGCGTGAAAATTCAAAACCTTGCTGAACAAATAAGATGCTTCACAAGGAACACATATTACATATTAAACCAAAAGACGCAAGTATTGCAATAATGTCCTCTCCCTCCTGCTCTTCTCTTTTTTTTCAGCCCTTTGACACAGATCAAACCAAATAAATGTTCAGCAAGCTCAAGGTCAGATGGTCGTTATGCTTGTGGGGAAACAAGAAATACCATCAATTATGAAGTTCTTCATTGTTCTTCTCATTAATTAATCCATCCATTAAGCACTAAAGGACTATATTTCAAAATCACAGTCTGTTATTCTTTATTAATATTTTATCCAATTAAATTTAACGCATTTCAGTTTCATTTACTATTCTTTTACAGGCCAAACATGAGGTTCAGAGTCCAAGATGGGAGAACTCAGATTTTGTCCTTTGCCCTAACATGGCATATGTACAAGTGTATGACCTCACATTTGGCCGTCCCTAAGACCAACCAGTGAAAAAAGCTCCATCTTTTTGGAACAAAGGTTCAAAGGGTGAAGTACAGAACAAGGGGATCCAAATATCCAATCTGGCTTTTCAAAGTCCATAGAATAATTTTAATGTTTTGCAGTCAGTCATATAGTTGGTAAAACTTGTTAAAGCCTCATTTTGACAATATGTGCTTCCGAGTTTCACATTTATTTTTATTAAGTTGTTAGATGTCTAATTGTGATCATTTGATGGCTATTACATCACAGTGAAATATTGAAAATCTCCCAACATTTAATCGACAGTATCATGATTATCTGCAACCAGGGGAATCAAATAACTAAATTTTAATAAAATAAGAGACATTTTCTAGGCTCTAGCAGACTAGCACTGGTCAAAACGGAAAAACCAAACAACTAATATCATATAGTTGTCCTAGGAAGTATGAAGCAATATCCTGATGATCAGGAAACATCTTCAACAGATTAAGGAAGTATTCTCACCCATGGTTACAGCATGAAGGAACCGGCTACTTTTATGTTCCAATTCCACACAATTAAATTATATCATTTAAGAATCCATATTTCCATTAAAATTAAAAAATTGAAATCCTAAAAACTTCTCAGTTTTGAATAGCAGATGAACCTTCTAATTTCTATCATATTGGTGGTCATTTATAAACATCTTTGTGTGCAAAAAAAGAAAATCCTTTAGGCAATATGGGCCTTCCGGGGTATCAAAGCCTGACCGTTCAAGTGTAATTAGATAGTAGGTGTATCTTACTTCCTCAGATATCTACATAAGAAAAGTTGAAATAATCCAAGAATATACAGATAACATGTGATCAATTTTTAAAGAAAACTTCAGTGATTCTATAATTAAATTATGATAGATTGATGACTTTGGGATAAATGGTAAAGGAATTTGATATAATACGCTCTAAAATATCTCAATTTCTCACACAAAAAAGATTGATTAGCATCTTCTAATCCAATTTCTTAGCAACTAACTGACATGTCTGTTATTACAAAAGGTCTTTGACAAGAAAAATACAACCATTTGGACTAGGTATAGTCTCCATCTATTTGTTAAGCCAACTAGATTTTCAGACAACTTAGTTATATGTTCTTCACAAGTAAACCAATAAAATTGGCATGTGGCGACAAGGATATGAAAATATATACCAAGTTGAATATTTAGAAATTAGTACATTCAAGGAAATCAGCAATAGCTCTAACATCAGGTAGACAATAGCAAGTTCATGGAGGTCAAGAATGACATGGCTGGAGTAGTGAAACAGGTGCAATGCCATGCTCTTTAACTAAGCATATAGATGATAACGGCAATAATGAATATTCATTAACTGATATGCTCCTAAACATCTGAAAGAGAATCAAAAAGTCAATTGCCAGCGGGATACACGATGAAACCCATACTAAAAGGCTGTTATAATGAAATCGTGAATATAATTAATCAAGCTCCAATTCATGGGAAGAGGCTTCAACCGGCGAGCCAACCAGTAAGGTGGCTTATAAGTAATAATCAACAAAACACTTAAGTTATGAGCAACAAAACAGGCCATATATTCTGGAGGCAACATTAGACAATTGGATGTAGTAAACGTCAGGTGTATTTGAATATCCTAACGTAAGTATCAATCTTGCTTCTTCTTCTTCTACTTTTTTCCAAACACACTGCCCTGCTTTTGTTGCTTGACCTTAATAGCTTTAAGCCCTTAACATTTATGTTGACCAGATTAAAAACAAAAAAACAAAAAAAATCAGCACCATTAGTATCACCCTAATGAAGTGGAAATGCGTAGATTTTTCATGCAGCTGCCCTTGTTCATTATGCTTCTGGGATTGAAGGTATCATTAAGTAATAAGCAGTGGACAGTAAGAGCAGAAAACAAGCATACAACCAACAAATATAAACATAGGTATCAGCTGCATGCATCTTTCCATTCGACATCTTAAAAGCACGGTTTACCATTTTTTTTTTTTTAAATGTAATTGAAGCTGTCTATCTTTTGCCACTGTGGGCTAAAGGCAAAAAGTAAGTAAATCAGTCACATTTCTTGGCAGGGTGACCATAGTTATGTCAAATTATACTTTTTTTTTTATTCATCAGAACCTTCAAAATTAAGCCGAAAAATAAAATACAATATGAAAATTTTAAAATAAAATAAAGTAAAATACAATATGAAAATTTCTCCCTAGATTTGAAAGGATTGATCTACCATCAGCTCACTTTAGTTTTACTTTCCTACAGAAGACTTCGTGTAAATAGTCATTTAAGTTCCCAAGAAGCCAACAATTTCTAACTCCATGTCAAGGGTTAAATATTCTCGCAGCCCTTTGACTTACTTATCTTGTTAACAGGCTCATCCAGTGGTAAAATCAGAAACTTAAGAGAATACCAGCTTGTTAAGTTAGCAATCTTATTTGATAAAAAACTGAGTGTGAAACCTTCTCTACCTGTAAAGAATCTCCACTCCAGTTGCCCCAAGGAGAAAGATAAAATGTTAAAAAAAAAAAAAAAACAAACAAACAAACAAACTTTTCTTTGCATCCTTTGCACATAATCTTTGGGCTATTGTCTCACAAATCACGGTTGAAGTAGATGAACACACCATGTAAAATACTCAGAGACACGGTGACAAAAATGACCATGATTGACATACAGCATTTCATTAACAGCTCAATTACAGATTTTGATCATCCTGTCAGCAGTTTTCTAAAGGTTTTCCTACCCTAGCAAAACAAAGTAACTTATTGCAAGAGGGGTGGTGGCGCTCAAATTACTTTTTATTCTTACATCCTAAGTTATCCTTAATACCATCCCAATGACTTTTCTTTCTTAGAGATTAGAGAAACTCATTCCCACTCTCCCTCCACCCCAAGAGAAAACAGATAGAAATCAAAATTTGAAAAAAAAAAACCCAAAGAATTGCTGTTCTTAAGCCTTCATATATCCAAAATCAATGCTTACAGTGTGCATATACATGACAAACAGTTTCCCTAACTTCCCTTAATCACGATTATGAAAGCATTATAGTCGACCATTCCAACTACCCATTTCAGAGTTCCAGCAATAAAACACATGAATATGTCTTAATTATGCCTACGAAACACACAGAAACAAAAGCAATATCAATTTACACGCCAAAAGAAAGCCCATAAATAAGATAAATTCAATCACCCATAAAGGATGATCAATGAAAAATAATAACAACACTGCATTGGCCGAAAAGCATTGATACCCACATGGAAATTGATGCCAAAAACATCAACTGACGCATCAAATAAGTAAAAATAAGAGAAAACTTCAAAAAAAAAAAAGGAGATATATAGATGCGAAAAAGAAGCAACCTTTTCAAGGGCTTTCACTTCTACGACAGTTTGGGTGTCGAGACCAAGCAAGCTTTCCTGGATCGCTTTCACCAGCTCTGTTGGGGTTTTGGGTCTCGAAGGCTTGAAGAAGAACGACAAGATCGCTCACTTCCCCTGTTCTTCTTGTTCTTCTTCTTCCCTGCAATTGCTTCTATTATAAAAGAAAAGAAAAGAAGAGATGGAAGGAGAAGATCATCTTGTGAAAAGATGGTGCGCCAACCGATGCTTCTAGAACAGATCTTAGCCGTCAATATTGGATTTTTTTTTTTTTGGTTCTTAGACTGTTTTGATTTGGTTTCTGACTTGGGTGCCACTGTTGTTGTGTGTTGAATCCTCAATGGTAGAGAAATAAATAAATATAAATTATGATATAATATAAAATTAATAGCAAAAAACAAGGGGAAGAGTGGGAAATTGATTAAAGCATGTGATTAGTTTGGATATTGTCAGTTATACTAAAAAAAAAAAAATTCTTTTTGCAACAAAAAAACTTATGTACTTTGCAAAAAATTCAGAAAAGTAATATTCGATAAGGATGGTAATTGGTGTCTGGATCCTTTGTCTATTATTGTCTGGTTGGTTCTAAATAAGAAATAAAAAAAACTTTGTGTTACTTTGTAAAAGTGGATTGTATTGGAACGGAGAGAATAAAATGGGATCCGGGGGTTAAAAATGTAATTTTTTAAGAATTTATATATATATATTGTACTATCTTATCAATAATACAACAAACTTTTGGTTATTGTATAATTTATAATAACACTATATATTATATTGTATTATTTACATATATATATATGGTGTAAGAGAGCATAAATAATTTGGATAATTAATTATATTATGTATGGTTGTATTTTATATTTAAAAATGATATAAAAAAATGGACAAAAGTGGGCAACCTGTTTTCCTTGATTGGAGCCAACCTATTTAAAAATGGACAAATATAATATGGGAAAATGCCAATACATATCACTGATTGGAGCCAAGTTCCTAGGTAATTTCGTTGACCATGGTAGGACATTTATGGGTTGAACATGTTTATGACTAGTAACCTAGTATGAATGAAAGTAAAATAAAATAAAATAAAATAAGATGTTTATAACTATAATTTGTTGTGTTGTGAATTGAATCATTGATGGTGGGAGAGAGTCTGGGACCTCAAAGAAGGTTCAGAAGTTACATTTGCTGGCTTAGGCTTATGTATGTATGTACTTATAGTCACTGTCCATTTTCCTCTTCACCCGTAATTGGTTAGATATTTTGCTTTGATGACTCTTTTTTCCTGTTTTTGATGCAGAGAGATTTATTCTTTGGTGTTCATCTTTCTTATAGGTTTAGGTGGATCCATTCCATCAAGGTGGTGTTTGGAACACAAGAATCTTTGGATGAGAATTACAATCACTTTATTGGAAAAATATTTGGAGGGAATCGGGAATGCTATATTTTTTGATTATGCATGGTAATTTTAAATAACTTTATTAGAAATACTTTGTTACAGTGTTTGTTTGCGCATTAGAATCTTATGCGACTTTTTTAATTTTAAAAACATTAATTATTAAAATAATTACAAATTAGAAAATATTGAATTGAAATTAATATTAAATTAATAAAACTAATATTAAAATTTAGTAATATTAACATTATTAATATTAGCATGTATATGCCTCTAGTAACATAATTTTGGTTTAGATTCTCAATTTTTCAGAAATCACTTTCTCGCTCCCAAAAATACAAAAAGAAACAAACATGAGAATCTTTAAGGTTCTCATTCTCATCCGCCCAGCCCCTCACATTACCTCATATCAAACGCCACCTATCTATCGGTAGGTAACTTTTTGTCCTGCTTATGGAACACAATCTAACATGTTCAAAAGTACTTGGTACTTGGAGATTAGTTTGCTACTTTAAATATGTGTTTGCATGTTCCTTTAATCCATTTTGAGTTTCTCATGCATGTGGACCAACCATGTTATTTGACTTACTAACCCTAATAAATAAAGTTATTATATAAGAGAAGAAAGATGGGTTTCAAAAAAGTAATTGGCAGCTGTATTTGTTTTTCTAAGGGTACGTTGAAAATTTCCAAAAAAATTTCACCTTCTACTCGATGTGGAATTCCTTTCACTAATCATCTGAACATGAATATCTATTTTTTGTTACTCAAGTTTGGCTAATTAAATGCCCATCTCAAAGCATGAGGACAGATTTAAACTGAACATAGTGCATCTTATTTTGAATATGAATTCGGTTCTGTTATGTGGATTCATGGATTGGTGGGAATTTTCTTATTCATCAGGGGTAATTTAGTCATTCCATATAATAAATAAATGAGTTTTTTTTTTTTCTATTTTTTACTAATTTGGCTCAGACTGATAGGGCTTTTAATCCTCAAATCACCCCATAATTCTTTTTGAATTTTTCTATAAGAAAAAATAATATTTAAAATTCAACCCTCCTTATGATTTTAATTACAAGATTTGCCACAGTCACAGTATCCCTCCAACTGGGTCATGAAGAGTCCACTTCTCATAGACCATAGTAAAGCTCTGTTACTGCTGATTTTCTATAGCATATGCAAAATCTCAGGAATTAACAAAAACATAACATGTTGCTAACTACTACCTTATCTTATTATATCAAATCATACACTACCATAATGGAAATAACCATTATATACCCATTTATAAAACTTCAACGTTGAACAATCATATATTAAAAACTATGTCAATTTCTAAAACATTTACATTGATTTTACTGGAATTTCTAGTTTGAAGAAGGAAAGATGGCACAGATTTTGGCTCCTTCAGCACAATGGCAGATGAGATTTGCAAAGAACCCAATAAATGCAAGTAGTACTCCTCTTACATCAAAGATGTGGAGTTCCTTAGTGCTCAAAAGAAAGCCAACATCTAAAACCTTTGCTAAATTTAGAGTTCTTGCTCTTAAGTCTGAAAACAGCACTATCAACAGGATTGAAGATCTGCTAAATTTGGATATCACCCCCTACACTGAAAAAATCATTGCTGAGTACATTTGGTATATATATATATATATCTTTCTCTTCTTCATTTTCCTTTTTTTTTTTTTAATTTACAGTTAAGGTAGTTATGTCAGTTGAATAGTTTTAAAGCTTCATTTTTATTTTTATTTGCTGTAATTTTACTATGAATTAGGATTGGAGGAAGTGGCATCGATCTTCGGAGCAAATCAAGAGTATGATGATTTCGACTTTTTCCTTCTTTTTTTATTTTTTATACATATTTATTTCATTTTAGTCTTAACCTGCTGTGTGTGGCCATTTCCTTCAGAGCTGCCCAGGTGGAACTATGATGGATCTAGTACCGGGCAAGCGCCAGGAGAAGACAGTGAAGTAATTCTACAGTAAGATCTTGAAAAATATATGACATTATTCTAAATTCTCATTATAATGTGATGTAAATTTAGCTGTTTTTTTTTTTTTTTTGAATATAATGCTCTTTTTTTTTTCTTGTTTATAGTCCTCAAGCAATATTCAAGGACCCTTTTTGAGGTGGTAACAATATACTGGTGCGTATGAGCTGCCATGAAATCAGAGATGATTGTTTTTTTGAAGAGAGTAGAGACTTTGATCTTGATCATTGGGTTTATTGTTCTTTTGTTTTAATCTTGGAAAGGTAATTTGTGACACATACTGTTGGGAAAATCGATGGTTGCAAAGAAATAAATTCTACAATACCAGGATAATTTTCCAAACTAAAATACAACAAAATAACAGCAAAGATTTTAGCATGGAAAACTCTCTAAAGATGAGGTAAAAACCACGGGACCCGTAGGCTGCTTAAAGACTTCCACTATAATATAATGAGATTACAAACTTCACCCTGCGGTGGATCTTTCACAAATATACAATATCTATGTATCTTCAATTTGTGGATAAAACTTCACAAATTGGCTCACACTTTTTCTTTTCAAAGAAACTCTCTTTGAGGATCTCTGGATCTTTCCTATTAGATTTCTAGAATTAGATCTCTTTCAGATCTATCGAATGAATTTTCAAGTTGAAGTTAATGTTCTATTTATAGAGCTATGGAGGACATTTTTGTAATTTGTTGGACACCCCTCGTGACTCATGCAGCCTATGCAACTTGCCCACGCAATTGTTGCTGTTGGCTGACATTTCGTTCAGCCGCCCACTAAGAATGAATTCTTGAATTTTTGGCTGCCTAACAGCCCACTATTTTGAGGTGGACCCCCATCAAATCTCCCCCTCCACCTCATGTGGAACAGGACTCCTCCACACTTGCAATCTCTCTACAAATAGCAACCTTTTCTCTGGTCAGGGAATTTGTCATCATATCCGCCCCGTTATCATTAGTGTGGATCTTCTCAACCTGCAACAGTTTATTTTCCAGCACATCACGAATCCAATGATACCTCACGTCGATGTGCTTGGACCTTGAATGGAAGGTTGAGTTCTTGCTGAGATGAATTGCACTTTGACTGTCGTAACAAAGAACATATTTTTCTTGGTTCTACTGCAATTCTTGTAGGAAATTTTTCATCCACAAGATCTCCTTACAACCAGTGATTGCAATGTACTCTGCTTCTGTGGTGCTTAAGGCAATACACTTCTGTAATCGTGATTGCTATGAGACAGCTCCCCTACAAATGTTATTAGGTACCCGGATATCGACTTTCTCGTATCCATGTCGCCAACCATATCTGAATCTGTAAATCCTTCTAATACAGATTTACCATTACCAAAACATAAACAATGACTAGAAGTACCTCTAAGATACCTGAGTATCCATTTGACTATTGTCCAATGTTCCTTTCCAGGATTCGATAAAAATCGGCTCACAACACCAACAGCATGAGCAATGTCTGGTCTGGTGCATACCATAGTGTACATTAGACTGCCAACTATCGATGCATAAGGTACCTGTCACACCCCAGTACACAGCACACCGCAGTGCCTAGTACCCCCGGGATGTGATGGGTACCTCATACCGAGCGTACCCCAGCCATTACGATCCATAATATTGTTATACCTCAATACACAGCCCGCATACAGCGTCTAGTATCCCCGAGGTTTTTTGTCCCCAAAGAGGGCCTCCCCCAAGATCGAACTCATGACCTCATATTCATTAGGTTTAAATTCGAATCTTGAGTAGCCACTGAACCATGGCTCAGTGGTTACTCAAGATTCGAATTTAAACCTAATGAATATGAGGTCATGAGTTCGATCTTGGGGGAGGCCCTCTTTGGGGACAAAAAACCTCGGGGATACTAGACGCTGTGTGCGGGCTGTGTATTGAGGTATAACAATATTATGTGGTATATAATGGCTGGGGTACGCTCGGTATGAGGTACCCATCACATCCCGGGGTACTAGTAACCTTATGAATATAAGGTCATGAGTTCGATCTTGGGGGAGGCCCTCTTTGGGGACAAAAAACCTCGGGGATACTAGACGCTGTGTGCGGGCTGTGTATTGAGGTATAACAATATTATGTGGTATATAATGGCTGGGGTACGCTCGGTATGAGGTACCCATCACATCCCGGGGTACTAGACACCGCGGTGTGCTGTGTACTGGGGTGTGACAGTACCTTGCTTATCTCTGATTTCTCCTCTTCACTTGAAGGACACTGGTTTGCATTAAGCTTGAAGTGGCTTGCCAGTTGAGAACTAACAGGTTTAGCTTTGCTCATGTTGAACCGCTCTAAAACTTTCTCAATATACTTCTCTTGAGATAACCAAAGTCTCTTATTCTTCCTGTCACGAACAATCTTCATGCCAAGGATTTGCTTTGCGAGTCCTAAGTCTTTCATGGCAAAGGACTTGCTCAACTCTTTCTTTAACGTGTTAATCTTGCCAATATCTTGGCCTACAATTAACATATCATCAACATAAAGCAAAAGAATAATAAAATCACCATCAGAGAATTTCTTGATGAAGACGCAGTAATCAGCTGTCGTTCGGTTGTAATCCTTTTCCTCCATGAATGAGTCGAACTTTTTATACCACTGCCTCGGTGCCTGTTTCAAACCGTACAGACTCTTCTTTAGCCTGCATACCAGTTTCTCTTTTCTTTTGGCATGGAAACCTTCAGGCTGTTCCATATAGATTTTCTCGTCAAAATCACCGTGTAAGAATGCGGTTTTTACATCAAATTGTTCAACCTCCAGATTAAGACTAGCTGCCAAGCCAAGAACAACTCGGAATGAAGACATTTTTACCATCGGTGAGAAGATTTCATCAAAGTCAACGCCTTTCTTTTGTCCGAATCCTTTCACAACCAATCTTGCTTTGTATCTAGGTTGCGGGCTACCTTCTTCGCTTTTGATCCTGTACACCCACTTGTTCTTGAGGGCTTTCTTTCCCTGCGGTAATTTTACCAAGTCAAATGTGTGGTTCTCATGCAGAGATTTCATTTCTTCCTGCATGGCTTTCATCCACTCAGTCTTATGCTGGTCAGTGATAGCTTCGGTATAGCTCTCTGGTTCTCCCCCGTCAGTGAGCATCACATAGTCGCTAGGAGAATATCTTTGACTTGGTTGTCGCTCTCTGGTGGATCTCCTTAGCTGTGCTTCTGATTGGACTTGTTCAGGAACTTGTTCTGGTTCTGAACTGTGAGCTGGTGGAATATCATCATTAGTATCTGGTGCAACTTCCTTGTCATCTGAATTTGGTGGTGGAGAGACTGGTTCCAGATTAACTGGAAGTTTTTCTGATTGTGGCTTTTCAGGTTTATGAAAATCCTCGATCGTCTGATTTTCAAGAAACACCATGTCTCTGCTTCTGACAATCTTTTTGTTGACAGGATCCCAAAATCTGTAGCCGAATTCTTCATGGAATATCCCACAAAGATACACTGCTTCGCTTTTCCATCCAGCTTGGACCTCTCGTCTTTAGGGATGTGAACAAATGCTCTGCAGCCGAATACTTTCAAGTGTTTGTAAGAAACGTCTTTCCCTGTCCTCATTGCCTCCCCCCAATAGGAGTTTGGTAGTTTTGCATTTGAGAGCATACATCTGACTCTTTCACAAATGGTTCTGTTCATCCTCTCTGCGACACCGTTGTGTTGAGGTGTCTTTGGTACCGATTTTTCCAGCCTGATGCCGAAACTTCTGCAGTATTCCTCGAATGATCCGCGATACTCACCGCCATTGTCTGATCGTACACACTTCAAACGTCTGCCAGTTTCTCTCTCAACTTTTACATGAAATTGCTTGAAAACTTCCTGCACTTGATTTTTAGTTTTCAAAGCAAAGGCCCACACTTTTCTAGGGTGATCATCAATAAAAGTCACAAAATAATGAGCACCTCCTAGTGACTTACAACTCATTGTACAGACATCTGTGTGTATTAAATCTAGAATATTTGCCTTTCTAGATGGTGGGGAACTACGAAATGCAACTCTATGTTGTTTACCCAATATACAATCAACACAAGTACGTAAAGATGTACCTGTCATTCCGGGCAAGTGCTCCTTCTTGGAAAGAATTCTGAGACCCTTTTCACTCATGTGGCCGAGCCGTTTATGCCATAACTCGGTGGGAATTTCTTTCCTCATGGTATTTACTTCTTCTCTACACAACTTGGCTTCTGTGATGTAGAGTGATGTATCTTTCTTGCCTTTGGCTACTATCAAGTTTCCTTTGGTGAACTTCCATTTTCCTTCACCGAAGTTATTATTGTAGCCATCGTCATCAAGCATTCCGGTGGAGATCAAATTGAGGCGGATATCAGGAACATGTCTCACATCTTTCAAGAGTAACCTGCATCCAAGGTTAGTTTCTAAATAAATATTACCGATGCCGATAATTTTGGATGCATCATCATTTCCCATCCTCACTCGTCCGAAATCACCTTTCGTGTAGGCTGAGAAGAAATCTCGTCGTGAGGTGACATGGTAGGACGCACCTGAGTCAACTACCCATGTAGAGTCTTGACATGCAAGGTTGACATAATCAGCATCTCGAACAATGACGACTTCTTCAGTGAGAGTTGCAGTGTCATTTGTTCGGGTTTCTGCTTCTTGATTTCTGGATCGTTCCGCCTTTAACTTTCGACATTCTCGAATGAAGTGTCCGGGCTTGCCGCAGTGATGACACTTCTTGTCATGCCACGATCTGGACTTTGAACGTCCTCTTTGCTGATTTTGGTTACGAGGATTTCTGCTTTTACTCATTCTGTGCCATTCTTGCTTGCCTTGTTTTTCCATGACAAGTGCTTCAGTTTCAGGAGTATAACCATTGTCTTTTCGTCGAGACTCTTCGTTCAACATTCTGTCTTTTACCATATCCATGGTAAGCTTGCCGCCAGGAGCTGAGTTACTAACTGACACAACTAGAGTGTCCCAACTTTTTGGTAGAGAACTTAGCAACAACAACGCTTGTAGCTCGTCATCTACGATCATCATCATAGAGTTGAGTTGATCTACAATGCCTTGGAACTCACTCATGTGTTCCGATACGCTGCTTCCATCTTTATACTTCAAATTGACTAATCGTCGTATCAAATTAGCTTTATTCTGTACGGTTGTCTTCGTATACATTGTCTCCAACTTTTGCCAAAGAACGTAAGCATCGTGTTCATTTGCAAAATTTTGAAAAATGCTCTTGTCAATCCATTGTCTGATTTGAGCAGCACATTTTCGGTTCAACACGGCCCAGTCAGCGTCTGTGCTGGTTGTTTTTGGTATCTTGTCATCTGTTGAAGTTGTAGTCACGGCTTCCTCCTTCGGCATTATAATCAGCTTCCACAGATCTTTAATGTATAAAAGATCCTCCATCTTTGGCTTCTAAATTGCATAATTAAATGCAGTCAACCTGATCATATTGTCTGTGTTCATATTGCCTGTGCTCTCCTCCATTTGAGTCGTCAATGAACAGGTTTCGCGGAGCTTGACACTTTTTCGACGATGAATTTCCGGCAATGAATAGTACTATGTAAATAGTACTCAATGAATAGTACCCCTGTAAATAGTACTATATGAATAGTGTCCATGTGAATAGTAATTGATTTTAGCGTGGAAAATCCTCTAAAGATGAGGTAAAAACCACGGGACCCGTAGGCCGCTTAAAGACTTCCACTATAATATAATGGGATTACAAACTTCACCCTGCGGTGAATCTTTCACAAATATACAATATCTATGTATCTTCAATTTGTGGATAAAACTTCACAAATTGGCTCACACTTTTTTTTTTTTAAAGAAACTCTCTTTGAGGATCTCTGGATCTTTCCTATTAGATCTCTAGAATTAGATCTCTTTCAGATCTATCGAATGAATTTTCAAGTTGAAGTTAATGTTCTATTTATAGAGCTATGGAGGGTATTTTTGTAATTTGTTGGACACCCCACGTGACCCATGCAGCCCATGCAACTTGCCCACGCGATTGTTGCTTTTGGCTGACATTTCGTTCAGCCGCAATGAATTCTTGAATTTTTGGCTGCCTACCAGCCCACTATTTTGAGGTGGACCCCATCACATACACGCCACCTGGAGAGCCCATTCCAACAAACAAATGCCATAGGGCTGCTCAGATCTTCTGTAAGCAGAAGGTCATCGATGAAGTCCCCTGGCGAGTGTCTTCGCCCAAATAAAAAATCGTATACTTATATACTTATATACACATAAAGTATATATTTGGAATTGCTTGTAGAAAATTACTTAGTAGCTAGTTTCAGTTATAGTTTGATGTATGGATTGATGATTGATGATTATCTTTTCAAAAGTTATAGTTTGAAAAATATGTATTTCACGAAAAGGAATAAATTGAGAAATGAATGTCCATAAAAGAGACATAAAAATATCTTGAAGATTTATAGAGTATGAAATAAATATTCTCTAAAGAGAAATAAATTTAATATAAATGGACATACGTATGTTTTGAAAATATATGAATTTCAAAAATTAATATTTCTCATGGAGGAATAATTTTTTATGAGAAAATCTCATAAAGTTCCATACATATGTGATAAACATGAGATTAAAATAATATTGCTCACAACCATGGCGAAGCACATCACGGGCATGAACAAGCAATTGCCGTCGATCATTGTCTAAAAAACTTGCGATTTCGCGGGCACCCGACAAGAGAAAGAAGCAAAAAGTTAGCAGCAGTTCATCGCCACTAGTAAAGGAACGATGATTTTGTCTCTCGACATTTAAGGTATCTTTCCTTCTTTTTTTTTCTTTTACTTGAAAAAACAGTGAGAATAGAGGCCTTGTCAAAGTTCTTGTGATTTTGTTTACTTGCAAAGGATGGGAAACTTGAAGAGATAAGAAAATTTTGTTCTTCATGAAGATTGTTGAGAATGATTCACAGGTTTTAGAAATTTGCCTGATCAGGGCAGATCATGGAATTCAAGGAAGGCTGGAAGAGATGATGTATTTTGGCTGCATGCATTTCCCAAAGCTCCAAGACCACATCTTTACTAAATAAAACTATAAGAGATTTAATTATTTTTACTTTCAACAAATGGCTTTAGATTACTATGAGTTATCTTTGATTGGGGTTAATTCTATTGGAATGCTCAAATATATTTATCTTCAATTTTATATTTTAATGTTTTGTCGCGTATTTATTTTAACATTCACATTTTGTGACACTCAATTTATTATTGGAATCATCTTGCTTGTAGTTGAAAATGAAATATGGATAGAGATGAGTTGAAGGAAAGGTAGAATTTGCTTCCTAAGAAATAATTGAAAGGAGAGAGAGTATTGGTCATTTATTATATTTTTCTAAGAACTTTTTTATCCCTTACACTAAAAAAGAGATAATATAAGAAATTTGTTTAAAATGAGCATACTCAAAGTATGGTAATGGATCTAATTACCTCCAATTGGTTTGTCAAGGTAGCTAGCTGATTTTTTTCTCACAAGGTTTTGGATTTAAGTCTTGGGTAGACTATTGTCTTCACCACATAGGTGGATCGACACGACCTTTGCTTGAGGTGAAACCCTTAGGCTGCATTTGGTGTTGGGAAAAATACTCACCCTCCAATCTCACAGATTTAATAAAATAAAAAAAATAGAAATCAATACCCACAACTCAAAGATATACGCGGAAAAATTCTAAACTTTGAAAAAAATCACAGGCAAAAACAATTCACTATTAATTAACAAGTACCTTAGAAGAATTAATCACCTTAAAATACTTATATACCATATAGTACACAGATCTAAGACTTTGGTACAGAAGAATAACATAAAGAGAATACTCAAGAGAAAATTAGAACTCTAATCGCATCACCCGCACAAGTTCTAGCAGGTCAATCGGGTCGGGTTTTCGGGTGGCATGCTCACCCCTAGTTTAGTTTGGAGAGTGGGTGGGTGAAGATAGATGCAAGAGGATTTAAGAGTTTAATATTTAGATGAGGTGGGTGAAGAGATAGGAATGGGTGGGTAAAAATAGTCGGACCCTTGTATGAATTGACTTCATCAATTCATTTATTTCTCTCAATTTTATTAGGGCTAGGCTGATAAGTTTTATATTGACTGTGAGCTAATTAGAATTGAAATTTATAGATATATTTAGCTTAATTAAGTCTTTTTCTAATTAAATGAAATTTTATTCCTCTACAATATAGCTAAGTATAGACATCTCTATTAATATGATGCTTGCTATTATTATTTTTAATCAAAAATATATGATGCTATTAAAATTAACCATTTATATTAGCTTGATGTTGCACCCAACGTGGCAAGCCAAGAACCCTACGTCTCTATCTCGGAGGATCCAGGCCATTCGATTAGTCTTACGTGGAATCATACTAAAGCTGTTAGCTGGATAGGTAGCTAACTTGGATGTTCACTATCATTTCTTCATCAGAAACCAAACATCAGGGTTTTAGGGCTTCACCAATTTGAACACGACTTACACAGATATTATGATGTAACTTGCTCCATGATGAGCTGAGAATCCCAGTGGATGGCCAATTTACTCACCCCCAACTGAGAGCGAGTCATAAGCCGACCAAAAGTGCGTCATACTCTACTTCGTTATTGGATGCTAGGAAACTGAAGCGAATAACACACAAATGTTTCTCATCTTTAGGGGAGATGAGTACTATTTTCGCTCCACATCCCTGCTTGCAGGAAGAGCCTTCGACGAACAATTTTAGGCTTCTTGAGGGCCAAGGTCGGTAGGCCAATCTATTTGAGGTAGCTCGGATAAAAAATTTGTCAACGTCTGACCTTTCATAGTTGTACGAGGTTGGTACTCAATGTCGAATTTATTCAACTCAATGGCCTACTTAGTCAATCATCCCGATGTTTCTGGCCTCAAGAGCACCTGTCTCAAAGGGTGCTTGGTAAGGACGACTATGGTGTGAGCACTTGTCTCAAAGGGTGCTTGGTAAGGACGACTAGGAAATAGGGTCTCAGTTTCTGAGCTGAAGTGACTAGTGCGAGGGCAAGTGTTTTAATTTTCGGATATCTCGTCTCTCTGCATCGAGTAGAAACTTGTTGATGTAGTATACCGCCTTTTGATTTTCTAGCTCTTCTATGACCAAGGTAGAACTTACCGCTACTTCTGAATTTGTCGCTTCGTCACCTGGATCATATCAGTGCCTATGGAGAAGGGAACGGAAGAAGGTTGACGGGGAAGCATGAAACCGCAGACATTAACACCATTTCTTGGGTAAGCTCAAAGAATCAAAATGTTGCTCCATTAAAAACAAAAGGAAAATTAGAGCTTTATTTGTGTTCATTAAGTTCTTACAATATCATGTTATTGAACCCTGCAGGGTGTGGCTAACCGAGGCTGTTCTATCCGTGTCGGGCGTGAAACTGAGGAGAAGGACAAAGGTGTGTCTAGATCAAAGAATATTTGAGTTTAGGACTTAGCTATGGGAAAAAAAAACTAAAATCTAGCTTCTGATGGTGTTTTTGATGTATCTTTTTTTTCTATGGTTAGGTTACTTGGAAGATCGTCGTCCCGCTTCAAACATGGACCCCTATGTTGTGACCTGTTTGTTAGCAGAGACTGCAATATTGTGGGAACCAACCCTTGAGGCTGAAGCACTTGCTGCTCAGAAGTTGGCATTGAAGGTCTGAAAAAACTAATGAAAAATAATGGTTGAAAGGAAGTGAAATCATGTTCAAAATGGGATCAAATCAAGCTCAACCACATGAATCAAGTCATGCATCCTTGTTTATTTTCTTTCTATATTTTGTTATCTGTGTTCCTCCGAGCTCTTGTAGAGATAGATCCCTTGTAAAACAATGCCCAAGTAAGTAGATTGTGTCCATGCTTTATAAATAGCTCCAAAGAGGCAACACAACATGCATCATAATGGCCTCTTGAACTTTTTTCTTTTCTTTTCTTGGGCTTTCATTATAAGAGATTCAGATGGTTGTTGCACTTTTTTTTTTTTTTTTTGGACATTTTACCTAAGTAGTCTTTTCATGCAATACTAATTAGAGGTGTCAACGGTTGGATTTGAGTCGATTTCATGCCACACTGAACTCAAATAGAAGGTAATTGATTTGGCATTTTGCTAAAACAACCTGAACTAAACCAAACATAGTTGGTTCCGTTCAACCAAAATCCTTATTATATAAGATGATTATGCAAATGTTTAAGACAACATTTACATCATAAAAAAAATCCTAAACATTAAAAAAATAAAATATTAACTTAATTAATCTTAAACATTAAAAAATAAAATACTAACTCAATTAATTTAAAGTCGGATCAGTTTAATTGACACTGATTTTTGAAGTCTCAAAAGTAAAAATCTAACCAAACCAATCAAATTATATATTTTTCGACCCTAACCCAAATCGAACCGACAGTTTTGCACTTTGAACCACCGTATTAACACCCTAATACAAATCCTTAATAATGAAACTTGCTACCAGATATCCATTGAAAATTTTGAGACAAAACCTGAATATAATTTCAATTGTGAGAAATTGAGATAGTTAACAATCGTACACTAGATCGATCATACATTCGCATGTAGGGAAGCAAATTCAAAGGTTTAGAGTCTTCTGTTATATCGACAACAGAGAGATGAGCTTGGTCTGCCAGTTTGAGAAAATAGTTAAATGTCTCTTCATTGCGTATGACAGTAGCTAAATAGGCTATACGGCTTGCATTCACTGCATAACATTGAGATTCGGCGCTTGGTTCATCATTTCCATGATCAGATATACTTGACGTGTCATCCCGGGTAGCTTGCAGTTGACTGTGGCCAAGCTTATCTTCATTAGCTTCACCGCCAATGCATCCATTTTTAGACGACGGATCTCTGCATCTTTCTTTTCCTAGATCGGGTGTCTTCAGGCTCAGAAGTATTGAAAGTGCATGAATAAGGTGTGGCAAGCATGATGGATTATAAATCACATCTGCACCCAAGCTGTAGAAAGGAGAATGTTAGGAGATGAAACTCTATTTTTGACATATAAAACAAGCATTTGAAGGAAACTAAATTGTTATGGTCTGCTCTATATGATGTAGATGGTCATCGATCTGGAGATTTCCAGTTTCTTTACTCATTTATGATTTAATGCAACCATTTTATAAATTGCATTCTGTTGGATCCTCGATAATAAATTTCTGAGGTGGATTCTATGAAGGGCTCTGGGAATTTTGTAGGTTGCTATACAGTGCTGCTCATTATCAAGGATTGACTGGTCATTTTGCTAGTATTCCATCAACCAAAAAAATAAATGACGTAAAAAATAAATAAATAAATAAACAGAAAGAAGCACGAACGGAATTAAAGGCCATAAGCACAAAAAAGCCTATAGATTCACAAATGTAATAAAGCTTAGCTATTATTCTGCCACCAGAAAAGAAATTAAATACTCACATTATATCTGGTGGAAAGCCTTGGAGGTTGCTAATCGATGCACATTCCCATTGCAGATACTTGCATTCCACCTGAAATCTGAAACCTATCAATCTCAAATAATAGACTCACTTCCAAGCAAAAAAATAAATTCCTCAACATCTTAATACATCACATCTTTATATATAATGGAACGTCAGAAGATGCTAATGCAGGAAAAATGCTCATTTGGTTTCTTGACCGGAAAAAGCCAAAACTCAAATACCATGTCTTGATGGATCATGATGTTCAAAGTTGCAATACCATTTTAAATTATTAGCAAGCCCTTTAATGCTTTTCTGTCAATAAAACCCTTAAAAGCTTATTCAGAAATATCTCCAACACACCCTATGGTCTTAGCATCCCAAATGAAAATCCTCTGAATCAATAAAAACAGACAAGGAAGATGGCAACCAACAGCAAAAAAGTTGCAAGAGACCAACATCTACTAAATTGTAGTAGCATGGGTAGAATTGTCAATATAACTCACCAAACTGGGATCTTGGATGATTCCTTGTGACGTCTCAGCTACCACATTGAACTGGTTCAATTCCAAATTAAGCTTCATGTTTTCTAAAGTTGACATGTAACCATCACTCATTATCACCTGGATGAAAAGTTCTTTATTATGAGATGTTACGATGCAGTGAACCACAGGAGATGTTATAATTCCCAATCTAATTGCTGTTTGCTACGATTGGAACAATGTAAAGTTGCCAGTATACTGTAATTAACTTCAATTGTTGATATATGCAATAAGCAATCAAGACTATTATGCTGATTTCGAATTGCCCAATTAGGACACAATTGGATCTCATGCACTAGATATGTCTTTCTTTTACTTGAAGTGAAAAATTTGTGGAATTACCCATGAAAATAAAAAAAGAAATGAAAGGAGATATAGAGTTGTGGAATAAAAAAACTTTGATTTGCTCACTTCTGTTCTTCATCTATAAGGAAGTTCAAATAACATACCTTGGAGGCTTTCACATACGCAAGACAAATACCAACTAAACCCACACCTGAGCCAACCTGTTTAGAAAACACAGTAAAAGATCACCTCATTTAGTCATAACCCGAACACAAACCGTCATTATTATCCGCTGAATTAAAACTCACATTCAGATTATTCTTACAAACCAGCAACTGCTGTTTCATCTCTTTATAAATTAAAGTGAAAATGACATCTAGAATCATCTTCCTCACCTCAAAACAAGTTTTATTAGAAAAAATTTCTGGATAAGAAAGTATAAATTCGGACAAAAAGAGGCTTGACGGCCAAATCGCACACCTGTATAAATCAATTCAACCAGCTAAGTTTGGCAGATCGCATCCAAACAACCAGTAAAGTTAACCCAGTTAAAGTAGAATCATCTAATCATCTAATTTCAAAAACCTTTCTTGACACTACTTGATTCTCTCATCATATAATGTGTGGCAGTGGCATATTTCTCAACAAAGCTCTTGACCGTAACTGCCTTCCGATTGAACTAACTAAAGCCTTCTCAAAAGAGACTTATCAAATGAAAGAAGCTGATAACTAGTTTCTTACACCAAGCTCCTGTTCATTTGTGGGATTGAACTCAAATGTCAGGTTGACTTTATTAAAACATTACTTTAATAATTTCTAATTCTAATATTATCTCTTTTTTCCCCTTTAATCTTTATATTGGGGCAAGGGAAGGGGATTTTGATGGAATTAAAGAATAAAGGAAAATTCTACAGCTAGTAAGATTAGACATAACTTCTAGAGTTAGTTTTTAAAAGATAACAAGTAGATGCTGGATCCTCGAAGCATCAATCATACGTCAAAAAAAGCAGAAATAAGAGTCAATATGATCTTCTATTTGTGTCAGATGCATTAGCTCATGAGAATTATATAGTGTGATAATTCTTCCCTTTTTTTCCCACAGGAGAGGGGGTGGAAGAGTTCATAATGTCAAATTAAAAAAATAGTACCCAGTATCTCCTTCAAGAATGTTGAGCGAGCATTGAAGCGGAACTACCACTTTGTTTGTTACTGGGCAGCTTGCAACTTCTACACCTAAATTAGTACAGAAGAAATAGCAAACACCATAATTGAAGAAATATTAGTTGAAGCTAAGAAAAAGTAGAGAACCAAGAAAAAGGGATATAATTCATCGAGAGTCCTCACCAGTAGGAAAGAGAAATAAAATTGTTTTGATGACCCTTAAGCTGGCACTACCCGAACCATTTTCCTACCCAAGTACCAAAATGGCCATTATATCATAAGCAGTAATCAATTCCAAGATATCATATGGCACGACTAGTGAAAGCAATTATATATCCTTTTAATCAGTAGTAACTAGTAGGTTTACATTTAACACTTCTTGGTGAAACTGAGGGGAAGTTGAAAAGTTTAAATCAATACATGGAAAATTATGTAAGGGAACCGAAAAAAACACAGTGAAAATTCAAGATATCAATGGCAAGGATTCCTTTTTTTACCTTTAAAGAAGTCATATAATAAGAAAATTGCTCATACAGTTCATCCAACACTTCACCACAACTTGACTCAACGTCCACAATGACCTTCTTCAGAAAATTCTTCACATAAACTCCACTCGGCGCATTGCTCGTGCTCATCTGCAAGCACAGAATTACCATTGCAACAACATCAAACATGACTACTGTTCATAAAACTACATTGAACTTACTCCTCCAAGAAATTCCATTGCTACCCACAACCATTAGTCCCAAGAAAAACATATTCAGACTAGAATTACAAGTTTAATCAGTTCCATTAGAGAGGCTTTGAAGTTCTTATAATATAACAAAGCAGAGATACGAAAAACAAGATTACAACTTACAGCTTGGTTTATACAGTGCTCCCATATGAACCTCTGAACCGCTTCTGTAATCGACCCACTACCACATTCTCTACATGACCCACAACACCAAATGAGCTCAAATTAGTGTCAAGATTACCGGGTAGTGCCCAGTCTCAAAGAAAATAGCAGAAATGACCAAAAAAAAATATCTGAGAAATTCAGGAAAACAAAAAAAAAAAGAACAGAAGAAGAACCTGGCCATGGAGATTAAGCAATCAGTGGGTTCCATAGCAAGAAAAGCTGAGATCAAATGGATGCAAATTGGGTTTGAAGAATGGAGCTCTTTGTTCTCCATGAATTCTTCCCAATTGCTCCTGAGTTCTTCTTCTCGTGACTTAAACAGGGCACGGGTGGGAGTAGCAAGGTTTTCCTCCATTAACAGCAACTGCAGCTTCCATCAGTCCCTTTTCTTTTGGGACCCAGGTGTCTCAGTTTCTTCGCTTCAAGGCTTGAGTTCTTGAATTACTAACCAAAGGTTTTGTTCGCTTACCTTCAAAAGCTGCAACTTTATCATAATATGTTAACAGTCATAGAATCATTTCCAAGTTCTCTTCTTCCTAAATAACTTACTATTTTGAAGAGTAGTGCTCCGTTTCTGAGATATATGTTCCATGATATATCCTAGAAAGACCAGAGAAAGGAACATAAATTTTTGATTCAAGAAAGTTATACCTTGAAGCAAGTACCATCTAAGAAAGCAATAAAATCTCAATATTGCAGTTACGCTGATACCCATTTCTTAAATCCACGTAGGTAAGAAGCTAGATAAATTCATCCCCCAGGAAGATTATTTCAAACAGGGGCTTTACATGTTCGATATCGGCCAAAATGATATTGATGGTGCATTTTATTCGAAATCAGAGGACCAAGTGCTTGCTTTAATTCCAACTATTCTATTGGAATTTGAAACAGGAATTAAGGTCAGAAGATCTTTCACTTAACGATATAAAAAGAGTGATTTACTGATTGATTTTTTTCACTTCTGATCAAGCTAATGACTAATTTTGGTTTCAGAGATTATATGACCAAGGGGCTAGGAAGTTTTGGATCCATAACACCAGTCCCATTGGATGCTCACCTAACAATGTCACAGCATTCGGAAAGGACTCTTCTAAACTTGATGAGCTAGGGTGTGTGAGCTCGCACAACCGGGCTGCTAAGCTTTTCAATCTGCAGCTTCATGCTCTCTGTAAGAATATACAGAGCCAATTTTCAGATGCAACTGTTACTTACATTGACATATTCTCAATCAAACAAAACCTCATTTCAAACTATTCTTTATATGGTAAGTATCAGCAACTTTCCCCATCTGTACTATGGAAAAAAATTATACTGAAGAAGAAGCTTAACATTGTATTAACAATAATTTTCAGGATTTAAGCAACCTATTATGGCTTGCTGTGGATTTGGGGGTCCTCCATTGAACTATGACAGCAGGATTTCTTGTGGGCAAACAAAGAATTTGAATGGGAGTATGGTGACAGCCAAAGGGTGTGATGCTAGCAGCAAGTATCTAAGCTGGGATGGAATACACTATACTGAGGCTGCAAATCAATATGTATCGTTACAAATACTCACTGGAAATTATTCTGACCCACCTCTCACAGAGAAGATGATGCCACTACTAAAGCTCAAACTCAAAAGACCTTATTTCTATGACTCTTAGTTCATTCAATAACTGAACATTTGGGAGTCCAAGTAACTCTGTTTAGCAAGGGACTGTATGCTTGCTTGTGAATGAACTACTTTTCGCCAGTCTTAAATTAATATAAGCAAGTCCTTTGGCTTGTTTCTATTGTTTCTTCTCTTCTTTTGTCTAAGAGGGTATCTGCAAGATCTCACAAGCCAGCTATATTGTATCATTTGCTATTATTTAACAGATAGATGACAACAAAGAAAGAGTAGATAGGTAAACGAATAAAAGTAATCAAATCAATTCCGCAGACTTAATTCTTTGCTCAATTAACATGCTTAAACTTTTTTATTCATAAAACAAAAACGTCATAGCTCTGATTCCTGTTTTTTCATATAAAAGAAGAAAAAAAAAACAAAAAACAAGAAGTAGAAGACAGATACGAACTTCCAAAAATGCAGTGGACTATTTTTTGATTTCACATTTGCAAATTTCAAATATCTACTATTCCGAGCAAAAAACAGTTGGTGATAAATCTGTTCTACAGCTCCACGGCTATGTTGGCTGTATGTCATTTTGAGGCATCCACTTGCTGTCTTTCCTTTTTTTTTCTTTTTAATAAGAACCCCTCCACAAAAGTCTAATGCTGTCCACACTTAAAAACCCCATACTACTGAATTTGAAGCATCCCTCTAAACTTCAAGCTTTGCAAATTCCTGGGCCTGTTCTCATCAAATCACACTATATGTGTGACGCACCGAAAATTCGTTCGTCTGCGCCATGTCTCATTTGCATTGTGCCCAAACTCTATGTCCTAGTGCTTGGTATGATGCATGTTGGGTGTGCATGCTATGTGTGCTTGTTTGATGATGTGCATGATGTGTTATGTACTTGATTTAGTGATAACTAATTATTGGTGTGTCAAATGGACTTGGGGAATATTAAAAATGAGTCCGGAACGTGTTTTTACATAGAAATTGACATATTATATGCGAATTTCCAATGTGTATTCCAGCAGTGTTGGAACGCGTTCCACAGTGGCCGAGAAGCTTCCAGGCCAAAAAAAACAGCCGTGAAACGCGTTCCAGTTGGAAAAAAAATGAAAAATGGGCAATTCTTGTGAGGGCCCCACTCGTGTATTAAACCATGTATACTCTCATTTGCCTCTCATTTCACACTTGAGAGAGGGGAAAGAATAGGAGAAAAAGAAGAGAGAAACTTGAGGTTTCTAGGTGATTCTTGCTCAATCTCTTCCAAGCTAAATGTGATTTACCTTCCTCTTTCACAAAATCTCCTTGAATCATGGTAATGAGCTCTATTTTGATCTAAGAAATGACATGGTTGGTGGTTTGGAAGTGTTCCTAACCTAGGGTTGGTTTGCATGTGCTCTTTTGAGCTTGCTAATGGTGTAAATAACCTTCTTTGACCTAGATCTACATCCATAGAGTGTTCTCTACACTCAAATCTTTGATTTGAAGGGGTGGTGGATGAACACTTGTATGAGTTAGACCTTGCATGTTATATATGTGAGATTAGGTGTAGTTTAGAACCCATTAATGGTGAAACCCCCAATTTCTAGCCAGAAATTGGGGGGGTTGTTTGTAATGGACCTAAAACCAGAAAGTTGACTTAGGGTTTTCCATATGGTGTGCATGTAAACTATGTTAAATAAATGGTTCATTCTAAATGAATGATGGTGTAAATTGGTGGTTATGCATGTTGAAAACCCTATGTGTAGTACAAATTGCCTAAGGCCATGATTATGGGACTTTGCCCAAAATTGGGGCTTTTGACCTAAGTTAAGTCAATCGATTAAATTGACATGAAATTTGTCTAATTGGACCCAAATTGAATTAAATTATGGGTTTAAGAAGGATAGACTTGTGTGATGGCATGATAGGTTGAGACACATGGTTATGTGTTGGAATTGGATATGAGTTTTATGTATGGAATTTGATGTTGATTATGGGAAATGGAGACGATCATGATAATTAATGTATATATATGTGAATATGGTTTGTAGGATCTTGAATTGGTATTGGTGTTGATCCGTATGTGGATAGCATAGCTAGCATGGCTTGGTTGTGAGTAGTTGTTACCTTATGTTTATCACTTGTATCACCATATTAAATTATACTTGTATATTGAAACTCGTGAAATGTTATTATGGAATTGCATCTGTGTAAATCAATATGAATTAGCATGCACTGAATATCTCGAAGGCCTGTGCTAGAGCCAAGCTAAAATACTCTAGAGGTGTGGTTGAATCTTCCATGAGTGAAGATTTGACTAGATAAGGATGATATACCCCGCCAGGGAGGATCATTACACTTATAGGCTAAAGTGAATGATCTAGAATGAGATAGAGGATCACTTCACTTATAGGTTGGAGTGAATGATCTAGAATGAGATAGATGTACCCTGCCAGGGAAGATCATTACACTTATAGGCTGGAGTGAATGATCTAGAATGAGATAGTTGTACCCCAATATGGGAGGACCATAGGTTGGGTCTATTTCAGCCGAAAAAATGATGTGGAAAGGTGGATGGATTTAAATGTGCATGATCATATATGGATGCTTGATATATATTATGTGTTATATGTTCCAAATACTCATGAGCATCATTCATGCATACTACCTTTTATTGATGTATAATTGATGGCTTAATTGAACACTATTTACTGGGCATAGTTGGTTCACCCTCTCACTTCCATTTCAGGTCCTTCAGATAAAGGCAAAGGTGTTGCATTTGCTTGAGGACCTAGCCACTGCAGAGCTAGGACATCCTTGATGTGAGTCTACAGATTTTGTATGGTGATGGATGTTCGTATTGCATATGTATATCTTTTTGTTAATTTTGGTACACATGTAATTTATAACACATGTTAAACTTAGATGGTGAGGAGTTGTATAACTTTTATGGCAGTGGCCAAGGGCCTTGGACTTTTGTTGATGGAAACTTCTCATGGATAGATAGTTGTTTCCATCTTCTCCTTATGAAGCATCTAAGATCTATAATTTTAGTTGACACATCATTGGGCATCACTAAAGCATAATGGGTGCATCTTTAGTGTATGAAAATTCAGAAACAACAGAAAGTAGTCTTAACTTTTTGGCTGGTTACACAAGTAATTTTCCAAACTATACAACATTGTAACCATCTGTGTGTCAATTTCTTTTACAGACCCCTCACTTTTGTAAAATAACCCTAAATCGTATTTGTCACTCCATGTGTCATGATTAAAAATGTTTAGAACGTCATTAAAATGTCTTTTTACATAAATTAAGTGTTAAAACAGGTTTATAACAAGTGGTGTGGGTTAGGATATGCACAATGAGTGAAAAATAAGTAAACTGTGAGAATTAGTTGAGGACTTATCTCCATACTACTGAACTGTAAAGCAAATGAAGTATCTCATCTAATCAAACATGTGGAAACTTACTATATTCTTTCAGCACTCTTACAGCCAACGCACTGAATCCGCATCTAGGTATATCAGGAACTCCCTTCATGTATAACATCACAGCATTTTCCTTGACATCCTATATACCAGGAGCTATGCACAAGTCATAAGCACCAAATCCCAAACTAATAATCTCATGGAAATGAGAAGAAAAAAAAAAGGGTGATCAATGAAATCATATCCATCCATAATAGGAAGGACAAAAAACCACTGCAAATAAAAGAAAGTACCTGCTCAACAACGACCTTTGCAGAAAGGCCAGAACTTTCAAGCTTGCTAGTCAGTTTGAAATCATCATGTGTGTCAGAATCACTGGTCACAGTAGTTGCGTATCTCATTCCATGACAATAGAAAGATCCCGACACCTGCTCTCACAAACCATGAAATCAGACTCAGAATTATAAGCATAAAAAGATTAAGCACAGGAAAAATAAGGATTTGATTCCAGAAAAATAGCCAGTGGCTAAGTCATAAAACAGTAAACATAAGTAACATCAAATTTAGAGTATTAGCATCCACGACAGCCCATGAAATGGAGTTTCCAGTCAGTGCCTTGGAAAGACAAGCTCCCAAGCATTGAAATTATATGGATATTTCTCAATAGTCTTGCTCAACTAAACGAGTGTCTCTTCTTACAGGGCCCGTCCACATTGCAACAAAGATTACAAAGTAAGATTAATCATAACCCATAAATCTACCATTGTTCTCAAGGAATGAGTAGCAGGTACACCCGCAAAGCCCTTCAACAGAGTATTAGATAATGACCGAGCCATAATAGTAGAGAAGGAAAGCAGGTGCTTCAGCCTTATATTATGATACGACAGGAGTTCTCTGTAAATAAATATCTTCTGCTCAATGCAATATACAAAGCATCATTTTACAATATCATCAAAGTCCAGTAGTATGAATATATAATCTGGATGCAAAATTCTTTGGAAAAAAAAAAATCCAAGCAAATGTTTTAAACAATATAACAGGTACCAATTAACAACATGGAAAATAGCTCTGATTGTTTGGACTCATGAAATGAAACTGAAGAACTTAGTTACCAAAGCTAGTTTACTTCAAATCATCTAAAAGTAATTATTGAAATTCTTATTAATTGTTCAGTAGGTGCCAACCTAAAATTTAGAATCAACTTAAAATTAGATTTCATTAAAAAAATAGAAATTCTATACTAAATAAGTAATTATATTTTAAAAAGTAGGAACTTGGAGTTAAATGTGCCTCTTGGTTAATTCTAACTTAGAAATAGCCAACAAATGACTTATTTTGTTCACTGAGAATTGTCGAAACATGAGAACACCAAATACAGGAGTTTGAGATATGAAACCAAATTTGTTGCATAATATTTACATTTTAGATTCAAAAAAATAAAAAATATAAAAAAAGAGGTTAACATTTGTATCAACATTTTAAGTCTTGTTAAGAATATAACATTTTTTTTTTTTTGTCTCTGATTTTCAGTTCTTAGGGTTTCTTCAACAAAAATCGGAGGTTTCCACCGTGAAAATGCCTAATTGAGATTCCAAACGCAGTAAAATTAAGTCAACGTGAGTCGCACATAAATTTGTGCCTAAAATTCAAGAGATCGAGCACAAAAACGAAGTAGAATCCGGAAAACGAATCTGAACTTACAACAAGCAATTTAAGTCGACTGATTTCTCAAAAAACCGGAATTAACAAAATATATGTACATAAATACAAAGAAAAGGAACAAATTTGAAATCGTATACTGCAAGACATGAAGAAGAAGAAGAAGAGGAAGAAGAAGAAGAGATTTACCTTGTGATCTGAATAATCTGAGAGAGATGAGATTCTTTGGAATGAACAGAAGAAAACGTTCCAAAAGAAGCTCTGCGAAGAAGTGCCGAGAACGTGACGACGAAGATTTTACTCTTTAGAGGTTTTGTTCTTTCGGCCCAAAGTCTCCGACTCCGTGTTTTTGTAGAAGAGTATGATTTAGTTGTGTTCTGATTTTTTAAAAAACTGTATACGCGTCCGATTATTATGGGTTTTGATGAACAAAAGCCTCGTTCCTACATACGGTTTACGCTATATTATCTGTCTACGGTGTATAGAGAGACTTTTACATTTTTTTTATTTTTTATTTTTAAGTGGACAAAGCACAAATATAAAAACAAACCCTAAAAGTACTGGTTTCCTGCATCTCATCTCACTTCTCTCTATTTTTCTTTCTTTCGCTTCTTGATGTATGAACATTGCAATCCAAATATTCATAATCTCATCTTTCATAGTCCTCATGTCTGTAGCCTTGAAATCTTTAGAATCAAATTCCCAAATACCTGAATTCACAATTCCCATTGAGTAATCGGGTTGTGCTCACTCCTTCAATTGTAGAATCAACCCTATCTAATTGCCCTTCTGATGTAATTGCACTGAGCTTCTTCCTATGGTGTCCCTGCCAGTCGAATTACTTTCACGATGCGCCTTCATTCAACGTTATGGTTCCGGTGGTAAGTTGACTCACTGAGAGGTTTAATTCTGTAAAGGGTGTTATTGTAGGGCTAGAGAGTTTTAGATGTGGTAGAAAGGCACAAACTTTCTTGATTCTGTTAAGAATTTATTGGCATGGAGGAATGTATGGATCAACATTTGAAGCTTTTGAAGAGATGGAAAACTATAGTTATGTTCCAAACACATATGCCTGGAACATGATTATTGATGTGTTGTTTAAAATTGGGCGTGTCGATGTCGCTCTTCGAGTTTTAAGAGATACCCATGAACCAAATTTCTTGACTTTTAATATTGCATTGTGTAATTTATGCAAACTTCACAATTTGTGTGGTGTTAGTGATGTTTTTGAATGAGATGGTGAAGCGAGGGTTTCGACCTAATTCGGATACTTTTTCAATGGTTTTGAATTGTTTTTGTAAGGAGGGTAGGTTGGGAGAATCTTTGCAAGTTCTAGGTTTGATGATTACCATGGGTGTTCCTTTGTCTGTAACCATTTGGAGCATATTGATTGATGGTATTTGGCAACCAACACTTGCTTCCAGTCAAATTCCGGTGGAAAAAATATTTTTTTGCTTTTAAAAGAAGCTGACTAAGATCAACTTTCAAGAAGCATTTTTTTAAAAAGCGCTTTTAAAAAGGTTCTTCCAAATGGGGCCATTAGCATTGACAACAGCCAGTGACATGGAATTCCACATTCTACAGCTCGAAAAAAGTAGCTCCCAACCATTAAAGATAATACAGACCTTACTAAGCTTATTGAGCTGCCTTTTTTTTTTCTTTCTTTTTTTTCTTTCGTTCATGGCCTATCCACATTGCAACAAAAATTAAAACGTAAGATCAACCAAAATCCATCATCTTACCACTGTTCTCAAGGAATGAGTAGCAGGCACACCCGGAATGCCCTTCAATAGTGTATTAGACAGTGTTTTCAAAGCTTCGCCTAGGCATTTTAGGGAGAAAAAGGAAAGCAGTTGCTTCAGCCTTATATTAGTATAGGACACGAGTTATCCGTAAATAATTATCTTCTGCACAAAATGCAATATACAAATCATCATTTTACAATATCATCACAAATGGCCAATCTTCCCTAAGAAAACTGTGAAAAAAAAAAATCCAAGCAAATACTTTAAATAGAATAACATGATTCAATTAACTAAACGTGAAATCAACTCTGATAGTTTGAAATAATGAAACATAATTGACGAACTCAGTTATCAAAGCAGGTTTACTAGGTTTACTTCAATTTCATAACCATAATGGAACCAACACAAGTATTCATACCTATGCAATTAAAGCAGTAATGCCCTTTCAATTACAATCATACACAGAAAATTTACAGTTACACCGTTCGACTTAAAGGGGAAAAAAAAGAGAAAAGAACAAAGTCCTTATAATTCCGAAAGAAAGTGAAAATTGGTACCATCACGAAAACCCGAGAAACTACATTTAAAATAAATAAAAAAAAATCAGGAAAAATCAAGAAAAACACAAAAGATAAACAGGATTTATAAGCAACCTTACCAACCTTCGACAGATCGATAAAAATCAGTTTCTTCTGGTTTTTTTTTTTTTTGAGCTCTTCTACTGAGGCTAAACAACTGGGGTTTTCATTCCTGCACAAGGTCTACCTCGTCGACTTCCGGCAAACTTCAGTTTGAACATGGAAATTGATCTCTCGGACGTGTTTCTTAACATTACGTACGCATTCTACCTCGTCGTCGCTGGAAGAATCGGTAGCGTCTACGTCGGTGAAGATGATTCTTACAACTTTCGATCTCATTCGTCTTGTTCTTGTTACTGGCAAAAGTTCGCCTGGAATCATGGACGGCGACGACTTTCTGCTACTGCCATTAACAAACTTCTTCGTTTTGACAACGTGCTCGGAGAACTTCGTCGCCGGCGATATTGTCATGCCGTACTTTTCGTCATTGAGAGTGTTATGATGATCACCTTTTCCGAAGTTTGAAGTCATCTTGCCCTTCTTCATCGTTTCTATCTCTAGGGTTTTTGCAGAGAAACCAAACCCTAAAAGTACTGGTTTTCTGCATCTCATGTCACTTCTCTCTATTTTTCTTTCTTTCAGAGCTTTTTGATGCCTGAACATTGCAATCCAATCATTCAAAATCTCATCTTTCATAGTCCTCATGTCTGTATTCTTGAAAGCTTCATTTTTTTCTTGCGACATTTTTTCCTTTCTTCTTTCACATCTACAAAACTCTCGAAATGATACTGAAAAGGAGATTGATTCACACATTATTGAATCAAATAGTCCGCGTCAAACTCGTCGAACCAAACGCATCGATGACGTCGTCGCTGAAGCCATCAAACGACGTTACATCTCTCCAATGAAGGACAGAGGTAGGAGATAACGTAGCCGTCTGCGTCTCCTTGGAAACGTTGTTATAACTCGAAACGTCTGTTTCCATCTTTGCAGGGACAGGCAGAAAGTTCGTTACGGCGTTAGGGCCCTTTAATCTGACGACAGCTTTGTCGTAAAATTTTGCCGCTTCTTCCGGCATATCGTCCGTTCTGAGCCACAACCTTTTGCGACGCTTAAAGTCTCTTAAATATTTATATAGTTATAAAAAAAAATTATTCTCCTAAGTGGTGGACTTGGGTGGGCCGTGGACCTTTCGCTCTGATACCATTAAATGTCACACCCCACCCGGACGCGCCTAAACTGGCAGAACACTCATAGGCAGGGCGCAAATGCATTATAACAATAACTGAGTGCGCATGTACACAAATGAGTACAAATCTAATTTCATTAATTTCAGAATGTATTTTTGTACAAAATATAATCGAGAGAACATCCTCCCAAAATCTCCTTATAAATAAACAAGGGGTACAAAATGTGGACCTAAAAACCTCCATCCAGTCCACCCTAAACTCCTGTAAAAATGGATAACAATGGGGTGAGCTATTACCCAGTGGGTAAAATAGTTCATGAATATGAAAATTAATAAAGAAAACTTCATAATCAAATATCACATATACACAACATAGCACCATAAACTGTACAACATGTATGTATGCATGACACCATCTCGTAATGGTTCCGTGATCGTACGTTGCCCTGAGTTCACGTACAAATGTCCATCCCCAGGTAAACCTGTGTTCACATTGTACGTCCTTCCCCAGGTAATCCCGGGTTCACATTGTACGTTCGTCCTCAAGGAGTATCAGGAATAGTGAGCATTGCTCCAATAACTATTATGTATGTCACAAACCACTTACGTCCCTAGGTGGTGCTTATGTATAATGACCATGCATGTGCAGGTCCGGTCTTTACTAACATTAGACAAGGTTTGACAACGTCTGGTAATTCTTATCAAGGTTGGCATCACGATGTGTGTTGTTAGGATGTCCGGTATCACTTGTACAAATAGATAGCTTTCAGATAAGACCAACCAGATTAGTCTCCAGTTGAGATGTGGGATACGGAGTCCGCTTAAATACCAATCTTCTAGAGTAGCAAGCTGCCTCCCGTTCACTATTTAAAGTTACTGAGGATAAGACGAAGTTTGGTTGAGTCAGATTGACTACTAATCCGACGTAGTAATAGTGTAACACATGAACTCCAAATATACAGGCATAAGCATAACAGGTATACAGGTATGAACATTATACATAATAATGCGGTGTAAATGAATAATAGACATAATGATAAATGAATGAAAACTTCAATAAAAATCATAAGACACGCAAACCTACATTTTGTTTCCCCCTTCAGATAAAACTTCCTTCCAGAACTGGCGCTTCTTCCCAAACAGAACCACCTTGCACTGCTAGGAAAGTGTCTAAGAAAGAGTCTAAAAAAGAAGAGAGAGAAAATCACAAAGAGAGTGATGAACCAACAAGGAGCAAAAGCGAAGAGAGAGTGAGTGAAAATGAAAGGGCGGGGTTCTTTTTATAGAAAAAGGAATGCCCGAAGGTTCGCGTGAGCCCGATTTTTATTTTTTATTTTTGGCTTATTTGCTAACATGCACACACAAAAGGATACTAGTTACTAGTCACATTAACCAAACTTGGAAGGCACTATAATGAAATAAGGAGCTGGTGAATTCCCTTTGCTTTCTGCAAATTCTTCTCGTATGGATGTGTTTGAGGGGAATTTTTGAATCGTAGTTTTCTTTGTTTCTTGTCAAAAAACAAAAAAAAATTCCTTGTAGGTTTTTTTCAGTTTTTGGTTTGATTTCTTTTTGGGTAGGGGGATTTTAGGGGTGGGAGTTGGTTTTTTTATGATGTTTCTGAAGTTCTGACTGAGTTTTCTTATACATCTTACTCTTACCATTTTAATCATATTATGTTCTAAATATACAAAAGAAATTAAGATTGATCACTTGATTGTATCGCTTCTTTTATTAATTGTTTGCTGGTAGTTTCATTACTACATTCCTTATGTATGTTTCAGCAATTTGCTTACTTGCCATTGATTTCAGCCGTAATTTGGTCTATTTGATTTGTCGTTTGTAATATTTTAGTTTCTTTAAGTTGTCTAATTGAATTTATTTTTATTTTGATGTAGGCGTGGAGATTAAATAATGGAGAAAAGCTATATTGAACTTTTTGGAAGTACTGTCACAAAACTATGTTTTTAAAAGCTAGCTCTTAGAATTTTTTGATAAGCATAAATTTTTTGAGTTTATTTTTCAAGTGTAAATAACAAATATGGCTGTATAGAAAATCTTTTTATGACATATTATATAATTTTACACTTTGATGTGTCTATTTTCATTGAACTGTAGTTTTTTTCATATGAGTTGAGAAAAATTATAAAAATTTAAACATTATATAATACATTATAGTATCCTAGCTAAACTATAAATTATTACAAAAATATCACATATTTTTCACGGGCATGCAGTGTAAGCCGTTAAATCATGGGAGTGACATTTATATTTATGGCATGTTAAACAAGCCGGTAAAATAAGTTTAACAATGCATTTGACAAGCCATTAAAAATAAAGATGTGTCGTTAATAATGAGATATTTGCGGCATGTTAAAAACAAGCCATTAAAAGCATGTTTAAAGGCGCATTCCACAAGCCGTGAAAAGTGAAACTTGTGTCGTTAATAGTGAGAGCTTTACCACGGCTTTTTGAACGCCATTAAAACGATTTAACGGCTTGTTTGACAAGCCATTGAAAGTGATTTTTCTTATAAGGAGGTCCCTTTCAAGTTTAATTTCCATCTAGGATTTTAGTTCTTTTCCCTTAATTTTGGTAATTATGGGTTTAAAATGTACATTTTGAAGATTATTAAGAGCATATGTTTATTCCCCCTGTGTATTTTCAATTAAAAAAAAAGATAATATTATTGTCTACGTCAACAATTCATCATTACATGCTTTTTCACTTGTTCTACCCCTTCTCACCAGTTCATCCATGGTTATGCAATTAATATCTTGCTAGAAACTATTGCATGATGAACTTAGCCATGGTTTATAGTTAGACTCTTTGAGCTCATGTGTAAGGCTTCTTTGTCCACTGATCATATGACTTAGACTCTCATGTGTTTGTAGTTGAGTTACTTGAGTACTTATACGTGTAATGTCTAGTCTCTGATCCATACAACCGACATGATAAGAAAAAATAAAAGAAAATAACTTGTCAACACATAACTTTAAAATTTCGGTCATGATATATAATTCAATTCAATTTGAAGTGATTTAGTTCAATGTATTAGAATAAGCCAGTTACGTTAGAAAGTAATCTTAAACAGGTCATTCTGGTCAAGGCATGTAGTCTATTTTCATATATTGATTACTGACTTTTGAAATATTTAGGATTTACTTAGGTTGATATCATTTAAAATATTAGTTTGACGCTATAACACCTCATATCTGTAAGTCAAACTTATACGTTGATTTGTACGTATTGTCAAATGTATTTATATGCGTATACATACATATATGGCCTTAGAATGTGATGATAGTGTGTATCCTAGTGTTGTAGGAACCCTAAGACCCTAGCTCTAGTATAAAGAGTGTGACACTTAAGGAACGCGCTTCCGAGGGAAGTAACACGCTCTAGTGGTGGCAGAAAGAAAGTGAAATTTTGGGTTTGAGTGGTAGCATGCTTCCCAGGGGAGAAGCGCTAGAGTGGTTGAAAACATAACGCTAAGTTTTCTGGGTTTCGGAATAAAAACGTGCTCCTAGAGAGAGTAAACTATTTTTTGGGCAAAGAGGACCACACTCCTAATTAGGAGAAGCATGCTCCTAGACCTTTTGACAAATATTTTTTAAGTGGACGGTGTGACAGCTTAGCCGCATTTAAGTTGATTTCTTCGTTATATCTCAACTATTCTAGCTGGTTTTGAACATAAGAAAAAGGAGAAACGAAAAAAGAGGAGAAACGAAGAAAGAAGAAGGAATCGGCCTAGGGTTGGTGAATTCAAAGTAAGGATTATGGTTTTTGAGCTAAAAATTTTATATTCTTGTTCCTCCTTTCAAATTATCACTACAAGAAAATCACTACACAAGGACTGCTCAAAATGTCCTTGAATTTGATGTCCTAATTGAAAAAACGTCCTAAAAGGACTTCGAGAACGTTTTTGGTCATTTTTTCAAATGTCCTTGTATAGTAATTTTCTTGTAGTGTGTGTAACATATATGAATCTGGTAGGATTTGCATGGTTGCTTTGGTGAATTGAGAGAATATGGATTGCGCTGGATTCATAGGTTTTAGTGTGTGATTGTATAGGTAAGTGAATCCTTGATGAAAACTGGGTTATTGGTATGTTAAATTGTGAAAAAATGATGGTTACATGTGTGTATGCTCCAATCCAGCTGTGTTGAAGTAGTTGAGGGTTTGGAAGCAAATTTGGTGATTTTTTATGTGTATTGGTATGAATTACTTCAAGATTGTGATTGAATGTGACTTTGTTGTGCAAATTACAGAGAAATGTCAATGAAATTGGTGAGATTTGGTTGTGTAAGCAAGTGGGCTTAGTGAGCTGCTTGTGCAGTAGCTTGATTGAGAGTGTATTTTGGTGAAAGAGATTCTACTATTGTGAGTATTCCTACCATTGGTTTTATATGTGGCATTGTATGTATAAACTTGTTTTGAGAGATGTAGGCATTCTATTATTATTGCATTGTGGTTTGAATGCATGAAGATGTTGTTATGAAATGGGACATGTTTTGAACTTATTAGAGTAAGTTAAAGCATGTGATCAATTCTTTTGGAAAAAACCTATAGGAATTAGACTCGCATGAGTAACCGTGAAAGTACTCATGGACACTGATGTTGTCCTAGTAGGGATGAGAACTCAAGAATGATTTGATTGAGATAAGTAGATTGAGGTCGATGCTCTCCTTATAGGTGCATAATGAGGGGCAGGCTCGCTCAATTACTTGAATAAGAATCGTGGTGATATGATTTTCTCTAGGCTATGCATTATTTTATAGTGTTTGTATATGATGAAATATATCTTGTTCATGCATCCCTATTTAATACTTGCTTGCATATTGTGTTTATACAACTTTAAATGCCATGTTTTTAATATGGATGCATATATAATGTCATAAGTGGATTATTCACTAAGCTTGTTATAACTCATCCAACTCTCTTCCATTTTAGGTGGTGATTATAAGGGCAAGGGCAAAGCTACAGAGGACTGATTTTTGCTCGGCTGATTTGATATATGTATATGGGAGAGTTTTATAAACTTTGTATTTTGTAAATATGAATAACACTACTTATAAGTGTAAAAATGTAATGTTGTAGTTTTGCGTTTATAAATATCTGATTTTAATTGATTAAAAGGAATGAAATGTTGTACACACGATGAGTATGGAATGGATGAAATTATATAGGTGTTGAAACAGGTTAAGGCTGACAAGGTGTCAGATGTGTCAGGAGTGACATGTGTGATACTTTGTGTCGATCGTGACGTCACCCTACGGAGGGGGTCGCGACAATGTTGGTATCAGAAACTTAGGTTTAAAAACCTTAAAAAGATAAAAGTTTTATTTTATTATGTTTGGTCGTATAGGTATATGTATGGGTAGTATTATAGATGTAATATATGTTAGTGTGATTGATAATTGTCTATATCTGTGGATTTTAGATTTGAAGGAGACAACAGTCAAGCTAGACATAATGGATAATGCTGATCACGAAAGGATCAAAAAATTAGAAGAGATGTTACCTGCCCATTAGTAGCAACAAAATGCACAACTAATGGAGTTGGTAGCAAAACTGCAAGAGGACAGGCAGAAGCCTGAAGCACTCTTGGTTCCCGTGGTTGGTACCAGTAGTACTGTTGGTGCGTCTGCAAAGGAACATGTAGCTGAGGCAGAAACACCAGCAAAAGGCGTGAGAGGGGATCTTGATGAAAGAAAGAGATACGAGGAGGTGATAAAAGCCTTCAAGAGGCGAGACCCTCTGGTATTTGTAGGCAGCTTAGTCTTGGACGTAGCAAAAAATTGGCTCTTGAGGATAAAAATAATTTTTAAGGACGTGCAAGTCTCTGAGAGAGACAAGGTTAGATTGGCTAGGTTCAAGCTAATCGATGATGCAGAAAGGTGGTGGCGTGCCAGAGTCGGGGCACACAAGGTTATTGAGACGTGGGATATATTTAAGGCACTATTTTATGCAACTTTCTATCCACAGCCTGAGTGCGACAAAAGGCGCCAAGAGTTTGTTAATTTAAAACAGAACAATATGACTGTGAAGTAGTATGAGCATGAGTTCAATAGATTGGCCTTGTTCGTTCTAGAGATGGTACAGACTGATGAACAACAGATGAAAAGGCTCAGGGATGGCTTCAGAGATCCGATCTGATAGGGTTCGGCAGTTGCAAGGGTACAAACTTATGATCAGGCCTTGCGACAGGCTTTGAACTTTGAGACTGCCAAGGCAACAATTAGGCATGAATGCATTGTATTATAGGCTTTGAGACAGCCAGAGTGTCACACCCCGCCCGGACGCGCCTAAACCGGCGGGACGCTCACGGACGGGGGGCGACTTGGAATCGTAACAATAGCAGAGTGCGCGGAAACACTATTAAGTACAAGTATGATTTTTTTAATTTCAGAATATATTTGTACATGAAATAGCTAAGGGAACATTCTCCCCAAAATCCCCAATGAATAATACAAAGGGTACAAAATGTGGGCCCAAAAAGCTACACCCAGTCCACTTTAATCTCCTGTGAAAAATTGGATAACAACGGGGTGAGCTACACGCTCATTGGGTAAAATAGTTCGTGAATATAACAATTAATAAAACAAACTTCATAATCAAATATCTTAAATACACATCAGAGCATCATAATCAATCTAATATGTATGTATGCATGACACCGTCTTGTATTGGTTTGATGATTGTACATCGCCTGAGTTCAAGTACAGATGTCCCTCCCCAGGAGTAGTCAAGTTTTCATTGTACGTCCCTCCTCAGGAATGACGCTCTGGATTCACGTACAGATGTTCCTCCCCAGGAGTAGTCAGGTTCTCATTTTACGTCAATCTCTAGAGAAATATAATGAATAGTGAGCATTGCTTTTAACTATTCTATGAATCATAAACCACATACGTCCCTAGGTGGTGCTATGTATGATGCCAATGCATAAACTGATCAGGTCTTTACTTAACATTTAGACAGATTTGGCAATGTATGGTGATCCTTATCAGGGTCGGTATCACTATGTGCAAGGTTAGGACATTCAGTATTACTTGTATAAGCTGATAGCTTTCAAATAAGACTAACCAGATCAGTCTCCAGTTGAGAGGTGAAACACGAGGTCTACTTAAATACCAATCGTCTAAAGCAGCACGTTGCCTCCCGTTCACTATTTAAAGTTACTGAGGACATGACTGAGTCTGGTTGAGCCAGATTGACCACTAATCCGGCATAGCAATAGTGTAATACATGAACTCCAAATATACAGACATAAGTATGACAGTATTAACATTATACGCAATAATGCAGTGTAAATGAATAGTAGACATAATGATAAATGAATGTAAACTTTAATAAAAGTTATAAGACACACAAACTTATGTTTCGTTCCCCACCTTCAGATAAAAACTCCTTTGAGAATTGAAGCCTTCCCCCGGGCAGAACCGCGTTGCACCGCACAGAGAGTCTCAAAAGAGAAGACAAAAACTCAAAATGAGTGAAAAAGAGGAGGAAAATCACAAGGAGAAGTGATTTTGGTGTGATTAATGAGGAGGGGGGAGGGATTCTTAAATAGGAAAAATGGCGCCTGAACGTTCGGGCAGGCGCCCAAACAAATTTTTTTTTGGGTGCAAACCTAGGGTATTACACAGAGAATTTCTTGTTTGTGAATCCTACTGAGAATTCTTCTCTTAAGGCCATAGATTTTGTGCTCTCAATCTTTATTGAGTTAGGTTAGTTACTTCTTTTGGATTCTTTGCAATTTTGTATTAGCAATTAGGTTCGCTTTTGAAAAAACCCATGAATTTGTGTTATTTTGGAACATTTCAAACGAATGCACTCCACATTTAAGCTTTAATTACACTAAATACTATTAATGAATGAAAATGGATATATCAAAACAAAACATATCTATTGATCAAAGAAGAAAAAGGGAAGACAGGGAATTGTTACTAAGACAAAATTGCAAAGAATCCAAGAGAGTTAACTAACCTTCCTCAGTGAAGATTAAGAGCCCAAAATATAGAAAAACTCCTACTTATTCAAGCTATAAGGGGAGACGAGATTCAATTTTACTTTAGAATGCATTCTTAGTAGGAAAAAAAAGGGGGACTTGTAAAGTTTGAGGCTAGCTCCTCAAAAAGACAAAGAAGAAAGAGGAGAAAATACTAGGGAAAAATCAAGTGCCGATGGCTACGGGTACGGGCAACACTTCATACTAACAAACATGTAGCATGTTCATACCTGACTCGATTTGAAAAATGGATAACACATGTTCGTCCATACCGGTATGTTTTAAAAACTGGGTAGCTCGGTTTTGTCAATTTTGTTCGCTTCTAGTAGCATGTACCTAATAAATTCTTACATATTATAATAAACAATTTAATATTACTTTTTTTGTGGCAATCTTTATACTAAACAATTTAATATTACTTGATGCCAATAAAAGTAAATAAGTGTCTCTAACTTTCAATGTAATTGAGAAAGAAGAAAATTAAAAAGGTTGCACGTTTCAAAACTTGGTTAAAAGGCATGGGCATCCTAAAATTAAATTATTTATTTATTACCCATTATATAATTGTATTAAGTAGAAATTGGGAACCGAGTATCCAATTTTTAAGCTCTTATCCGGATAGGCTCGGTTTTTAAAGTGAACAGAAATTTCTATCTGTACCCGACCCGATTTATAAAAGTTTTTGTTCGTACCCATTTTAAAAAATGTTAGACGAAAGCGAACAAACGAGTCCGAATCCATTTTGCTAGCCCCTAGAAAATACCGGATGACGACTCCACCAACCCATGAGTCACTTGACAAGTTAGCTGGAGGAGTCAGTCCAACATTAACCCAAAAAAAACATACTATATGACTCCTCCACCAACTCATGAGTCAGCTTGTGAGTCAATTGGAGAAGTTAGAGCATTAATTTCTCTTGTAAACATTCTATTTTGTATATGGGTCATATTGATATGTATGTATTATTAATTATATATGGGCTATAGTTATATAAATGTATGTGTATTATTTGTACATGGGCTCATTGGACCATGAATTGGAATGAGCTTAGATTGATTAAACAAAAAAGAGATAAATTATTGAAACATGTTGATTGGGCTATGGGAGCACGTAGGTTCACATAAGTGGCGCCATAGGACAAGTGGTTAAACATTGGGAACATGACCAACACTTGGCACTTGATGTGTAAAATAATAATAATAATAATAATAATAATAATAATAATAATAATAATAATAATCTGTCATTCTCTCAAGGACGTCCTTGAGAGAGAGAGAGTTAAAAGAAAGAAAAGAAAAATAGAAAGGTGAGGAAGAAGGAGAAGAGAAATGAAAGAGGAGAAAGGTTGTGCCCTAGGGAGATTTGCCCCAAATCTCCATACAAAGGTAAGGTTTAATGTCATTTTCTTCCATGATTTTCCTTTCTAGTGTGCTTGCAAGTTTTTGTATGGTTTAAAGTTTTGTGCTTGAATTGAGATGACCTAGAATGGTTTTGAGCTTGCATGTTAGATATGTAGAACCAAGCAAGGAATGAAATCAAATGGTGAAAAAATCCCCAATTTCTAACATGAAATTGGTGGTGTTCTATACTAGAGACCTAGACTTGAATGTTGAACCTAGGGTTGTCTAAATGTGATGCATGTTAACTATGTGGGTCAAATGGGTGCAATTTGATGGTTTGTAATGCCAAATTGTATTTCCCCATGTTATTACCCAATGCTTAGTATAATTTTGCCCTATGTCCCAATTGTAGAGATTTTTCAATTTGGGAAAAATGATGTATTTGATTTAGAAATGACTAATTGGGATGAACTATGTCTAATTGAACTCAAAATAGATGAATCCATGTTGAATTTGACCATAATGTTGGAAGTTCCCAATTTTGGTGAAATTGACCTTGAAATGTGAAAATAAGATGATTTGTGTCTAATTGAACATAAAAGTTAAACCATGTTATTAATTGGTTTATATTGACTATGTTATAGCCCAGGCCTAATGTTGGGTTTTTTCCCCAATTTGGATCATAATATATGATTGAGTCATAATTGGGAGACTTTGATGAATTATATTAATCTTATGACTAATTGAAATGGAAAATGATGGAATTGACCATGTTAATGGTGTGTGGACCTAGACATGGGTTTGATCTCATAATTGGTCATAATGGTGCCTAGAGGTTGAATGTTTATGATTAGAATTGAGTGAATGTATTATTATTGAGAATTGGACATTGGAGGCTTTTGGTATGGGAATTGAGGCTCTTGATAGGACTTAGATGTGTATGGGCCTATTGACTATATTGGGAAATGATCATGAATGGTGTGTGTGCTTGTATAGTGGATCATAATGATTAATATGTATGTGTTTATGAATATGGGTTACAAGATCTTAATTGGGTTTGTGTGGTTGGACCGCATGTGCGATAGTTACTCTCGCGTGACTTGGTTGTGAGTAGAATTTCTCATGTTCATTTCTTTATGTCATCATATGAATTTTATGTGCTATGTTCAAAATGCATGAATTATGTTTTAAACGGTAGATGCATGGTATGTAAAACCCTATGGTGACGGTTTGATCCCATTGACTTATTGACATGAGTATGGTCTTGGAGTATGCCCATGATGAGAGGCGTAGCAAGACTTGGCAAGATCAATGAGAAAGATAATCAAGCCATAAGAGAGTTTTGAATGAATACAAGGGAAAAGGAAGGCCATGTCCAAAAGACATGAGCTTGTACTCCCAAAGGAATGAAAGTCCCGGACCTTAACATGATATGCTTGGTCTCATGGTGCAAGCCTAGACTTGAAAGTTAAAACGGAAAGATGATGGATAAACTGTGGGTTTTCATTTGCATATGATACATGATATATGTGGTTATATATGTGATATATGTTTTTTATCATTCCATCACATTGGCATGCATACATGTTTTATTTGATGAGTATTAGATGACATATTGAATTTTATTCATTGGGTATCGTTGGCTCACTCTCATTCCCTTTTCACAAGATCTACAACCCAGGATAAGGGTAAGGGAGTTATTATCCATTGAGGACCTAGCCAGTGGAGGAGCTTAGCATAGATGTGAGAAGAGTTTCCTTTTTGTATGGTTTTTGTATGTTGTACGCATCTATGTATATATTTTGTAATTTTGGAAACTTATGTATATGGTGATACTTAACTTATGAATTGAGTAAATGGTAAGGATGAATGGGTATGCACCCTTGATGTTGGGTTGCTCTATGGTTGGCCTTCGAGATTATGTGTTCATTTAGATGTTGGGACTATGCTTTTAAACTTAGATTGATTATGATGGAATGTGATTTTTTTTGTCTATTGTGTAAACTTGAATTATTGTGGATGTGTGGTGGTTGATTTTAGAACTGTCAGGTTTTATCGGGTTGATGTTTGAAAAAAAAAATGGGGCTTTATAAAGAGTTTGGTTGAGGCTCGTAGGGTCTCAATTATCTCGCAAATGGTGTGAGGTGGTTGTAGATGCTTACAACGAACATCCCACTCTGGCCTTCCGTACGTCGCCCCACAGGGGATGGTGGTCTGGAGTTAGGGGGTGTCACAAGCAAAGTCAAGAATCTTCATATCTCAAAAGAAGTATGCAAATGACTTATTGAAGCGATTCAAGCTGGACGGTGCAATGCCCTTAGGGACTCCTATGGAATTCGGCCTAAAGTTAAAAAAAATTAACGAAGATAATATTTTTGTTGATCCAACCCTTTATCGAAGCCTCGTTGGAAGTCTCATGTATTTAACTACAACATAACCGGATCTCACTTTTGTTGTTAGCATGATCAGCAGATTCATGGAAGGACCGAAGAGAGTCATTGAGAAGCGGGTAAAAGAATTCTACTGGATGTTCGTGGCACGGTGGATCATGGCATACACTATGAGAAGGTTGATTAATCATGTTTAGTTGGTTACAGTGATAGTGATTGGGGTGGGAGTTATGTTGATTGCAATAGCACTTCTGGTTATGTTTTCAACATTGGCTCTGGTGCAATCTCATGAGCCTTGAAGAAGGAAGCAAACAAGTATAGTTTATTCCACTGTCGAAGTAGAATATTTTTTCTTGGCAACGACGGGTTGTCAAGCACTTCGGTTGAGATGAGTGTTACAAGAACTCAAGCAAGCTCAACTTTGTTTTATAATGAAAAATCTGTCATTGCTCTTACCAAAAATTCAGTCTTTCATGGCAAGAGTAAGCATATCAGAATCAAGTATCACATCAGAGATTTAGTCAAAAATGGCGACGTTATGATCAAGTATTGCAAGACTCAAGATCATGTGGCCAACATTTTCACGAAAGTATTAAAGATCAAGAGTTTTTTGAAGCTCAAGCATGCACTTGGGAGTTGTTCAAAGCCTAACTTAAGGGGAAATGTCAACGATTAAGTTAGATTTTTGAAGTACATGAATCATATTTAATGGGTGATGTTAAAAATTAACCTATATTTATAATAAACATGATTCATTTGGGAATTTTATAGTGAACATATTTAATAGGTTCATGAATGTATCTAGAAGTTAATGAATACATTTACGTACCTAAGATAGTGTGATCTATGAACTTTGTAGTTCATGTATGTCAAGATTCATATATACATTTATTGTATTTGCCTAGGTAGGGTCCTATAAATATCTCATGTATTTTTTATTTTCAAATCAAGCAAAGTATACAAATTTAAGTATTTCTTCTCTTTCTTTAATATTTTTTTGTTTAAAATTTGTGTTGTCATTGCTGTCTTAGCAGAGCCTAGTGCTCTACTTGGTTTGGGTTTGGGGCTTGCCTACCGATTTACCTGCAAACACCGAAGCAACGAGATTATCTAACCACGAGTCAATCTTTCAACAAATAAAACATAAGTAGAGAAAAGAGGCTTTTGACATGATTACCCCTAAAAAAAAATAATTTCACAAATGTCATCCACATAGAAATAATGACCCATTTGCCATATTTTACTGTTTATAGCACGGTCAGCGCGCCAAACAAGCGCCACGTCAACGCCTATGTGGCATTTTTTCATATTTTTTTTAACGTGAAGGGAAGACGCCTTCCCTTCATCGTTTTTTTTTGGAGTTAAAAAGACGCCTTCCCTTCACAATTTTTTTTTTAACGTGAAGGGAAGGCGTCTTTTCAAAAGACGCATTCCCTTCATAATCATTTTTTTAAATGAATGAAAAATTAAAGTTAAATTCAAAGTTATTGCTAAACTGTTCGACCTCACCGAATCCAAACCACTTGATTTTTTTTAACCAGACCACTTTCACCACGTCCCACTATCCTCCCCCGATCCCCCGGAGTCGACGGAAACCCATTCCCATGCCCGTTGAATTTTTGGACCCCCATCCCGTATAAATGAAAAAATTTCATTTAAATCCAATATCAAAAATATCAAAAGGATCTCGCTTTACAATATCAAAAATTTTGCGATATATTAACTTTAAATCCAATTGTCTATGATCTTGCGACATTTGGACATAAATACATGTGTGTGGGAGCGGGCATTTTGTGATCTCAAACAATCTCGATTTCTTGAGTTTCGAAGCCCGTAGCCTCCATTGACAACCATCTATCCATTTCTTACACCTAATTGACCAAAATTTGGGTTCTGAATCGACCACGACATATTCTTGTTGCTTGGCTATACAACATCGTTTTACTCTATGTTGCAAGTCTTCCTTTGAGGGAAATATGAGTCCTTCGCAAAGATCTTGTGACTCGTTCCACCCCATCGATATGTTATCATGATTGTCTGATAATGGGGTCATAGCTTCATGATTAAGTTCCATGAAATTTGGTGATGGAGCCTCAAAACTTGCTATGGTAGGTTGTGGTGTACCACCCATACTATGCAACTCAGTGTCTTGTAACTCTGTTTCTTCAATGCTTACATAGACCCATCATTTTCAATTACTCTCAAGAAAGTACCACGCATATCAACAAAATTATCCATCTCATGTCCATCATCCTCATCACTGTCTTCGTCGAGGTGGGCATTGTCTTCGTCTTCAAAATTGAATTCATCATCAGACAAATGTACATTTGAAGGGCTAGCATCTTCAGAATCGTTGGTCATGTGATCGATTGTAGCATCAATAGGTGAAGTTGTACTCGGACCAATGTGCTCCATTGATCTCCGTGCACTATGACGGCCAAAATTCATGTGGCTTCGGCGATGACCCGTTTGACGACCTTGGGTTGGATTTCCACCAACAACTTCTACATACACCTCCATATTAGTAGGAGGTGGGACCTCTTGCAACATGGAAAAAATATCCCTTAGCTCTTGCTCAGTGCTAATAGGAAGCACCGTATAATTGAAATCCTTTTCGCCAAAAAACAAAGGATATCTATAGGTCATATTGATCGTTGCACACGTTGAAATCCGTAGTGCACCTCGAATAACACTTTCAAATTCTTCAAGACCAATGCCTAATCGGACTCTTACAAGCCCGACTGGCGGTTTATCTTATGATGCACCTCTTGAACCATGTACTACAGAACCACACTGTAGCATATTATGGAAACAAACCTATCTGTCATCTGGACATAATAAGCAAAATACAATCGTCATTCTTTCAAACAAAATAAGAAATTCTGAAACTTAAAATTTGTTGCTTCCATATGTTCTATTTTACTGATAACACGCACTAGAGATGACTTATAGCCATTCTATAACCATGTCAATCACATAAAGTTATGAGTAGGTAGTATTTAATATCTCAGTTACATATTTATAGCTAGGTAAAAGTGGTATAGAAATTAAACATCTGTTTTTTTTTTTGAGAAGAAATAATTGGAATTGAACAATCGCATGATGTGCATTTTCAGCATCCACATAGTAATCATTGAGGATCATAGTTTCATAATGTTCCCACTCCAAGGTCCAAGGTTATCAGATCTATACCTTCAAAAAATCTAGCTCCTTTGAGGCTTCCCTCTTCCTAAATCATCCTCATATGTTTGTAGAGGGATGCTGCAAGTTCTTCTCCTTAACTTGCTAAAGTATATCTAGGATTTCTTTTATAACTATTTTAAACACAGGGGGGCCTACAATTGTCAAGTTGCTTCTATCAACAACTTTTGTTCCACTTCATCACCTTATATGAAGTAGAGATCAAGTGTGACAATTTTCATACCATAAAAATTGAAGAACTTGAAGAAAGTTTCTCTAGTTTTCTTTTCGTCTTATCCAAGATTATGCACCTAAAATGCTATGAATCTAGATGAAGGAGCCAACGGGGACCTATAGAAAACATTGAGGCACTAAGACCTCAATCCAAAGCCAATCTTTCTCCTAGTAGTCACAAGCAACTCCAGTCACAAGAAAATCCATATACAAGCAAAGCATAGAACAAAAATGGTGAATTGGCACAAAATGATAAAATATTTGATCCATTATCCCATCTTTGGCAATGTATGTAAAACTTGTTCAGATTTGTTTTTTACTGAACTACAAGTCAGATGGCCACATTGAAGTTTGCAATTGGTAGTGGAAAAGCCTGATTGATAAAGGGTAAGCAAGATTCCTCATTAGTTTCAAAAAACAACTCTATAAACATACCCCCGAAGCCCTAAAATAATATCCAACATTTCTCATTCCTTACAATCAAATTTAAAAAATAATTAAAAATCCACCTGGGGCATATCATGGTGTTACGGAATCATTTCTATAATACACACAAAAAATAGAATAAAATAAAATAAAAATTTGCTCGACAAAATAATCTATATAAATATGAGACGCAATATCAAATACAATTGTGTTTATGGTATGCAACTTAACAATATGAAATAGATTTTTTTTTTTTTTTTTTCTGAGAAATCACCTAAGCCCTTACTCTGATTATGTACAAAATGAGTAATTTGGGCAAGTGGATAATCAATGAAATGCCTACTAGATTGCTTCAACAACAAATTCACAAAAAAAAGAAAAAAGAAAAAAGAAAACAAAGATGACACTGGTGTTTGTTGCAAATGGGTATGCCGCAAACAACCCAGTAATAATCTGAACATCTTTCAAAATAACTAATTAACAAATGGTTCAGGACATTCATCAAACATGTGCAATGCATGAAACCTAACATTGAAAAAAATGATCCAAATATCATATAAATTATGAGAAATCTTGGTGGGTATGTTAGATTCTATGAAATTCACCCAAATTATCAAATGACATGTTGAAGCTTTTATCAGTTTAGATGCAAATAAAAGAAAAAGAAAAAAAAATTAGAATGAATGCGCGTCGAAGTTGGAGAAGAACCTATTGTTATTGGAGAACGAGCCCAATCGAGAGGAAGAGAGGGAACAACAAAGAGTTCTATTAAGAACCAAATGCTCCCGACTTCAGAGAGGAGTGGCGCGACGACTGTGGGAAGAGAGGAGTGACGCGACAACGACTGTGGGAAGAGAGGAGTGGCGAGTGGCGCGACGACGACTGTGGGAAGAGAGGAGTGGCGCGACGACTATGAGAATGGGTGAGGTTTATGTAGGTTTAAGTGAAGGGAAGACGTCTTTTGAAAAGACGTCTTTTGAAAAGACGTCTTTTGAAAAGACGCATTCCCTTAACTCCAAAAAAAAAAACGATGAAGGGAAGATGCCTTCCCTTCACGTTAAAAAAAAAATGTTAAGGAAAGTGTCTTTTGAAAAGACACCTTCCTTTCACTTAAAAAAAAATTATGAAAGGAAAAAAGACGCCTTTCTTAAAATGTCACCTGGGTGCCGACGTGGCGCTTGTTTGGTGCACTGACTGTGCTATAAACAGTAAAATATGGCAAATGGGTCATTATTTCTATGTAAATGACATTTGTGAATTTTTTTTTAGGGGTAATCATGTCAAAAGCCCTACAGAAAAGTCCTTGGTAGAACACATGCAAATATTATAATATTCTTAGAAAAAAGAGTAGTTAATGTACTAGCTAGTGGCGAGCACTGGAACACCAAGTTGCGTGTTCTCTAATGCCAATACCTGGTCATCGTCTCTTCCATAACTCAAAAGTCTCGGTCTATTGAGTATCTTTCTTCTTAGAAAGATACTGAGAACCAAAGGATAGAAGACATATATTAATGTTTTTTTCAATTTTACCCCTTATTTTATTTTATTTTTTTTTTCAATTTTACCCATTAATGTCTTCAAGTTTTTTTTTTATCTCATAAATTTCCTTGATTAATATATTTTTATATTTTAATTTTTAATCTTTTAATTTTAAAATATCTATCCACTTTTATTTTAAAAATTAAAATAAATAATAACGAATTAAAATAGTAAATAAAGGTTTTGTTAGATTTTTTTGTTCTTGATTTTGGTAAGTTTGAATTCTTATTATTTTAAAATATATATTCAACTCAATTTCAATAAAATTCAAATAGAGCGTAAACAAATAAAAATATTGGGTTAAGAATTTTTCAAGTTCAAGTTTTTTTTAATTCTCTTAATCTTAAAATTATATTCTCATTTATTTTATAAAATCAACATAAAGAGTAAAAATTAAAAAAAAATTAATTTCAAAAAAATTTAATTTATTTTTATAATTAAAAATAAATAAAATGTAGGATGAGAATTGTCATGGGTTTCTATTGTTTTAATTTTGAAATATTAATTCTAAATTTAAAAAAAAAATTAAAATGAAGTGAAACATAGATATATATAGGTGAGGATATGATCAAAGTTTTGGATATTATATAAATATAATTTTCAAAAATATTGTATCTAGTAAAGTAATCTTATAAGAGGATATTTTAATAATAATAACAAAATGATTTTTAATTGGCGTGATGAGAAAAAAATGAGTGGTGTGGTTAGCTTCTAGACTTTTTTATTTTGTGCAATACTTCTATTTCTTCTTAGAAAGATAGCCAGAAGAAGAGCGTAGAAGATGAAACAAATCAAGTATTAGATTAGATTAAAGTCATTAGTCAAGTCTTGCAATTCCTGCGTAGAGCTTGAAATAAAAATCATTTTTTACGAAGTTAATTATTAAAATCAAATAAAATAATGCCATAAAAGTTATAAAATATGAATATTCTCATTTTTTCGAGATAAATAAGTTTGCCACCCTGCATAAATGAGTCAGATTTTTTTTATATTTTATAAATCAAATTAAAATTTAAAAGTCACGAAAAATAAGTTTTAATTAATATGTATTTTAATAGTTATTAAAAGTAAAGATAGAAATTATAAATATTTAAAAAACTTAAAAATATAGTTAAATATATAATATATATTAAAATAATTAAACCAGTATTTTTTTTTATAAAATCTCTCTGTACAGTTTCCTATTACAGGCCAACATAAATTAGTTGTACTAGAATCTCCAAGAAAATAAAATATTAGTTGTACTAGTAGTATGGGATTAAAGGCCGTCTAGACTTATTTATTTCATAAAAGTACAGAGAGATTTTCAACATTATATAAACAAATACTGATGAACTAAATAAAGGACATTTTTATATTAATAAATATATATTATAATAGTTTGTATCTAACAAAAAATTCCCTATCTTCTCTCCATTTTATCCTGTTGACGGTCATAATGGTGGACTGGAATTTTTTTTTTGGTGGAAATTTTTTTTTCTTTTGGTGGACTGGAATTGGATGTACAAAATGATGTAACTATCATATATTTTTTGGAGCTTTTACCCCTAAGTTTCTTGCTTTTGGAATTTAATGGCTCTAGAATGAAAGAAAGATATGTAGCCAAGAATAGAACATGATGATTGATAGAGAAAGAAACCATTATTCTTTAATAAAATTGCTTGAAAATAAATAAATAATGCCATGGTGGCATTAAAAAAATAAAAATATATTTTAAAAACACAGTTTTTTGACATTGTCATTGAGAGAGTAGTTGGATCGTCTTATATCACGTGTTAATCACCTTAAATCACGCATCAACACATGATACGAGGTAATCTAACAACTCTCAAGGACAATGTCAATAAAATGTATTAAAAAAGTATATTAGTCAATCGTTATCCTAAAAATAACTTTTCCCTACAGTAAAGGTAGCGCATTGTCAAGAACCTACAATATGAGAGATTTCTAGGCCACAAATAGGTTTGATGAAGAAATCATTTTCACCACTAATTACTTTAATGTGGCTGCAAATTATTGAGTTTAGACCTTATATGTCTGATCATTAACTCGGCTAATTAGCTAATAATATTCATGAACCAAGGAGGTGCATAACTCAGAGGCTTATTAATTATTTTAAATATTAGATTAAAAAAAATGCAACCCAATGCACAAAGCTTCTACCGATGTAGGGTTTTGAGAAAATTACCTTGCTTTATAAATGACTATTTTCATGACTCGAGCCATGACTACATGGTCACATGACAAAATCTTTTACCGTTGCGCCGATGCTCACCTTCTTTTCTTTAAAAATTAGATTGAACTCCCCTAATTGAGTATCAATTAATTAATTGGTTATTGACTAGAATTACATATGGAATTTGGCAACCAAATAAATCTTTTCTGAAACAATACTGACTTGACATTAGTGGTTTATAGTTATCAAAAAAAGTGATTAGGTCTTCCATAAAATATATCTTTTAATACGTGTTAAGTCCTTCACAAGCAAATGAGAAATTATATAGAATAGAAAAGTCACATAAAAAACAAACAAGAAAACTAAACTTCAATATAATTTGCCTCCGTAGAGCACATTAACAGAGCAATTACATAAATGCTCAAATAAGCCTAGACTTCATCTAAGGGTGGTAATTTGGGTTATTAGGGCAGTTTGTCCTAGCCTAATACTTGGACCTAAGAATGTTCGAGCCAATTAGGTCAGGCCTTATAAAATTTCGGGTTGGGTCATGCTAGGTCAACATTTAAAACCCTTAGTCCAAGCCTGTCGTCCTAAGGAATATATGGACTAGGCATTGGATTGGGCCTTTAGACTTACTATCTTGATTGTGTATGATTATTTTATACATTCATTACTTATTATATAGGGTCCAACTAAATCCACTTACCTTTTCCTCTCTTTCCACCCCCACCTAATTAAAAAATTGAAGAGACCCAAATGTCCTCTTGTGAAATTATAAAAAAAAGACTAAGTTAAAACCTCCTTTAAACCCTCCTCTTCTCTTTTCACCCACCCACTCTCTACCATAAAACTTCAAGCCTTCAACTCTCTTGTCACACCCCGCCCGGACCCGCCAAAATCGGCGAGACACTCACGGGCGGGGCACGGATTGGAATCATAACAAAAGCAGAGTGCGCAGAAACACGATTAAGTACAAGTCTGATTAATTTCAGAATATATTTGTATATGAAATAGTTAAGGGAACATCCTTCCAAAATCCTCAATGAATAATACAAAGGGTACAAAATGTGGGCTCAAAAACTTGCACACAGTCCACCCTAATCTCCTGTAAAAAATTGGATAACAACGGGGTGAGCTACACACTCAGTGGGTAAAATAGTTCGTGAATATAACAATTAATAAAGCAAACTTCATAATCAAATATCTTAAATACACATCAGAGCATCATCATCAATCCAACATGTATGTATGCATGACACCGTCTCGTATTGGTTTGATGATTGTACATCGCCTGAGTTCACGTACAGATGTCCCTCCCCAGGAGTAGTCGGGTTCTCATTGTACGTCCCTTCTTAGGAACGACGCTCTGGATTCACGTATAGATGTCCCTCCCCAGGAGTAGCTAGGTCCTCATTGTACGTCCATCTCCAGAGAAATATAATGAATAGTGAGCATTGCTTCTAACTATTCTATGAATCATAAATCACATACGTCCCTAGGTGGTGATATGTATGATGTCAATGCATGATCTGGTCCGATTTTTACTTAACATTTAGACAGGATTTGGCAACGTCTGGTGATCCTTATCAGGGTCGGTATCACTATGTGCAAGGTTAGGACATTCAGTATTACTTGTATAAGCTGATAGCTTTCAAATAAGATCAACCAGATCAGTCTCCGGTTGAGAGGTGAGACACGAGGTCAACTTAAATACCAATCGTCTAGAGCAGCACGCTGCCTCCCGTTCACTATTTAAAGTTACTGAGGACAAGACTGAGTCTGGTTGAGCTAAATTGACCACTAATTCGGCATAGCAACAGTATAATACATGAACTTCAAATATACAGGCATAAATATGACAAGTATAAACATTATACACAATAATGCAGTGTAAATGAATAGTAGACATAATGATAAATGAATGTAAACTTTAATAAAAGTTATAAGACAACGAAACCTATATTTCATTTTCCACCTTCAGATAAAAACTCCTTTCAGAACTGGCGCATTTCCCTGGGCAGAACCGTGTTGCACCTCACAGAGAGTCTCAAAAGACAAAAACTCAAAATGAGTAAAAAAGAGAAGGAAAATTACAAGGAAGGGTGATTTTGGTGTGAGAAATGAGGAGGGGGAGGGGTTCTTTAAATAGAAAAAAATGGCGCCTAAACGTTCAGGCAGGTTGCCCGAACATCCGGGCAGACGCCCGAACTTTTTTTTTTTTTTGTGCAAACCTAGGTTATTTCGCCCTCAAAATCAGTTCAAGTAGTCATGATGGTTATCGGCGTGAGATTCACTGCCGTTATCACCGTTTGCTAGTTCAGGGTAGTGCCTGTATGGTCCCTGAATGGCACTGTGGCCGGTGGAATCCTCAACATCATGAAACCATTGAGAGTAAATTGAGTCGGATTCGTCCTCAGAAGATGCCAACCTTTGCTTAACAGATGGTGGTGTAGGGCGCTGGTTACATCGTTTGAGGGGAGGTAAGTTGAGCAGTGGAATGCTTTTTCGTGTTGTTGCTCGAATCCGACCGCCAGGCAATTTTGGTAGAAGGACCTGCCAAGATGAGGGCACGAGATTGTTTTGGGCAAAATTGTTACGAAAAAGCCATGCACGCTCTGGTGATAAGGATCGTTGTCTGTGTGGCGATAGAGTTGGTAATGCATAGTAGTTGTGACTTGACTCTGATCCTGGAGGAGTCGCCACAGGTTGCCAAGGAGGCCATTGCGTGTGTGCATCATTATATCCATCGATATTATTTTCAGACATCTGCATAGTTATTCAAGTGAAACGATGTATTAAGATATTTGTAAACAAAGTTCCATCATTTTATTGATAAGTAAAATAGTACAATGTATCACATCATCAGCTATTACTAGAAAATAATTCAGGGTATTTCTGTTTAATTGTTGTTTTTAGTTCCCATGTTGCTTCCTCTACTCCGTGGTGATCCCAGAGTACCTTCACAAGTGATATGCTACGTCGCCTTAGTTCTTGAGTTTTTCTATCCAAAATCTGTATAGCTCTCTCCTGATACCTATTTACTTTCTCAACCCGAACCTCGACTAGAGGGATGATATGCGAAGGATCAGGACGATACTTTCAAAGCATGGATACGTGAAAAACATCATGAACCTTACACATGGACAATGGAAGGGATAGACGATAAGCAAGTTTGCTAATACGTTCAATGATCTGAAATGGACCGATATACCGTGGGGAGAGCTTTCCTTTGATCCCAAAGCGTTTGACACCTCTTGTGGGCTGAACTTTTAGAAAAACCAAGTCCCCCTTATCAAATTCTAGAGGCTGCCTCCGCTTGTCAGCATAGCTCTTCTGTCGACTTTGTGCAACACGAAGTCGCTCCTTTACTAGTGCAATCTTCTCAGAAGTCTCTTGAACTAGTTCAGGGCCCAACTGCGGTCGATCTGCCATATCTAACCAGCATACCATAGATCTGCAAGGGCGACCATAGAGAGCCTCATACGATGCCATGCCGATACTAGTTTGGTAGCTGTTGTTGTATGCAAACTCAACTAAATGTAAGTACTTTGCCCATCCGTCATTAACGTCCAAAATACAACATCGTAACATGTCTTCCAAGATTTGGATAAGATGCTCTGATTGCCCATCAGTCTGAGAGTGAAAGATTGTGCTCATGGTGATCTTAGAGCCCATTATACTCTGAAAGCTTTGTCAAAACTTTGATGTGAATCGAGGGTCTCGATCAGAGACGATCGTGAGTGGTATGCCATTGAGGCGTACGATCTCTCTTTCATATAGTTTGGCAAGCTTGGCGGGGTTATCCGTGAGCTTTATTTGCAAGAAGTGTGCAGACTTTGTAAGTCTGTCAATGATAACCCGGATAACATTTTGTCCTTTATTATTTCGAGGCAAGGCCGTAACAAAATCCATTGCGATGTTCTCCCATTTCCATTCTCCAATAGGTAACGACTGGAGAAGTCCAGTGGGAAGTCTTCGTTCTGCCTTAACTTGCCGGCAAACGATACATTGAGCAACAAAGTGTGCAATCGCCTTCTTCATTCCAGAAAACTAGAATTGTCGCTTGACATCCTTGTACATCTTGTCACCCCCAGGATGCATAGCGAACCTCTAACAGTGCATCTTAGTGAGTACTTTTTTCCGAACTTCAAGATCGTTCAGTAAATAGAGACTTTTTTTTTTTATAGAAAACGACCCTGTCTTCAGAGACCGACCAGTGAAGAAGGTCTTGTCCGCTGAGTAGAAGTTCTCGTTTCTCCATTAACATAGGGTCGTTGGCTTGAGCTACTGAAATCTTTCGAACCAGCTCAAAGTTGGTTGATAATTGAGAAAGTCGTGATCTTTCTCCCTCCTCGATCAGTTATAGGTTAAAATTTTCCATCTCTATAGCCAACTTCCCCATTTCGAAGTTAAAAGTGCAAACAACATAAGATTTTCTACTCAGGGCATCAACCACAACATTGGCCTTACCGGGATGGTATTGGAGTTGAAAGTCATAATCTTTCAAGAATTCCAACCATCGTCTTTGGTGGAGGTATAGGTCTCTCTGGGTGTAGATGTACTTAAGACTCTTGTGATCCGAGAAGACCTCAAACCGTTCACCGTATAGGTAATGATGTCATAACTTCAGTGCAAATACGACAGCTGCAAGTTCCAAGTCATGTGTTGGGTAATTACCCTCATGAATCTTCAATTGCCTCGAGGCATATGCGACAACTTGGCCTTCTTGCATTAGTACGACACATAAGCCTTGGAGAGAGGCGCCGGTGTATAGTGAAAATCCAAGTGCATTTCTTGGAGTGATTAGTATTGGTGTCGTCGTGAGGCGCTTCTTCAATTCCTGAAATGACGTTTCACAGGCAGGATTCCAGATGAATCGCACGTATTTTTGAGTGAGCTTTGTCATAAGTTCAACAATCTTTGAGAAGTCCATGATGAAGTGTATGTAATAGCCAACCAATCCAAGAAAACTCCTAATCTGAGTAACAGTGGTAGGCTGCTTCCAATTTAAAACCGCTTCAACCTTAGAAGGATCCACCTCAATGTCATTGCCTGAAACCACATGGCCTAGAACTTGAACTCGCTTCGCCCAAAATAAGCACTTACTTAACTTTGCATACATTTGGTGGCTTTTCAAGGTCTGGAGGACTATCTTCAGATGTATCTTATGGTCTTCCTCGATTGAGGAATATATCAAGATATCGTTCACAAAAACCACCACAAATCGGTTTAAGTATAACCTAAAGATGCGGTTCATCAAATCCATGAATGCAGCAGGTGCATTTGTTAGACCGAAGGACACGACCAAGAACTCGAGTGACCGTACCGAGTTCTGAATGTCGTCTTGGTAATGTCCGACTCTCGGATCCGGAGTTGGTGATAACCGGATCGTAAATCAATCTTAGAGAAGTATTTGGCATCTCGAAGTTGGTCAAACAAGTCATCGATTATGGGCAACGAGAATCTGTTCTTAATGGTGACATTATTCAGCTTGCAATAGTCGATGCAAAGTCGTAACGAACCATCTTTCTTGCGAACAAACAGAATTGGAGCGCCCCAGGGTGATGAAAATTTTCTAATGAAGCCATTACTCTCTAATTCGACCAGCTCGACATTTGACATTCTGTATGGTTTAATTGAGATAGGCCCGGTCCCAGGTATGAGATTGATTTCAAAATCGAATTTCCTAACCGGAGGTAGACCAGGAAGGTCATTTAGAAAAATTGTTGGGAATTCAGATATTACCGGGACATCGTGTACTTCGAGAGGGTATAGTGCTGGTGATTCATTTTCATCACCAAATGATAGAGCTCGAAGTTGTGCCTTGAGAAGTGCGGCAGTCGAGTTGTGTATCCATTTTCTTGTTCCCTGAATCTTGACAAACTCCCTCGTGGGCAAGGTTAACTGAACTTGCTTCTTCATATAATCGATCTTTTCATTCAGTGGTGCGAGCCAGTCCATGCCGAGGATGATGTCGAAGTCTTCAATGTCCATCACAAAAAGATCTCCATATATTATCTATTTGGCCATTCGAAGCTCACATCGAGAACATGACAAATTCACGTCAGTACTAGATCCTAAAGGTGATGTGACATGGATTGTAATTTTTGTGGGTTGAGGATGCAACCCTAAATGTCTTACCAATGCAGACGATATAAAAGAATGCGTAGCACCCGAATCGAACAAAACATGCACCATTGTATTGAACAAGGGAAATGTACCTTCGACTACATTGTTGTCTGGGAGGGGTTGTTGAGCGATGACAAATGTTCTGCCCTGGTTCCGTTGCCCCTGGTTTTGCTGGTTCTGCCTGGGTTGGGCATTAGCAACAGGTGGTGCTTGTTGGACTGGAACAATGGGAACAAGTTGCTGAAGGTGCGGACAGACATTTCTGACATGGCCCTGCTAGCCGCAGTTGTAACACGTCAGCCTCTTCTGCTGATGGTTATGTTGGCCATGTTGATTGTGGTGTTGACCATTACCTCTGCCATTGCCTTTTCGACAACCACCCTTGTCATTACGGCCTCTTCGGCCATGATTGTGAAAACCCTGATGGCCAGGGTTAGATGGTGTAACCGCAGGTGTTGTGGCCTCATTTATCTGAACAAGGGCTGGGAGGGTTGAGTTTTGATTATAGTAGGGCTTCTTTTTGTTGCCCTGCTGCGAGCCCTGTTGGGAAAGCGTTGCAAGCCGTTTTCCCCTGTTCAGTTTCTGCTCCTGCACAATCTTGTCCTGCTCAAAGCTCATGGCCTTGTTAAAGGCCTCCCTGTAAATCTTGAGATCTAAGATCGACAAGGCTTGTCGAATGTCAGGACGAAGCTCATTGTAGAATTTCTCAGTCTTATCTTGCTCCGTTGAGATGGTGGAGAGAGAGTAGACCGATAATTCTTTAAACTTGCCAGCATAGTCCCTGACTGTCATGTGCTCCTTGGTATAGCTTGGCGAACTCTTGGCACTTCTACCTCTTCACTGCACCGGGGAAGTACTCATCAATAAATAATGACTCGAACTGTTGCCGAGTCATGTCCATGGTGTTGACCCTTGGATCTTCCTTTACTGTTATCCACCATGTATTTGCTCCACCAATAAGTTGGTAGGACGCAAGTGGAATCTTTCGAGCATCATCGACTCTCATTGCGTTGAGGACCTTCTTTGAATAGCCCAGCCATTTCTGCACCTCTTCAGAATCAATGGTGCCAGCAAAAGTAAGAGGTTGTAGCCTCTTGTACTTCGTAATCTGGTTGGTTTGAGTCTCTGACCCAGATCTCACAAGTGCCTAAACAGTGACAACCTGATTGGCCGCGGTCTCACGAACGACAGTCTGAACAATTACTTTTATTTCCTTGATAAATCCGACGAAAAAGACTTTCATACTCGAAGGCATGGCAAAAGATGTGGGTTGGGGTGGCACTGCCTTCCCAGAAGTAGTGGCAGTGTCGGGTGTGGCCTGCACTGTCGTCGGAGGCGGAGGTTCCTTGTTTTGAATCTCAGGAGGTGCCTCCTCTGCTGGATGGACAGTAAGTGGCCTTCCTCTATTCCTGGTTTGCATTTTCTCATTGGCAAGGAGAAAATAAAACCATGATTTAGAACTGTAGCCAAGTATAATGTTATGGTATTCTCAGCAACAAATTCGAGAGTACTGCAATATAAAAACCACCTATTTTTCTAAGTATAGTGTAAGGTTTTTGTTGAGGAATCAAAAGATCTTATGTGCCTCATATGTTTGGCCATGGTGTAAAACAAGGTTAGAATGTTTATATAAAAAGTATAAAACTTTGCAAGTATTTCGAATATTTTTGTTCTGGTTTTTTTTGTGAGCATACATACTTAATTTAATTGAAAATCCATATGAGTCATAAAAATTCTAAGATTTTCCTCGGTAAATATCATAATCTAACGTTCTATCGCAATCTTATGTATTCAAACTCTTTTGCTTAGTCTTTCGACTATTATCCAAATTCATGTGTCCCATACCACATGAATTTGGTAATAAGGGTGTCAACCAAGTTAAGTTGTATGAACAAGGTCTCTATAAAACATCGGTTGAATAGTAGTTCACTAATAGTATCATCCAAGTTTACTCGTCTCATACCGTATAAACTTAGTGATAATGTTAGTAATACAACTTTCTCCAAATGTTTCTTTTTACACAAGGTCGTGAGTTTTCTTACTTCCACATTTTATTTAGTATCCTCCAATTTTGTTGTGTCCCATACCACTCCAAAGTTAGTGATACAAAAGAAAGGATGGTTGTACGTCGGCCTACCAAAGATAGTCTTAAACATAACATTTTCATTCATATATAAAATAAATTTTACAATGCCAGTGATCATTCCTGATTTTCCTGCCTACTATCGCTCCTTTTAGAGCTCCTGCTAGTTACAGAAAGACTACTAGAAGAAGGTTGAGAATTTGCTCGTTGTTCTTCGACGTTTTGCATACGTGTTAACAAAGCATTTTGAGTCTCCTCCATCCGAGCAATACTAGTTACGGTCATATTTAACTGCTCGAATGGGTTAGTCGATTGCCCCACCGTTGGTTGATGGGTCGACTGTCCCATAAGTGGAGGGTAGGCCGTAGGCATTGGTGGAAAGTATTGGCCGTACGGTTGACTCATAGGTGTGGGGTAGTTGTTTTGATTGTACGGGGATTCCCTAACTGGAACCCCTTGGACATTTGGATATACTTGGGTTGAAAAATCTTGAAACAATGGGTTCATTGGGATGTCTTGTCTTCCAAAATTTGGTGCCGCACAATTCTGTTATTGTTGGTTCACAGGAACTTGTGGGACTGGCCGATACGGTACCTCAGGAGTTGGAAACCTTTGGTACGTAGTATTGCCTTGAGTTGGCATGTTCCAGGAGGGTGGATTTGCTGGAACTCTTTGTCTATCCTGATTTGGTTGAGGTTGATTTAGGTTGGCAAGGAAATCTTCCTCAAAAAATAAGTGATCGGTTTGACCATTATTCTGGGCTGGGTTTGACGTAGGGTCCTGGTTTGGCTCGTTATTTGGTATGTCCCTAACAGGAATCTTGCGCCGACTTTTTCGATGACAATGTCAATTTTTGTCTCTAATTCTTTCACTATTTCCTCCTAAAGTAGCGCTGAATACTTCCTTGTCAGTTACCCCTCCACTTGTGACAAATATCTTGAAGATAGAGGATGTTGTAACCGCCTCAATGATCTACTTCGAAGACTCATCATAAGTGTTGACGTTTGCCTCGTGTAACATCCTCATGATCAAGACTCCCGTAGCCGAGGAGTTCCTTTCTCAAAGGGTTTTGAATCACCTGCCACATTTTTTAGATGATGATGTTAGGTAGGGAGACCTTAATTTTCTTCTCTATGCAGTATAGCACAAGAAGTTAAGCCATTGACATAGTGCCTCTAGTCACCTTTTTTGGCAAGATGTTGTCAAATACGATCTTTCCAAGGCAGGCAAGAGGTGGTTTAAGGAGATTGTTTGGGAGGTAGGCGTACGTCGATTTGGTGTACGACTTTTTGGCGAGGGAATTGAACAACTGTTCTTTGGACTTCGCGATCTTTGCAACTGTCTAGGGTTCGTGTGGATTAATGATTCTATCTTCAATCGGAATCTCCATAAGTCGCGCAATTATTCCGACGTTGATAGGAATCTTTGTTCTCCTTGTTTCCAAAACAGGGTTGATCCCATCTTCTTGAAGTCCTATGCAATTCATGGCTTCGTAGAAGGATTTCATCAAGTTGCAAGAGACGTAACCTTCAACTTTTGTTATGTTCAACCACCCCAGTATTGCGAGTTTTTCGTGAAGGATCGGACGGAGGCGGAGATCTCTATTGTCGATATTCCTCATAGTCATAACCTCTCTTTTGAACAATTCCTTGAGTCTTGTGGGAATTGGTTTCCTACTACCGGAAGTCGTTCCTTCACTTGAGACCATTATTTTGCTGAAAAGAAAATAAACTTGTGAAAGACACAAAATATATTCCTAACATTTTTAAGATTTATGTTTTGTCCGTTGGACAATATTTTCTATTTTCTCTTGATGTTTATGCCATCATTTAATCCAAACTCTCTATTAGCAATATGATATATATATATATATATATATATATATATATATATATATATATATCTCATATAGACATAGATATATAAATATATATATTTAATCATGAACTGTATATATGGTTTTCATACTTCATAACTATATATATATAAATCTAAACTATATAAAAACTATATAGTTTTCTAGATATATATTTAATATAAATCTCAACTATATATAATCCATATATATATATATATATATATATATAGTTCTAGAGATATATATATCTAATAAATAACTTCTCCTAATTTGGTGGACTTGGGCGGGCCGTGGACCTTACTCTCTGATACCATTAAATGTCACACCCCGCCCGGACGCGCCTAAACCGACGGAACACTCACGGATGGGGCGCGAATGCATTATAACAATAACTGAGTGCGCGGAAACACGATTAAGTACAATTCTGATTAATTTCAGAATATATTTGTACATGAAATAGTTAAGGGAACATTCTCCCAAAATCCCCAATGAATAATACAAATGGTACAAAATATGAGTCCAAAAACCTGCACCCAATCCACCCTAATCTCCTTTGAAAAATTAGATAACAACGGGGTGAGCTACACGCTCAGTGGGTAAAATAGTTCGTGAATATAACAATTAATAAAACAAACTTCATAATCAAATATCTTAAATACACATCAGAGCATCATAATCAATCCAACATGTATGTATGCATGACACCGTCTCGTATTGGTTTGATGATTGTACGTCGCATGAGTTCACGAACAAATGTGTAATACCTCAAAATCTTCAAGGGTATTTAGGTAATTATAAAATATACTTTCTTTTATATTATTCTTGCCATAACGGGATGATTATTCTTATCATATAAAAGATACTTTCTTTTATATTATTCTTGCCATAACGAGATGATTATTCTTATCATATAAAAAATGATTATTCTTATCATATAAAATATATTTTCTTTTATAGTATTCTTGTCATAACGGAATGATATAAAATATACTTTCTTTTATATTATTCTTGCCATAACGGGATGATTATTCTTATCATATAAAATATACTTCATTTTATATTATTCTTTCCATAATGGGATGATTATTCTTATCATATAAAAGATACTTTCTTTTATTAAAGCTTCACCCACATTATGGGATGAATATTATTTTTATCATATATAATTCCTTCAATTCCATAATTTAAAGATTGACATGTTTTCTTAACCAACCCCATAAAAGCAACTCAAATCTTTTTCATACATTTTTTTTAATTTGCCTTCTTTTAAGCTATTGCCAATATACACCAAAGACATTCATAAAACCCTAAGTATATAAAACCTTCATATGCAATCTAACACCACTTTTCTCCTTATATACTATCCCACCTAAGCTCATTCTTCCTCTTTGGAGATCCGTAGCCCTTGCAACTGGAAATCCTACAACTACAAAAGTAAGTTTTACACTTCCTTTTCTTTCCACCTCTACTTATTGCATATCTTTTTTGTGTTTTAATCGAATGTTGTACTGACAACGTTGGTGTAGTGATGCACCACATGTTCTTCTCAGCATTCTCATGGACATGGGTTGCCTATGAATGTCATTTGTGGTTCTTCACCTCACTATCCCTGTTTTCGAGATTATTTCTCTTCTTTCATAGTTTTACGACATTAAGGGAGACAACAACAACTGTTGTGACCATGGCCAACAGATGCATGATAGTGAGTTATCTACTACCATCACACACCACCAACATGCATATATCACATGAAACCCACCACAGCCAACCACTTCTTTGTTATATAGATTATATATATTATAGTAGTATATATAAACAAAGTGGTGTCACTTCTCTGCTATACAAATTATATACATATATATTATAGCAGTATATATATACATACATCTTATTGTTACCCAACGCATATATATACAGATTATTATAATATATATATATATATATATATCGTAGCAGTTATATACGTATGTATATACATATATCTTACTTATATGAGTAATATATATATTTGGGTAGGTACGTGTGACTAATTCAAAGGTAATACATATGTATAGGTTGAGGACGTACGTTACGCACCAAGAATTTTGATAACAACGAACTGCGTGCGTAACAGGTGGGAAAGACTCTATGCCTTTACAATATTTTATTTCGATATGTAGATAAGAACATTAAATTAATTAGATTTATAGTATTATTAGATTGTTCGTGCATGCTTATCTTACATGATTATATATATTGTGATTGTTGGCCATGATAATAATGTACGTGTATAATTTGTTGTCCTGAGTTGATGTTAGATGTGTGTAATTCATGTGTACCATAAAAGTTTGATGACATGATTTATGACATGATAGTATTAGCATAATTATTATAATAAAATTTATATGTGAATGCTAATATATTTGGCATTGTGATATGATACCATGTGTTGTGGAGTTTGAACATATCATGTGAATACAAGTTATGTATCGTACTTATGTTGCATGTGTGATACTGTGACTTCATTAAAGAACATGATTAAGATAAGAATAACACATATGGGGCAGTTATTCTGATGAATATCGCCAATGATTATTATGGGGCAGTTATTCATTATGAATATCGCCAACTAAATCTTATTTTTGGGTAGTGCCACCCTGGGTTTGACTTCCTAAAGGTACGTGATTTAGAACGTGATAGAATTCTCGACTCAAACAATCAAATGTTGCAACGATTAATGTGTGAAACTTGTTTGTAATGTTCTTGTGTATATATCATGATAAAACGTTGTGAATTGTTTAGATGACCCACTGGGCTTCCAAGCTCACCCCTATTTTTCATATGCAGGTACTTTAGAGAATAAAATCGCGAGTTCGTGACGTAGTTCAGAGTAGTAGAGGTGGGTTAATTATTTTGTTAGTATTGTGGTGGCAGGGCTGAATATTTTTATTTGATTCTTAAAAGTTTATTATTTAAACGGGTTGTATTGACAATCAAAATTTAGTGAACATTATTACGGTTAGTAAAGACCTTGTGGTTTATTTCACGTGTGAATGCCTTGGATTTGAATTTATTAATTCTACTTGATGAATATATTTAAAATGTTGTGTCCATAATGGATGGACAAGGGCAAGTACCCTCATGGCTCAATATTCAATTTTTGTAATGGGAATCTATAGTCCGTGACATAGAAATTGAAAGAACATTCTTCTATCTTAACTTGTAACCTTATTTTAAATATAAATGATATTATTAAATTTATTTTTACCTGTGTAAAGATTTTGGGATTAAGGTAGATGGATACAATTCACGCCTCGATTTTCCTTTTGCAGTTTTCTTAATAAGAGCAAATATTTTCCTATGTCCCTCCCCGGGAGTAGCCAGGTTCTCATTGTACGTCCTTCCTCAAGAACGACGCTCTGGATTCACGTACAGATGTCCCTCCCCAGGAGTAGTCAGGTCCTCATTGTACGTCCCTCTCCAGAGAAATATAATGAATAGCGAGCATTGCTTCTAACTATTCTATGAATCATAAACCACATACGTCCCTAGGTGGTGATATGTACGATGCCAATGCATGATCTGGTCCCGTTTTTACTTAACATTTAGACAGGATTTGACAACGTCTGGTGATCCTTATCAAGGTCGGTATCACTACGTGCAAGGTTAGGACATTCAGTATTACTTGTATAAGCTAATAGCTTTCAAATAAGACCAACCAGATCAGTTTCTAGTTGAGAGGTGAGACACGAGGTCTACTTAAATACCAATCGTCTAGAGCAGCACGTTGCCTCCCGTTCACTATTTAAAGTTACTGAGGACAAGACTGAGTCTGGTTGAGCCAGATTGACCACTAATCCAGTATAGCAATAGTATAATACATGAACTCCAAATATACAGGCATAAGTATGACAAGTATAAATATTATACGCAATAATGCAGTGTAAATGAATAATAGACATAATGATAAATGAATGTAAACTTTAATAAAAGTTATAAGACACGCAAACCTATGTTTTGTTCCCCACCTTCAGATAAAAACTCATTTCAGAACTAGCGCCTTCCCCTGGGCAGAACCGCGTTGCACCGCACAGAGAGTTTCGGAAAGAGAGTCTCAAAAGACAAAAACTCAAAATGAGTAAAAAAGAGAAAAAAAAAATCATAAGAAGTAGTGATTTTGGTGTGAGAAATGAGGAGGGGGAGAGATTCTTTAAATAAAAAAAAAATGGCGCCCGAACGTTCGAGCGTCTGCCCGGACGTACGGGCATGTTACTTTTTGATAATTATTGACAAATGGCTTCATGTGTGATAGACACAAATATATGGTACCTCAAGTATTGCATGCAAGACTAGGACATGAAAACCGTGCTCGCAAATGTAATACTACGTACTTTGCAAGCATTGTTCAACAATTCTACAACCTATTGACGATGTTGTAAGCTTGAGAGTTGAGTACTCTTGGATTGAAGAACGTAATAAAAATCTTCTTTTTACAAAGATGACAACCCTTGAAGCTGAAAACTTACAATGAGAAGCTTTGTTTTCATGTAATATTGTTTCCTGAAATGTGAATCCCTTTAGTTCATTTGTACATGAGCGTAGAAGTCGTCATTTTACAGCCCAATATATATAGAAAAAAAAATAAAAAAAAATTAATGGAGAATCAAACCAATGTTTATATTATCAAAATCAATACAAAAATCAGATCTTCATGCAAAGACATCATTATGCATGTTATACATGCACTTATATACTGCATTTCCTGTTATAAATTATATAAAATTATACTACATATCAGTTAGTTTTAGATTATTCATATCTTTATTTTGCATGCACTTGAATTGCCCATATGGCCGAAATTGCTGCATCATATATTACAATTTTAATATTTATGAATAATTTATAATGACATAACAAGCAACAAAATTACAGATATGATAGGAATTAACTTTGAAAAGGATCAACTTTGCCAAGCCTTTTTCCAACTATATAAACTCAGTTTGAGCTAATTAATTATCAGTGTAAACCTTATACTAAAAGAAATTTATTCTTTACAGTGTATAACAAGTTTGATCACCACATTAAACAAGTTCTATTGAAGCCTTTCTACCTTCCTACTATTGTTGAGATTGTGACATGATTTATCGAATAATCAACAGTGTCTGAATTTGAGTTCTTCCTCTCATCACTGTTCCAAGTTGAGAAAGCTGGTTCTTTTGGTGGAGGCAAGGCTTTGAGTTCACTACTAAGCATACCAACAACATCAGACATGGTAGGCCTATCATTTGCTTGCTCTTGAACACACAAGAGTGCCACTTGAATGTATCTCAAAGCTTTTGACTCTGACGCTGAATTTTCCAGCACTGGATCTAGCAACTCTAGCCCCTTCTCACTTTTCCACAAGTCCCATGCCTACCAATTTGATTCAAAATTGCATTATAACTCAATTTTGATATCTTCAAAAATCAAAGCAACAAAGGCATAAAAAAAAACACTGTTCTCAAAGAAAGATGTTCATCTCCTTAGGACCCGCATAGGCGGGAAATTCATGTACCGGACTGCCCTTTATATCTATATATATATATATATATATATATATATATATCCATCATATTTATGTCCATGAAAAATCATTCAAAAATATCTCAGTTTCTGCTCCTTCCTGTTTTCTTGTAACAGTCTAAACAGACCCCAAGACATGGGAAAAAAAATATAGGTTTTTCAGCTACTTACTTGTCCAATTAGATTTTGGGAATCGGAAAAATAGAAGCTACTGTTCTTTTTGCCACTTAAAATCTCCAACAATAGAACCCCGAAGCTAAAGACATCGGACTTGATTGAGAAAAGGCCTTGCATGGCATACTCAGGCGGCATGTAACCACTGGCGATGGGTAAATTGAAAAATTCAGCAGTTTGCAATATGAATTAAGTGCATAATGACAAAAGTTTATGCCTTGGTGTATAAGTAAATTTATATTAAGAGTGTACTTACTATGTTCCAACGACCCGATTGGTATTTGCTTCTGACATATTACCCCCGAAAATTCTTGCCAAGCCGAAATCTGATATCTTAGGATTCATTTCAATATCCAGTAGAATATTACTAGCTTTTAGATCTCTATGAACGACTCGAAATCTTGAATACCGATGGAGATAAAGAAGTCCTTGAGCAATCCCGTCAATGATGTGAACACGCTTCTTCCAATCTAATTTCCCTCGTTTTACTGCATCTGTATCGAAAATTAGCAACATTGCTAAGTACCCAATAGTTGACTTGATTATATATGTACATGAAATTGTAAAGAACACCAAATGTTTCTTTTTAAAATAATAATAATAATAATACAAACCAAAGAGAAATAGATCCAAGCTTTTGTTGGGCATGTATTCATAGATCAGAATGTTCTCTCCGCCTTCTATGCAGCAACCCCAGAGCCTGACGAGATTCCTGTGTTGCAAATTGGCAATAAGTGTTATCTCATTTTTAAACTCTGCCACTCCTTGTCCTGATCCTGTTGATAGCCTTTTTATTGCCACTTCTTGTTCACTTAGTAGCTTACCCTGAAAAACAAGCCCCCCAATTCTTTTCAGTTTAATTCAATGGGGAATAATACAAGATGTTTCAATATGGAAAACAAATTTGATTATAATCTTCACTCATGTAATGGGTGTCATACTCTTTTGCTTCTTATCAATTTAAAATGGGAAAACAGCTTGTTTTATCTCATGTAGCATCTGGTGCAAACATTGTAGATCCAATATTCATATCTGAAGTCAAATGCATGAATTTCCACATATTTTTCATAAATATTGCAGTAAGATTTGATTGAAGAGAAAATGTTAATTACCTTATAAACAGGCCCAAAACCACCTTGTCCAAGCTTATTCGCATCACAGAAGTTATTAGTAGCAGCAGATACACTAGCTAAACTGAAGAATGGCAACTCCACATCCCATGCTCCGCTCACACCCTTGTTGGTGATAGGTAATTCATCTTTGGTGGTTTTTGTCCTAGTATTGATATCAAATGATAGCAAATCTTGGTTTCTTTCCTTTTTCCCTGAATTTCATCAAGAACAAATGAATCTCATTATGAAATTAACATGTATATATAATTAGTTAATCCCAATATAAAATACTGAGATATATATATATTTATATAGAAACCTCTTTGATTTAGCTTTCTCCTCCACAAGCAATAAGCTAAAGAGATCAAAACCAGTATTAACAGAGCAATTGGCAGAGCTAGGATTAGTGAAAGCCGCAACCGATTTGTTGAATGTAAAGATGAAGGACTGTTTCTGGAGACTGATCAAATAATTTAAACAAAAAAAAAAAAAAAAACAGGTGTTAATTTGTTTAAAAAAAAAACACTTTCTAAAACATCTGCTACTTCAACCTTAAAAAACAGTCATATCAATATATAGAGAGAAAGACCCTTTTCCTTTACCTCCATATTTCAGAGCATCAGAAGCAGAAACTCTTAGGAATAAATCTCCTCCACTATAATCGGCCGGTTTTATGTTTAACAAATCGCCATGCCAAATCGAACACCCGTAACTGTAAGAATAAGCACTGCAAGAACAGTTGTTCAAGCAAGCAACCTTGCATTCTTCCTCACTCTTAGCTCCCAATAAAGACTTAAAATTCAGCGGCAAACTCACGTTCACCATCAATATAAACCCGTCTCGATCGCCACATTGCAAAGAGTTGTTTCTTGAACAACCACTAGACCAATCATTTTGATTCCATTCTCTTGGAGAATGAGGCTGAAAACCTAGCAAACATTGACAATAAGGCATTTCACTAGGATTACAACTACTAAAAGCCCCACAATAGCTATAAACATGGCATTGATCTCTTGGTTGTTCACAAAATGGAGTCCACTTTTGGGTACTTGTCAACCAAGCTAAATGCTTGATCTGCCCCGATAAATCCATCAAAAATCTAGATGTAATAGACTTGTTAAATGGAGAATAGGTGAAATAGCTCTCATCTTTATTAGAAAAGTAGCTGAAATTGAAGATATGATGCTTTCTCATCTCTGGAACATAAAGAAAACTATCTCCAATCCATTCACCACTAGTCCAATGCTTCTCAGAAGAACCCTTAATAATGAAAAACTGAGATGACCCTTTATCAGGAACAAGTGTAAAATCCCCTGGAGCTGGATCTTCCAAGCTCCTCCATGAAGTTAATGGCCATTTCATCCCAGTTTTCACATTAAACCCTAGTTTCATTCCTGGAAGCAAAGTGTCTGTAGGATGATCAAAGCTCTGCCACAAGATCTCTGATTTTGTGTCTCTCAACACAAAATTCCCAGATTCCAGCAGTGTTGCACTTGTGTTCTTGCTAGAAGATTCTAAAATCAGTGACACAGAAACTCCTTTTCTTCCATTCAAAATCACTAGATTTCCTTCATTGTTTATAGTAAGAAAGCAAGAAGAAGAAGAAGAAGCAGTGGTGCAGTTGAGTGGCTGTTCTCTATTAGCTACCCATACCACTGTTTTGTTCTGTACTGAAATGTTCTTGTACCATATTCCAAGATAAAAATTCTTGGATTCTCCACGTGTGAAGAACCCCAATTCGAATTTCCCATTAGAGGAAACAATTGTTTGATCAAGATCCAGCAATTGGCCTTGCTGGATTGTATCAGAGGCAGAGGAAATCTGGGCATAAGCTGAAAGAAAGAGTAGCAGTAGCTTTGCTGCTAAAATGCTGGCCATTTCATCAACAACTTGGTGTAGCAAGCTCAGCAAGCTCTAACTAGTTTTTAATGTAAAAAAATCTTGAAATTTATGAAGTGGGGGTGATTATTAGCTGAAAATGACCTTTATTGCAAAAGATTCATCATTTTTCCTTCTTGTTTCTTGTCAATTGACCCGTGCAGCGGAATTCGTTGACTAAGATGGCATATCTTTGAAGAGTTTTTAGATGTTTCCGAGTTTCTTGCAGTTTTTCAACGGTTTTGAAATAATAAGAACGTGTCCGTAAGGTAATTAAGATTTTTCAAGATCGCCATCGAATAAAGGAAATTTGGGAATTCGTTTTTACATGGACCACGAAAAACGTGAAGGTCAAGCGCATTAACTTCCCTTTCGTACCAAGGCATTGAACGTGAATTGCATTTGTTGAACTTGTGGCTTCGGAGAATGTGAATGTTTGAATTAAAATATTAATTACGCCTTCTTATATTAGAAATATTGTTTTCTAACAAAATTTTGTATAATATTCCTGCATATATCAATATATGAAATTCAACGAACCATTTTTTAATTTTTTTTTTGGCATAAAAATTCAACGAACCTTAACGATGATAAATTATCAGCTTTAAGTGTGTATTTTTTATTTTAATATTATCGATTTTTGTTGGATTTTTCACTTGAATTTTTGTAAGTTTTCATATTTTCAGGTTTTAAAAAACGTAATATTTATGTGTGAAACAAAATCTAAAATTCTTATGACTTCAACTGCACGGCTCCCCTTTCTATGAATTTCCTAGCAATTACCTAGCTACGAATATGATTTTGCTGAAAATCAACTTGGAATGAAATTTGAGTCGGCAAGAAAAGCTAGAGTCGCAACTAGTCGTCAAGGCTAATTTGGAGAAAAAAAAGGAGTATAGCCAGGACAGGTTTTTAAAAGGATCAAACACATAAATCTAATTGATCTAAAAATAAAGTTTGTTGATAAATTTGTTAGTTTTTCTCGAAGGATTTATTTTCATTTTAGTATAGTACATGCCCTGTTTGGAAAAGTTAGAAGCACTTCTAGAAAAAAGTGTTTTTTTAAAAAAGCTGGTCCTTCTAGTTTTTTTTTAAAAGCAACAAATCATACTTTCTTACCACAGTTTAACTAACATTTCTAAAAGTGATTTTGCTCTAAAAATACTTTGAAAAAGCTTTTCTGAATGAGCTATAAAATCATAAATTATTTTCTATTACTGGATGATCATAGAAGTCATCTGTATTAATTTTTTTTGGGTCAAACATAGATTTCTAGTTGTACTATATAATATGGACAAATTGTATTTAGAAAGTAATTAGAACTTACTAAATATGAAAACGTGTCTTATGGTCTAGTTGTATTTGAACAAAAAAACAATTTTGGTATAGTTGTATTCAAAAGAGGAATCTCTCGGTGGTTATGGTTTTGGACTTGGTGACTAGGGTCTATATAAAGGAGGCCTTTCATTGTTTATTCATTAATCTCAACATATGAGAGATTAAAAAGAAGGTGAAGCTTGTACCAAAGAGAGACTTCTATATTCTTTAAAGTTTTGTGAAAGGAAGAAAGGGTTGTGTAAGTGACAATGTTTGACTTTTAGTTTTATCTCAAGTATTCTCTTTCTGCTATTCTTGATTTTTCTCTATCAAAGTTTGTTGATGTCATCTTGAATTAAAGTATTTGAGTTATTTAATTCCCCTGAGGTAGTTATATAGTGCTAGTTAGTAAATTGTTTTTGCCCATAGTTTTTTTTTCTTGATTTTGGGATTTTTTCATGTATATCTTTGAGTTGTGTCTATTTACTTGTATTGTTTTTTCTTTATTGAATAAGTGAATTGAAGAGTTTTGGGTATTTTTATAAGTATTAGTATCAGAGCTATAGTTCAAGTTACACTTCAATCTATGTTTATTGATTCATTAATATTCATTTGGGTATTGGCTTGATGGTCAGGAGGCAAGAGAGAGGTCAGGGAGGTCTCAAGTTCGAATCTTGGCTTGGTGAGTTTTTCGTCTTGGGTATCTGGACTGATGCGTGGTGGGTGTGTATAGATCCCAGTGGATTAGTTAGTTCCTAGGATTAGGTACCACTGCTCAAAAAAAAAAAAGTTTATTGATTCATTAAGGTGTGAAGAAAATTAGAGATATCGAAGTACTAAGTCAATTTGAAGTTTGAAGTAGAAAGTTCGATGGAAGAATTAAGTTTGGCTTGTGGTAAATTCAAGTAATTGACTTATTAATTCAATCGGGCTGCAAAAGGTTTATGGAAGGGACGTGTTGGGGTTGTGGGCAATCGAGGCACCTAAAAAAGATAGCAAGAAAATAAAAAAGAAAAAGAGATGGTTTGGTAAATGGCTTTATGTCGGCAAACAAGGATGTCAATGGTGACGATATCAATCTAAATGTCTTCGATTTTGACGGTGATTGACATTTATTAGTAATAAAGATTTACATGATAAGAAAATATGAGTGATTAATAGCGGGGCCACACACCATATATGTGTGCACGAGACATGGTTTGACAAGCATGCAAGGTGTACTAATGGCAAGTTTGTGTTCATGACTGATAGCTCCCAAAGGCCAATAATGGGAGTGGGTGAAGTTCAGGTGAAGTTGTTTGACAATGCTATATTATACTTCACGATGTTTGACATCTATTGAGTTGTACTCAAAATATAATTTCTCTTTCCAAGGTAGATCCTAAAAGTTATTGATACTCTCGTAAAGATGGGGTATTAAAAGTTTTATGGAAGTCTACTATGATCATGAAAGGTGTTCAAGGCAGAAACTTGTACATGTTGATGGACAAATCATGATTAGCACATGGAGTAAGATTTCGGTCTAACAGATTGATTAGAAAGTGGGTTCCAGTTAGCAAGTTCAAGGGTGACTTAGACTTGCGTGTTTTTTAGCATTGAATGTCATGGCCCATGAGGGTACACAAAAACATGAAATTGAAGTAGATAAAACTTTACATGTGCCAAGGAAAATATTGTTGGGTTTTTTGGCTCAAACATGGATTTCTAATTGTATTGGAACATGGACAATTATATTTAGAAAGTAATTAGAACATATTAAATATGTAAAGCTTTCTTATGGTTTAGTTGTATTTGAACAAGCAAAACCATGTTGGTTCAATTGTATTAGAATGATGAATCCTTCTTGGTCATTGATTTGAACATGGTGACTAGGAGTAGAAATACAAGAGGTCCCTCATTGTTTATTTATCAATTCTAACATGTAAGTGATCTAAAAGAAGGCGAAGCTTGTGCCAAGGGGAGGTTTAAATTTCCTAAGAAACTTTGTGAAAGAGAGAAAAAAGGTTTGTGTGGGTGATGTAGTTTAAGTTTTGGTTTCATCTCAAGTATTCTCTTTCTGTTATTCTTGATTTTTTTTTTATCAAAGTTTCATATTTGTGTTGTCATCTAGTGTTAAAGTACGGTAGTATTTAATGTTAACTTATAAGGTTCATCACTTAGCTCGTCCCTAAATATACTGTGATAACGTATATTTTGATGATTACAAACAAAGTACTTTTCGTTGCTAACGAACGTCTATCAAGAACTTATCACTGCACCAAAGGAAAAGTAAAAAGTCAAGGAACAACTAGATCAAGGAACTCAAAGCTCATATCCAACGGTTAAGATCGTTTCAACTAAATAACTTCAATGATCACATCCTAATTTCAAGATCACTTCACTCGAACATTTCGATTAAGCTTCAAGTCTACATCTCTCAATTAACGTTCAAGTCATTCAACTCCGAAATGCTCTTATTGAAGATCTCATAATGAAGAGTTGGATTTAACAGTTATGAGAAATGAGAATACACAAGGTATTTAAGGTATATATTTCTCTAATCGTTATTGGTCAAAATATTTTTCAAAACCATGCATAAATCATCTACATATGTTTTTCTAATCTGCATGTTTTGATCATATGTTACTGTATTTCAAACGATCTAATATTATATATTTAATTTGAAACTCACCGAGTTTTTATTTGCATTTATTTTATATTTTATTGCGAGTCAAAACTATTTTCAAAAGAGTCTTTCAGGACGTTAATGAGTTAGCAGCGCTCTCCTGAACTTAATAAGTCAAGATGCTGATAGTTTATTATGACGCTGATAACGTTCGAGGTTGAATTGAACTAATGTATCAGGACACTCACTTGTATAGTAGCGGCCTCCTTCATTAGTCAACCTTTGAAGCTGTCAGGACGTTGATCAAGCATCAACTCACTAAAAGATTTCTTAATTTCTTCAAAAAATGTATCTTTGAGGACGTTGATAGTTGTAAGTTGATTAAAACTATCAGGACGTTTTCTAGATAGAAACGTCATCACCTTTGAAAATTAACTTAATAACTTTCAAGATGTTGATTGTCCTTCAGTGTGTTTGTGTCTTATTTAAAATGTTATTAACTAGTAGGATGCTTACATAGTAGTAGCGCCCTCAGGTTATGTTTCATGTTTTTAACTAGTAGGACGCTCACGTAATGTAGTGCCCTCATGTGTTGTCTTATGTTTTAAAAAGGTAGGACGCTTACTGCCACGACGCCCTTGGCGTAGGCTGACGTCATGACGAGCACATTGTACTATACACTATACATACCCTGTATATAGTATATAATACACTGTCAGCCTCAACAGAATTACAAAAATCTCCAAAAAAAATTTGACAGCATCTCCTCATAAAATGGACCTCTCACAACCTGATATACCACAAATTAAATCCAATATATATATATATATATATATATATATAATCATTTCATTCATTCCACAAATCAAATTCTTGCATGATAGATATATATGATCATCTCATTTCATCATCACAAGCATTGTATAACCCAAAATATCAAACCAAAATCCATGTTCCCTTACAACCCAACTATGTGATAATATATATATAGTATGTGATAATTATACATATCAAAATAAAAAGATATAACCCATTTCCTCCAAGCATACATACATAAACAAAGGCGAATATAGATCACGTGTCAGTCACTCTCTAGTCTTTCCTTTTTCCCTTGATTCTGTACCTGAAATATTGGAGGAAATGGAGTGAGCAATCAACAAGCTCAGTGAATATATTTCTTGATATGACAATTATATGCATTTAGGGAAACATGACATTTAAAATCATTCAAAACATCTATGAAACACACATGCATTATTCAACAAATATAACATACATGTCAGCAATATAAAGTTTATGCTTGTGCAATAAAACAATGCAGATTTTTTAACTAAACTCACAATCTCTCCTTCTCGTAATTGAGTGGGTACGAACTCTTTATTATACACCGATAAGGAGCCTACGCTCGGACCTCACATTACTCAATTCATAGTCATTTTAAGGATCTAAAATCCTTGTTAGGACAGGCCTACTGACAATGAGGTTACGCATAACACTCATCCGGGTCTAATTCCTAACGAAATGACAATATATGCGATCTGCCTTCGCTCGTCTCACATACTCCAAATGTCAAAATCATTTTGAATGATCAATAAAATATAATACGGTTACGTATATATCATGCTTATAATTAAACATTTCATATAAATAAATTGTCATACAATAACCAAAATCAAGAAAATATACTCACAGTACAAGACTTTTCAACTTAAATACAATCATCGTCGCTTTCGAGTCCAGTTCCAATTTAAATCCAACTAACTCAACCTGTGACAACTACTCCATAATTCAATTTCATTTATTCATATCTATTTACATATTTAATTTCTCAACTCACTTCAAATCACCAATAATAAAGATCAACCTGAAAAATATTATACATATTCTGTGAATTTAGATTCCAACTCAATTTAGGACTCATAAATAACTGAACAAACTACTATCTCGTTTTTGAAGTCAATCTAGACATTTCTACAAGAAAGAACAGTGAAAATAGATTTCCAATTTATATTTTCACTAATTCTCAGTTTTATTTTTCTACGGGAACATATATCAATTTTATTAAAAATATAGTACATTCCTAAAATTATTTTGTCCACATCAACACGTGTAAAATTGGTCATACTACCATTCTACTACCTTCAATAGTTATTTTACTAAGGAGTATTTTTCAACCACATATTCGAGGCTTCTACCGTCTAAGGAGTATTTTTCAACCCTTCGAGTAAATTTTTATTCAAGTCGGGTCAAAATCCTTTTCGAAATCACTGTAAAATGACTCTCATAGTAAAAATTACTCCGAGAGACTCGTTACATCTAGCTAAACTATCAATTTTACAAAAAAATAGAGTAAAAATCATTACCGCGGGTTCGATTTGGCTTTGAAACGTTAAAAGCCCCTTCTTTCTTCGTCTTTCCCTTCATCTGTCGTAAGAATGTAAATTTTGATTTTTTTTACGATGAAAATTAGACCAAAAAAAATAAATAACGATTCTTTGTGTTACTATTCACGGTACTATTCATGAACAGTAACAACAAGTGAACAATAACCTTTTCACTATTCATTTTTTTTATTTTTCGTTTATTATACGCTCAATACTTATAAAAAATACACGTTTTGTATGTCAATTGTTTATGGTTTTTCACGTATACATAGGTATATTATACCCTTCAGTATATGTATACGTCAATCAAATACATTGACTAAAAATATGGGATGTTACACTTACTCGGATAGTGGCACCCTCATGCACTTAGTTGTTTTAAAACATAGCAGGACGCTAAATGTACATTAGCGCCCTCAAGGTTAAGTCATTTAAATCCCAAAGTAAGTCAGGACGCTTACGAGTTAGTAATGCCCTTCCTTAAGTGTTCAGTAGGACACTTATACGTAATGAGCGCCTTCACAGAATAAAACGACAAAGTTGATATTATGCGTTAGAACACTGATTACGGAATCAGGACGTTAATTCAACTGTCGTCACTGTTCGAACAAGTACACTAGTCAGTTTACTTTTTCTAAACGGACCACTGCACATAGTCCTTTTCAGACTTATCAAAGACATCAGAGACCTTATCTGATACGTGAAATAAGTTTTTTCTAAAACTTTTCCATTTCATGAAATCTAAAAAGAACCAAAATGTTGGTGAAAATTGCAGTTGCTATTTTCATATAACATTCTAGTCGTTGTGTGTAAACGTTCATATTATTTGAACTTCAAATGTCTAACGGCTATGTCCCACTAAGTCTATAAATACCAGCACTTATGACCAAACAACTTGCCAATCACTTTGCATTGTGCCAATACTTTTTGAAAGATAGTATGAGTCAAAATGAATTTCATTATCTAATCTTTCAAAGTATTTTTCACTGATACCTATATGATTACAATAGATTTTCATACTGAGCTTCAATTATACTTTATCTTTGAAAATCTATTTTTATTGGTATCAACTCAAATTCTCAGCACTAATTCATATTTGGTATCATTCTTACTGGAGATAGAATTTGAGAAATAGTTCAAGATATACAATTGTACTTGATTTCATATCATAAGTATTGTATTGAACTATATCAGTAGTTGTGTTATCTACTGATCATTGAACTAGAAGTTTTCATACTTATATTTTATATCTATTTTGAAAACTATATGTGTCTTTGATTTACACCAGTCCTTCGTTTTATACGTCAATGTTTATTGGGTATATTTTATTTTCGATAAAGCATTGATTTTCATATTATATCATTCATGTTTTTCAAAACTGCACTTGAGTAATACCGAACATTAAAAGGTAAAGGACTGAAGGTGTATTTCAATTTAGCATTACCTATTTAATATTTAATATCTTTGTAATGCTTTGTACTGAGCTTATTGTAAAATATTCTACTATGTTAGAACCAATCAACATCTTAGTATTGTAATGTTGGTGTGTTTCTGGCTTAAAACAACCAGGACAAGTGAAGGTAGTTCCCTTCAAGACTTTAGGATTGAAATCATATACGTTATCTCTAAACCTGTAAAAGAGAAAAAGATTTATCCTCACCTGCAAGTAGGAAACCGGTTCATCCTCATCCAGTAAAAAGATATGTAACACCCCGTAGTTTTAATCAAATACCTACATTGACTTATACATATACAAAGATGTATAATATGCGTATAATATGTGTTCATAAAGTATAATTAAATTATTAAAATCCAAATAATAAGTGTTAAGTTGGCTATGTATATGTATAAATATATTTAAATTAAGAATGGGGAGTTGTTTTTTTAAGTTGAAAGGGAGTACGGGATCATCATTTTAACATTTATCTCACTTTTAATTCTTCCCTTTTTATCTTTCTCTCTCTCCAACTGTCACACCTCGCAGATGTGATGGGTACCTGAATAGTGTGGACAAATAATCACGGGTACGAGATGTACTTATGTGGCGGGACTGTACCGGGATGGGACAATATTATGTGGTGCTATGGCTGGGCTACGCTCGATGAGGTATCCATCACATTTGCGAGGTGTGGACAAATGATCCCGGGTACGAGACGTTCTTGTGTGGTGGGCTGTACCGGGATGGAACAATATTATGTGGTGCTACGGCTAGGGTACGCTCGATGAGGTACCCATCATATTTGCGAGGTGTGACAAAAATGCCTTATGAGGTTTGAGGTTCAAATCTGGGGGAAGCCCTGCACTATTCATAAATAGCGTGAACAAATGATCCCAGGTACGAGACGTTCTTGTGTGGTGGGCTGTACCGGAATGGGACAATATTATGTGATGCTATGGCTGGGGTACGCTCGACGAGGTACCCATCAGATCCGCAGGGTGTGGCACCAACTCTCCAACGTTGCAAAAAAAGAAGAAAAGAAGAAAGAATCAAAGAAAGAAGAACGGACAAGAAAAAAGGGAAAAAAAAGGAGAACGCCGAATTTACGCCAAATCAGGACCTCCGGTAAGTAATTTTCACTCTATTTTTTCGTGAAATCAATATTTAAGCTAGATGTAACGTTTCTTTCGGAGAAATTTCGTTTTACAATGTTTCTAAAAATTGGGGTTTTTGACCCAACTTAAATAAAAATCAGCTAAGAAGGTTGAAAAACACTTCTTAGGCTATAGGAACCTTAAATATATGGTTAGATTGAATTTATTTGTTAGTTTGGAACTTTTATAGCTGTTAGAAGTTGATTTAATACTTGAAACCCTTAGATTTGGTATTGGATACCTTCAGAACCTTAGTAAAACCTGATGAAACTCTGATTTGATACCATAGAATCATAGAGAACTGAATTCCAAAAGTTTTGACACCTAGATTGTGATTTTTGGATATGATTTGATATTTTTAGTAACTAAATATATGGTTTTTGTGAGTAAAATTGACTTTGGATACCTTCGCGATCTTGTAAAACTTCAGTGAAATACTTGTTGAAGGTGGTAGAATGATAGAATGACTGATTTTATACGTGTCGATGTAGACAGAATAATTTTAGGAATGTTCTATATTTTTAATAAAATTGATACATGTTTCTAGTACAAAACTAAAATTAATAACTAGTGGAAATATGATTTGGAAATATATTTTCCCTGTTTCTTGTTATGGAAACTTCTAGATTGATCGTAAAAACGGTGTTTAAGTGAGATTGAATGATGTCTAGTTGATTATAATGCTTAATTATGGTATAAATTTCATGTTTGCAGTGCTTAAAATGTGATATAGTGCGTTGGTGATTGAACTTGAGAAACATTGATGTTGAACATTTTGGGTGTGTATTGAATTGGGTGATGATCCAATTGTGCTGGACATCTTGGAATTGAGCAAAATACTGAATAGTAGAGTGTTCATTTTCTTAGAAACATCGGTTAACCACTGTGAGTATATTTTTTTGATTTGGTTCTTGTATGAACGTTTGAATATAAATATGTTATATATATTGTTGCATTGTGTTTTAATTTGCATTCATAAATGAATTTTTTTGGCATTGGAGCATGTGAGACTTGCGAAGGCAAGTTGGTGTCATTTCGTTAGGAATTAGACCCGGATGAGTGTTATGCGTAACCTCATTGTCAGTAGGTCTGTCCCAACAAGGATTTGAGATCTTTGAAATGACTGTGAATTGAGTAATGAGAGGTTCTGGCTACCTTGTAATGACCATACAAGGGTTAGACCCACTCTATTACCTTAAAAGAGGGAGATGGTAGTTTTTGATGAAAAACCTTGCATTGTTTATTTGAAATTCGTGAAATGTATATTGTGACATGTATGAATTATTTGTTGAATAATGCATATGTATTTATAAATGTTTTAAATGATTTTGAATGTAATGTTTCCCTAAATGCATATAATTGTCATATCGAAAAATATATTCACTGAGTTGTTGTTTGCTCACTCTATTTCCTCTAATATTTTAGGTACCAAGTCGAAGGGAAAAGAAAAAATCTGTGACTAATAATCCCGTGATTGCATTCGTCTTGTATGTGTATGTATGCATTGAAGGATATGAGTTACTTTTCTTTATTTTGATAAGTATAATTATCACATTATTATATATATACTGTCACATAGTTGGGTTGAATGGGAATATAGATTTTGGTATTTGGATTATGAAATGTTTAATGATAATATATTTAATCATATGATCATGGTGGGTGGAATGGCTTGAGAAATGAATAGTATTTAAACATTTTGGGTTATGAAATGCTTTTGATATTCAGAGGATTATTTATTGTGGAATGAATGACATGAATGAATGGATATTGTGGATGAGTATATATATGATTTGATTTGTGGTATATTAGGTTGTGAGAAGTCTATTTTATGGGGAGATGCCGTCAATTTTTTTTTAGATTTGTGTAAATCTGTTGAGGCTGATAGTGTATTATATATTGTATACAGGATATGTACAGTGTATATAGTACACTGTGCCGGCTATGACGTCGACTTACTTTAGGGGCGTCGTGACAAGATAGGTGCGTCCTCAACCTGTAAGAGAATAGGTTATCTCTCAACTTGCAAAAGAGAGTCGGTTCATCATCATCCCGTAAAAGGATAGGTGCGTCCTCAACCTGTGAGAGGATAGGTTATCTCTTAACCTGTAAAAGAGAAACGATTATTCCTTATCCTTTAAAAGGATCACTGTTCTTTCTTAGCCAGTAAAAGGAACATGAGTTTATCCTCATCCCGGAAAAAGGAAATTTGGTTCATCTTTAGCCCGTGAAAAGATAAGCTTGCCTTTAACCTGAAAAAGGGCAATTGTAACAGTTTGGTTCTCACCCGTAAGATAATCAGTTAGTGGATTGAGAAAATCTTAATCGGGAGGTTAAGTAGTGGACATAGATTTGGTCGAACCATTATAAATTTGTGTGCCACAAATTTGCATTTTAGTCTGTGTTCTAATTTGCATCATATTCTAATACACTGATGTAAATCACTAAGTTATTGGAAGAAATTTTAAAATTTACCATCGCACCCCCCATCCTACTTTTACAACTTAAAATTTGAACTCAAAACAAAACTCGTGCATGTTGATGTAGCATACGATGACTGGTGATTACCAAACCAAATGATGAAGTGGTTAGAGCTCGCACTCATGAGCCATTAGGATATCAATTTGAGTTTCGTCGTTAGGTGTGGTGGACACGACCTTTGCCCAAGGAAAAATCCATTGCATCATGAATTACATGTGTGGGCAACTACACGCCTATTCGGGGGACACTACTTTCTCCCTTCATTGGGGCTTGCTCCTGGGGGATTAGTCGGTGCGCACAAGTTGAACTGGATATCCTAGATTACCCAAAAAAAAAAAAAAATATGGGCATCGATGACCGTATATATGTGGTGTGTATTGCCACATAAGTATTGATATAATTTTAGGTATATATTCGAGGTTGTTTTAGTGTTCCTCTATATATATACTACTTCTAATGGAAAAACTTGAAAGAGTTCATGGTGTGATCATTTTATCACTAGTCCCAATAGTACCCCTAATTTTTCTTGCCATAATTCCTTTTAATTCAATAAATATCAAAATCATTACACAGTTGAAGTTACACGTTATTTGCTTGAACTCAATTTACTGTTATGTGTATTTAAGGATGAAACATAAACCAATTCCATTTTGCCAAGATGCTAAAGTTAGATCAGTTGGTAATTGTAAGCAAAGTTATTACATCAGAGAAATTTTTTTGAATTGAATTGTACGATTCAATTTTTCGAGGAAATCACAAAATCCCAAATATCATAAGATTTATTCAAAAATAGTTTAACTTAATCTAAAACCAAAATTTTGAGATTTTTCGTTAATTTTTTCAACTTCTAACTCCTTTTTTAACTTCTTAATTTATAACCCAGTAGGACGACCCTGACCTTTTCAAAAGCTCATATTTGTCTTCATTGCACAAATCTAAGAGAAAGGCTTTCGTCCTACTTCTATTACCTTCAATACATTACTTATTTTTTCATTGGAGCAAAAATCTACTTTTGCTTAGTTTTATAAAAGGAAAAAGTTTCCAACCATTTAATTGCTTCTTTCCTTACGTTGTTTCTAATATTAGATTGCAATTGAAATAATGAATTGTGACCTTACCCTATTTTGATGTTTGACGCCTTAAAATCTTTGACAAATCTTGATATAGACTTTTTTTTTTTTTTTTTTAAGGTTGAACGTTAGTTTTGAATATTTTGATATGTATTTTAGATAAATAGATTATAGTTACATTATTTCAAATTTTTCTATATCTTTTTATAATATTTTTTAGAAAATTAGCAAAATCTTATGATTTTATAACACGATTTGAATCCCACCATTAACGATCTTGCGATTTGATTCCAATATAACAACTATGATAGTAAGCATTAAAAATCAAAGGTTTTTTTTTAGGCAACCGAAAGGTGTATTTCTTCCCTTTGGGGCGAGACTAATTCTTTCGGATTCAAGGATTTACAGGGGTAAGAGCACATCTTTCAACAGGGATGGACTTGGTTACCTATTGAGTTCCTCAACCATACATCGTAATTTGCTCTTCAAACCAATGAATCAACCCGATGGTTTAATAATCTTTTTCAACTACTACACAAAGTTACCTAAGAAAAGTTTCCTCCAATTTTTTCTATTAAGTTAATAGTTAATGGGTCCGGATATTTTTACCCACCATTTTTTGTTTCTTCACCCACCTCATCTAAAAATAAAAAAGACAAAAAAAGTCTAATGTAAAGTTACAAAAAAAGACAAGTATTAAACCACTTAAACCTTTTCACCTCTCTCTTAACCCACCCACTTTTTACTATAAACTCTTTAACCCTTCAGCTCTCCAACTCATCTCAATCTCCAATCTTGTCATTTTCTTGTATTTTTTTTAATCAAAAGCATATATTTTCACCATTTTCATCTTTTTAAAGTTTTTTTTTTACAAAAACATACTCAAATTCAAAGAGAAAATGAGACGAAAATGAGTTTTGAAACCCAAAAAATATAGCCCCCGAATTGAAAGTGTCCAACCCTGCGTGGATGGATAAAATGAAATCTGTCCAACCTTACCATGCCGAACAAAAAAGATTTTTTTTTAAAAAAAATGTATTGTCCGACCCTATTAGGTCGGATACACCTTTTTATGTTCGACCTATCGTGGTTGGACATAAAGAAAAATTTTAAACTTGGTAGGTCAGACGTTTGTGATTCTGGTGCACAAAATGAGTTTTTGAAACCCATTTTCGCTGCCTCGTTCGACTATTTCCACATATTTTTTTGTAAAAAAAATATTAAAATTCAATAATGTAATATTAAAATCAACTTAAAATATATAAAAAATATAATTTACTTATTAATTTATAATTAAGATTGCACTTAAATCACTTTAAGTTTGATGCCTCTAAAATTCAAAATAAATTGATTTTTTTGTAAGATTTCGTGACATTGTTGCTTACAAATCTTCCTAACGGTACCCTTTGAATAATTGAAAAACTTAAAAAAATGATGAAGAGAAAAAAAGAAATGAGAGAAAAGAAAAGGGTTTAGGGCGTTAGGATGAAAATGGTAGAATAAAAATTTAGTTAGATAAAAAAAAAATAATTAATTTTAAATTTTTATATGGGTAAAGAAAGTAAACGGAGTCTTACCGGTAGTTAATATATATGGCTTCCCCATCCCGAGGTATCGGATCTTTTCTCAAATAAAACGCCTAACCTTCCCCTTTTTTCTATTGGGTGAATTACCAATAGCGCCTATTTGATGCCCCTTATTATTTTAGAATCATACAGTCAGAAGTTAACTACGGCAAGAAGTCAATCCCCACTCTTTGCTTTCAAGGCCTAATTTCTTGATCCACGTCTTTTTCTTTCTAGTTATTAAATCCATTTCAAAACTGCACAATGCGACCGTACAACGGACCAGTAGAAACAATAACTGCCTCGTAAGGAAGGAAAGCAATATACACCCATCCTTCTTTTATTTATTTATTTTTTATAAAAGTTAAGATAAATACGAAACATTTAAATGTAGAAGTAAAAGAGACTTATTCATTAAAATAAAAATAAAAATAATAATAAACAAAAAATAAAAGATAGTTTTAATTATTCGATATGCTCACTACCCAAATCTAGAAGTTAACCTATTAATCGAGATCAAATGATAATGAAAGGATTAAATTTGATAAACTTTCTGGCAGTTTACCCCTTTCAGGATCTTCTATGACTTCATTAGCTTCTTTCTTCCAACATCCAACGGAAGTCTATTATTAGTTAATGGTTTAATATGGTATTAATAGTAATAGTTGTTTTGTCTCCCGGTTATTATTAAGTTCTTGTTGACAGGGCCAATAGAAACTAGACATTAAGGTTTAGAGTTTTAATTCTTACCTTACCATTTAATATTAAACATTGTCAAGAGGTCACTCTTCTTTAACTGGACACAGTTTAAATCATTTTAATCTATTCTCTCTTAATTTATTTTTGAACTTATCATTTTGAGGAGACAGTTTCTTTTTCAATTTTTTTTTTTTTTGAGTAATGTCCCGTTAACACTCCTTTTATATATTAAAGGTGTACGTCACTATTATACATAATTAAATTATCTTAAATCATGTGTTGTTACGTGACTCACAATTCAATAATATATTAATGATGATATATGTTTTGAATGTACAAAATAAGTGTTACTTTAATATTTTTTTATTTTTTTTTTCAATTTCTTGTTAGAGACTTATAACATTCAATTTTTTAAGCTTATTAAATTCTGTTTTTATTTTTTATTTTTTAATTGAATTTGTGTACATTTTTTTTTTATTAAGAGAACCAAACATGTAATATTAATTCATTGTTTGCAACAAACCAAACTGAAATTTAGTTTGCTTGTAAAGCAGTCATGCAATGGAGAGTCTGTTGATCTTTTCCTTATCATGGGCTAGGATAATATGGCCCTATTAATTAGCAGCTATTATAATATATATTTTGTGGCAATAGGAAGCTAGTCAATATCTTAAAAAATTGGATTATTACAAAGCTGTCATATATATCACACTTCTCCCCATAAACAATTAGTTTAATTTCTTGATCTTGTTTGCGTCTTTATGGTATAATTAATCACTTTAAGTCTCGGAATATGCTCGTTGAATTAAAAATTAAAAATTATGTTAGGTCAAGTCACATTATTATAAAAAGAGAGAAAAACAATTTCTCCCATCTGCACCTTTTTGGCGACTTCTCCATGATGATCATCGATATATAAAATTAGAAAAGATATCATTTCTATAAAATAATGTTTCCATTAAATTATAGTAAACTAGCTATATCTTTCTCATATTGCTAATGTCTCAAAAGGTATCTTATATATATTTGTTGGATGCATGAAGTTATAAAAAAATAAGAATTGACATTTTGATTAGCATCCAACTCGGTATGGATCCAGTTGTAATGTTAATTTATTTGGAAAAGTCAAAAGATGATGTGGACAAGGAGTGGTACTAGCTAGTGTACTGGAATTATTAATTACTACAAGAAAACAAGTGCACGTTCTTAAATATATCAAATGAATGATATTTAGTGGATGGAAAAGGTTTACCTTAGTTGTGCTTGGAGGTGTTTCATGATAGAAATGATTTTATGCTTTGTTATTTTATTAGCGTGCTTTTTTAAACCCTAAAACATAAACCCAAAAAGAAAAAGAAAAAGAAAAAGAAAAAAAGTTTGTGGGATGAATTGTATAAAAATGCTACAAAATAGAGAGGAACCCTCGTTCTCAATTGGTTTGTGGTAGGAGTGAGCACGTCACTCGCAAACCCGACTGACCCGAAGCAAAAACACCGCATCGGGTCGGGTTGTATACGCAGTAAGTCAGGTTGATCGGGTCCCAAAATAAGGGACCTGACAAGGTCAAGTCGGTCTCGAGTTTGATGCAAAACTGACCCATTTTAACCTGACCCGACCCGTTCATTAAACCAATAGAAACCCTAAATTGTTTTATTCATGCAAATCGCTCCCCCCCCCCTCATTTTCTTTATGATAAGTCACACCCCCTCATCCCGAAATCCCATCCCTTGTTATTTCAAAGAACCTCATGATGCAAGTGTTTTGATGATTCTAAACTGCTCACCTTATTCATCTGATCATCTTGTTTAAATGTTTCAGTCAACATCAAAAGATCAAGATTAATCAACATTGAAATCATGAAAGACGGAGTAATCGAGACCAAGTCTCAAGAGGATTAAGTATTTAGAATGTAGAACTTTTACTCAAAAGTCCTGAACAAATTTTGATTATCATTTGCATGATCTTCAATGTTTTTCTCATCAAGAAAATGGTTTTCGGTCGATTTATCTTTGAAGGATTTTTCGATTAGTTTTGTTGAATTTTTTCAATGATCAGTTTGATTCAAATTTATCAAAGTTTTATCATGTTCTGGTTGAGTTTTTATCAAAGTATTAAATCTCAAAAGAACTCAGTTTTCTCAGTGTTCCATCAAGGACGCTGATAGCCTCATTAGGACGTTGAAATCGTATGGTTAGGTTATGTCAGGATGCTACTCGTGTAGGAGCGCCCTCACAGAACTGACCTGATGATGTATCAGGAAACTGACTGTGTGTTAGCACGCTCACACGTTTCTAGGTTTTTAAAAGTATCAAGCATGTCAGGACGCTACTAGTGTATTAGCGCCCTCAATGCTTTTCTAGGTTTAAAACGTTCTATTGAGCATCAGGACGCTAACGACCTATCAACACACTTAAGGAACAAAGTCAACTGAACTTACGTTTTTGATACAGTGTGCATCAGAACGCTTATGTTCCATCAGGACGCTTAAGCACTACTGTCCAAAACCTGAAAAAGTATCTGACAAACCTGCCAGCTGACATTTTAGATACATGAATCACTTTAACCAAGACTTTCCTTATTCATCTATTCTGAATTAAACCATAATGTTTTCATAAATCAAGATTACCATTTTAGTAACAGATTAGAGTCGTTTTGACCTAACGTTCAAATTCAAATTTCAAAACTAAATGTGCAACGACTTTTACAACAAGTCTATAAATATGTGATTTTCAAATCAGTAAAATACACAAAAAGAATTACACAAAACTTTTGAAAGTTCGTTGAATTTCTAAAAGAGCTATTTAGTTTCAAAAGTATTTTGAAATTGCTTTCTAATCAAAAGATTTTCATTATGCTCATACTCTATCATTTCTGAAAATCTGTTTGAAATGGAATTTTTGAACTGTTTTACTCAAATTTTTCAACACATTTAAATCTCATATTATTCATTGCTGAAGGAGGGATTTGAGTGAAAGTTCATAAGATACAATTGTGCTTTAATCTTGTATCTTTGTAACTGTATCAAGCTTTGTAATTGTAACTACACCAACCGCAAAAAAAACTGTTTATTCTTGAGTAAGGATAGTGGTTTACTCCTACCCGTGAAAGTGAGTGTATAGGTTATCTTGGGTCTGTAAGTAGAGAAGCATAGGTAGTTCTCTAGCCTGTAAGTCGAGAAGCATAAGTAGTCTCTAGCTTGTAAATCGAAAGGTTGTAGTTTCATCTTGAGCCCATAAAAGGATAGGTTTGTCTTGAACCTGGAAAATGACATTTGTAACCTAAAAAAGGACATGTTGGGGTTGTGGGAAATCGAGGCACCTAAAAAAGGATAGTAAGAAATTAAAAAAGAAAAGGAGATGGTTCGGTAAATGGCTTTATGTCGGCAAACAAGGATGTCAATGGTGACGATATCAATCTAAATGTCTTCGATTTTGGCGGTGATCGACATCTATTAGTAATAAAAAAAATTACATGATAAGAAAGGATGAGTAATTGATAGCAGGGCCACACACCATATATGTGTGCACGAGACATGGTTTTACAAGTATGGAAGGTGTACTAGTGGCAAGTTTGTGTTCATGACTGATAGCTTCCAAAGGCCAATAATGGGAGTGGGTGAAGTTTAGGTGAAGTTGTTTGACAAATGCTATATTATACTTCATGATGTTTGACATCTATTGAGTTGTACTCAAAATATAATTTCTCTTTCCAAGGTAGATCCTAAAAGTTATTGATACTCTCGTAAATATGGGGTATTAAAAGTTTTATGGAAGTTTACTATGATCATGTAAGGTGTTCTTATTGATTACATGTTGAGTGGATTGAAGACTTCTTCTGAAAGAGAAGATGAAATTGCTAATTTGCCAAGTAGAGATGAGAGTCAGCTTGGTGATGAGGAAGTTCAAATGATCTTGCAAAACGAAGAATCTTGAAATGACTGTGATTTGAGTAATGTGAGGTCCGAGCGTAGGCTCCTTATCGGTGCATAATAAGGAGTTCGTACCCGCTCCATTACGAGAATGAGGGATATTGTGGTTTTAGTGTAAAAGGATGCATTGTTTTCTTGAAAAAACATGAAATCTATGTCGTTGACATGTATGATATATTTGTTGAATGATGCATGTGTTTAATAATTGTTTGAAATGATTTTAAATGTCATGTTTTCCTAAATGCATATAATTGTCATATCAAGAGATATATTCACTGAGCTGTTGATTGCTTACTCCATTTCCTCCAATATTTCAGGTACTGAGTCGAAGGGAAAATGAAAAATCCGTGAGTGATAATCACGTGATTGCATTCGTCTGGTATATGTATGTATGCTTGGAGGAAATGGGTTATACTTTTCTTTATTTTGATAAGTATAATTATCACATACTATATGTATTATCATCTAGATGAGAAGTGTGGGCATATACAAGATAGCTGAATATATTGGATTATGAAATGCTAATGATGATGTACATGATTACAAAATTACATGGTGGAAAGAAGAGATGATATGATTTGATAAATGAATGAAATGAGAATGGCTAGATGTGTGGATGAATTAACTATATATATATATATGATTTGATTTGTGGTATATCAGGAAAAAAATGTGAATTGTCCATTTTATGGGGAGATGCTGTCAAAATTTCTAAAAATTTTGAGAATTATTATGAATGTCCGTTGAGGCTGACAATGTATTGTATACTGTATATGGGTATGTACAGTGTATAACACATTGTGCCGGTCATGACGTCAGCCTACGTCAGGGGCGTCGTGACACGCATGAGTACAAAATAAGTACTCATGACATTGATGTTGTTCCTAGAAATAGATTAGGCCCTAGAATAATCGAAGTGGATGGTTAGATGAGGCAGATTTCTTCTTATATATGCATAGTAAGGAGAGACACGCGCGCTCATGCACCTGATTGAGAGGAAATGCTTTTATTTAACTTATGCATTGTTTTAAATGTATAGAGTGGTGAAAAATAACTTGATCATGTATTGATATTTATATGTATTAGCATATCTGGTTTATACTGTTTTAAATGTCATGTTTTATTATGAATGCATATGTAATGTCATTGATAGATTATTCACTATTGTAGTTCACCCAAATTTCCTTTCATTATAGGTGGTGACTACGAAGGCAAGGGCAAGGCTACAGAAGGGTCAACTAGATGGAGAAGAAGGGTTTGCAGTTGTGATTTCCACTTTGCTATTGTTGTTTATGTTACATTTAACTATGGTTGGTGATAATGATCCATCCATCTATACTTCATATGATAGGTAAGCACCTCAATTGCGAGTTTTAGAGTTCCTAACTTGAGAGATTGGGTGAAAAAATTGTTGGGTCAAAATTTTGAAAAAAATAAAATAAAAATAACATTCATCGAGTGAACTTGACCGATTTGACCCATTAACAGGCTGGTCAGGTTAAGTCCCTATTTTGAGGGAGGTCAGGTGACATCGGGTTGGCAATGATGCCACTTGACGTTGTCGGGTCGGATAAGGTTTGGGCCCAAACCTAACCTGCACCCGACTCGAGATCACCCCTAGTTTGTTTGTAGGCGTATAAGTGAAACTCAATGACCTAGCAAACTTGACTCACTACATGGAAAAAAAAAAAAAAAACTTGACTCACTTGATTTGAACCTATGGGGTTCAAGCGGGTTTCTAGCTTAGGACTGAGTCAATTGGGATCACTACCAGGGTTGGTCCTGACTATTTGGGGCCAAGGTGAGATAAAATGGGGCCCTTTTTAATTCCAAATGAGGCCCTTTTATATATTAATAAATAAATATTTTTTATAAATGTGGCAAATACATTAAAAGTCACAAAATTAATACAATAAAAAATCACAAAATCAATACAATGAAATTACAAAATTAATACAATAAAAGTTACAAAATCAATACAATAAAACTTCAAAATTAACACAAAGAGAAAATTATTTCAAATTTCACACAAATATCAAATAGTAAAAAGTTTAAGAAAAAACTAGGCTACTATTTTGAAAATTTTAACCTTTTGCTACGTGATCCAAATACAAAATTATACAAAATTAACAAATAAAAAAATATGATTATATTGTAGAAGTAGTTTTAATTTTTTTAAAAAGAGGGGGGTTGTCGAATAATGATAGCGACTGACAGACAAGGTAAAAAAATATAAAAAAAAGTAAAAAAAAAAAAAAAAAAAAGTGGTTGGTAGACAAGGTAGAACAAGAACTGGGAAGAAGAAGAAGTTGCAGGTTGAACAGGGTGGAAGAAGAAGTTGCAAGCTAGACAGGGCAGAAGAAGAAGAAGAAGAAGAGGGACTAGCCGGTCATGGAATCACCGTCGCTGGATTTTTTATTTGAAATAGCAGTTCTCTCGACAATTTAGGGATTTAGATTATGATAAGATTTATGGCATTGTTGTCGCCGGATTACATCATCGGCCTCAAGATTGTTGTTCTCAGATTTCTAATTTTAAATAAAAATTATGGTATAAATAAATAATAAATTAAAATTTATGTAAAATTATGCCATAATGAATAATTTTACTTATTATTGTAAAACATGGTAAATATTCAATATAATTATTATATATAAATGTCATTTTCAAGTTCACCTATTTTTTTAGTATAAAATTGAGATTTTAAATTGGAAACATTTTATCTTTAAAATAAAACTAAAATAAGAGGTTTGACTAGTCACCAAACAATATATATGTTTATTATTAAAGCAGAGCTAAAAAAAAAGTAGAGCTAATTTTTTTAGAGCTAAAAATTTAGATTGAGATAAGATTTTGGGCTTGGACAATAAGTAAAAAAAACAATTTAATTAATAAAGTTTAAAAATGAGTTAAAGTGATATTAAATAAATAAATATAAAATTAACCTATATATGTCACACCCCGCCCGGACGTGCCTAAACTAACAGGACACTCACGGACGGGGCGTGAATGCATTATAACAATAACTGAGTGCGCGGAAACACGATTAAGTACAAGTCTAATTTCATTAATTTCAGAATATATTTGTACATGAAATAATTAAGGAGACATTCTCCCAACTTGCCCAATGAATAATATAAAGGGTACAAAATGTGGGCCCAAAAACCTGCAGTGTAAATGAATAGTAGACACAATGATAAATGAATGTAAACTTTAATATAAGTTATAAGACACGAAAATCTATGTTTCGTTCCCCACCTTCAGATAAAAACTCCTTTGAGAACTGACGCCTTCACCCGAGCAGAACCGTGTTGCACCGCACAGAGAGTCTCAAAAGAGAAGACAAAAACTTAAAATGAGTGAAAGAGAGAAGGAAAATCACAAGGAGAAGTGATTTTGGTGTGAGAAATGATGAGGGGGAGGGGTTCCTTAAATAGGAAAGATGGCGCCTGAAGGTTCGGGCATGCGCCTGAACGTTCGGGCGCAACTTTTTTTTTTTTTTTTTGTGCAAACCTAAGGTATTACACTCTACCCCCCTTAAAAGGATTTCACCCTCGAAATCAATCCAAGTAGTCATTATGGCTATCTGCATGAGATTCACTGTCGTCGTCATCGTTTGCTAGCTCAGGGTAGTGCTTGTAAGGTCCTTGAATGGCACTGTAGCCGGTGGAATCCTCAACATCATGAAACCATGGAAAACAAATGGAGTCGAATTCGTCCTCAGAAGGTTCCAACCTTTGCTTAACAGATGGTGGTGTAGGGCTTTGCTGGTTGCATCGTTTAAGGAAAGGTAGGTTGAGCGGTGGGATGTTTTTTCGTGCTGTTGCTCGAATCCAGCCGCCTGACAATTTTGGTAGAAGATCCTACCAAGATGAGGGCATGGGATTGTTGTGGGAAAAATTGTTACAAAAAATCCATGCACGATCTGTTGATAAGGATCGTTGTCTGTGTGGCGATGGAGTTGGTGATGCAAAGTAGTTGTGACTTGACTCAGATCTTAGAGGAGTCGTCGTAGGTTGTCAAGGAGGCCATTGTGTGTGTGCATCACTATATCCATCGATATTATTTTCAGACATCTGCATAGGTATTCAAGTGAAACGATGTATTAAGATATTTGTAAACAAAGTTCCATCATTTTATTGATAAGTGAAATAGTACAATGTATCACATCATCAATTATTACTAGAAAATAATTCAGGGTATTTATGTTTAATTGTTGCTTCTAGTTCCCATGTTCCTTCCTCTACTCCGTGGTGATCCCAGAGCACCTTCACAAGTGGTATGCTACGTCGCCTTAGTTCTTGAGTTTTTCTATCCAAAATCTGCACTGCTCTCTCTTAATACCTATTCCCTTTCTCAACCCGAACTTCGACCAGAGGGATGATATGCGAAGGATCAGGACGATACTTTCGAAGCATAGATACGTGAAAAATGTCATGAACCTTAGACATGGACAATGGAAGGGACAGACGATAAGCAAGTTTGCCAATACGTTCAATGATCTGAAATGGACTGATATACCGTGGGGAGAGCTTTCCTTTGATCCCAAAGTGTTTGACACCTCTTGTGGGCTGAACTTTTAGAAAAAACAAGTCCCCCTTATCAAATTCTAGAGGCTGTCTCCGCTTGTCAGCATCGCTCCTCTGTCGACTTTGTGCAACACGAAGTCGCTCCTTTACTAGTGTGATCTTCTTAGAAGTCTCTTGAACTAGTTTAGGGCTCAACTGCGGTCGATCTGCCATATCTAACCAGCATATCGGAGATCTGCAAAGGCGACCATAGAGAGCCTTGTACGGTGCCATGCCGATGCTAGTTTGGTAGTTGTTGTTGTATGCAAACTCAGCTAAATGTAAGTACTTTGCCCATCCGTTATGAAAGTCCAAAATGCAACACCATAACATGTCTTCCAAGATTTGGATAAGACGCTCTGACTGCCCATCAGTCTGAGGGTGAAAGGTTGTGCTTGTGGTGATCTTAGAGCCCATTATACTCTGGAAGTTTTGCCAAAACTTTGATGTGAATCGAGGGTCTCGATCAGAGATGATCGTGAGTGGTATGCCATGGAGGTGTACGATATTTCTTTCATATAGTTCCACATGCTTGGCGGGGCTATATGTGAACTTTATTGGCAAGAAGTGTGCAGATTTTGTAAGTCTGTAAATGATAACCCAGATAGCATTTTGCCCTTTTATTATTTCGAGGCAAGGCCTTAACAAAATCCATTGCGATGTTCTCCCACTTCCATTCTCCAATAGGTAACGGCTGGAAAAGTCCAGAGGGAAGCCTTTGTTCTGCCTTAACTTTCTAGCAAATGAGACATCGAGCAACGAAGTGTGCAATCGCCTTCTTCATTCCAGAAAACCAGAATTGTCGCTTGACATCCTTGTACATCTTGTCACCCCCAGGATGCATAGCGAACCTCGAACAGTGCATCTCAGTGAGGACTTCTTTCCAAACCTCAAGATCGTTCGGTAGACAAAGACGTTTTTTTTTATAAAAAACGGCCCCGTCGTCAGAGACTGACCAGTGAGGAAGGTCTTGTCCGCTGAGTAGAAGCTCTCGTTTCTTCATTAACATAGGGTTGTTGGCTTGAGCTGCTGAAATCTTTCGAACCAGCTCAGAGTTGGCTGATAATTGAGAAAGTCGTGATCTTGCTCCCTCCTTGATCAGTTGTAGGTTAAAATTTTCCATCTCTGTAGCCAACTTCCCCATTTCGAAGTTAAGAGTGCAAGCAACATAAGATTTTCTACTCAGGGCATCAGCCACTACATTGGTCTTACTGGGATGGTACTGGAGTTGAAAGTCATAATCTTTCAAGAATTCCAACCATCGTCTTTGGCGGAGGTTTAGGTCTCTCTGAGTGTAGGTGTACTTAAGAAGACCTCAAACCGTTCACCGTATAGGTAATGACGCCATAACTTCAGTGAAAATGCGACAGCTGCAAGTTCCAAGTCATGTGTTGGGTAATTACCCTCATGAATCTGCAGTTGCCTCGAGGCATATGCAACAACTTAGCTTTCTTGCATTAGTACGGCACCTAAACCTTGGAGAGATGCGTCGGTGTATAGTGAAAATCCAAGTGCAATTTTTAGAGTGATTAGTACTGGTGTCGTCGTGAAGCGCTTCTTCAATTCCTGAAATGATGTTTCACAGGCGGGATTCTAGATGAATCGCACGTCTTTCCGAGTGAGCTTTGTCATAGGTTCAACAATCTTTTTGAGAAGTCCTTAATGAAACGTCTGTAATAGCCAGCCAAACCAAGAAAACTCCTAATCTAAGTAACAATGGTAGGCTGCTTCTAGTTTAAAACCGCTTCAACCTTAGAAGAATCCACCTCAATGTCATTGCCTGAAACCACATAGCCTAGGAATTTAACTCGTTTGGCCCAAAATTCGCGCTTACTCAACTTTGCATACAACTGGTGGCTTCTCAAGGTCTGGAGGACTATCTTCAGATGTATCTTATGGTCTTTCTCGGTTGAGGAATATATCAAGATATCGTTCACAAAAACCACCACAAATCGATCTAAGTATAACCTAAAGATGCGGTTCATCAATTCCATGAATGCAGCAGGTGCATTTGTTAGACCGAACGACATAACCAAGAACTCGTAGTGATCGTACTGAGTTATGAATGCAGTCTTGGTAATGTACGAATCTCGGATCCGGAGTTGGTAATAACCGGATCGTAAATCAATCTTAGAGAAGTATTTGACATCTCTAAGTTGGTTGAACAAGTCATCGATCCTGTGCAACGGGTATCTGTTCTTAATGGTGACGTTATTCAGCTTGCGATAGTCGATGCAAAGTCGTAACGAACCATCCTTTTTGCGAACAAACAAAACTGGAGCGCCCCAGGGTGATGAACTTTTTCTAATGAAGCCATTACTCTTTAATTCCTTCAGTTGTTTGTCCAAGCTCGACATTTGACATTCTGTATGGTTGAATTGAGATAGGCCCTGTCTCAGGTATGAGATTGATTTCAAAATCGAATTCCCTAACCGGAGGTAGACCAGGAAGGTCATTTAGAAAAACTGTTGGGAATTCAAATTTTACCAGGCCATGGTGTACTTCGAGAGGGTACAGTGCTGGTGATTCATTTTCATCACCAAAGGATAGAGCTTGAAACTGTGCCTTGAGAAGTGCATCAGTCAAGTTGTGTATCCATTTCCTTGTTCCCTGAATCTTGACAAACTCCCCCATGGGTAAGGTTAACTGAACTTGCTTCTTCATACAATCGATCTTTACATTCAGTGGTGCAAGCCAGTCCATGCCGAGGATGATGTCGAAGTCTTCAATGTCCATCACAAAAAGATCTACATATATTATATGTTCTGCCATTCGAAGCTCACATCGAGAACACTACAAATTCACATCAGTACCAGATCCTAAAGGTGATGTGACATGAATTGTGATTTCTGTGGGTTTAAGATGCAACCCTAAATGTCTTACTAATGCAGATGATATAAAAGAATGCGTAGCACACGAATAGAACAAGACATGCACCATTGTATTGAACAAGGAAAATGTACCTTCGACTACATTATTGTCTGAGAGGGGTTGTTGAGAGATAGCAAATGCTCTACCCTGGTTTCGTTGCCCCTGGTTTTGCTGGTTCTGCCTGGGTTGGGCATTAGCAGCAGGTGGTGCTTGTTGGACTGGAACAACGGGAACAGGTTGCTGAAGGTGCGGACAGACATTTCTTACATGACCCTACTGGCCGCAGTTGTAACACGTCAGCCTCTGCTGCTGATGGTTCTGTTGGCCATGTTAATTGTGGTGCTGAGCACCACCTCTGCCATTGCCGTTTCGACAGCCACCCCTGCCATTACGGCCTCCTTGGCCATGATTGCGAAAACCCTGATGGCCAGGGTTAGATAATTTAGCAGCAGGTGTCGTGGCCACATCCTTCTGAACAGGGGCTGGGAGGGGTGGGTTTTGATTATAATAGGGTTTCTTCTTGTTGCCCTGCTGCGAGCCCTGTTGGAAAAACGTTGGAGGCCATTTTTTCCTATTCAGTCTCTGCTCCTGCACAATCTTCTCCTGCTCAAAGCTCATGGCCTTGTCGACGACCTCCCTGTAAATCTTGAGGTCTAAGATCGACAAGGCTTGTCGAATGTCAGGACGAAGGCAATTGTAGAATTTCTCGGTCTTATCTTGCTCCGTTGAGATGGTGGAGAGAGTAGACCGATAATTCTTTAAACTTGCCAGCGTACTCCCTGACTATCATGTCGCCTTGGTATAGCTTGGTGAACTCTTGACGCTTTTGTCTCTTCACAGCGCCGAGGAAGTACTCATCAATAAATAATGACTCGAACTCTTGCCAAGTCACGTTCGTGGTGTTGACCCTTGGGTCCTCCTTTACTATTATCCACCATGTATTTGCTCCACCAATAAGTTGGTAGGATGCATCGAGAGCCTTCTTTGACTCATTCAGTCATTTCTGCACCTCTTCAGCATCAATGGTGCCAGCAAAAATAAGAGGTTGTAGCCTCTTGTACTTCGTAATCTGGTCGGTTTGAGTCTCTGACCCAGATCTCACAGGTGCCTGAACAGTGACAACCTGATTGGTCGCGGTCTCACGAACGGCCGTCTGAACAGTTACTTTCATCGCCTCGATAAATTCGACGAAAGAAATTTTTATACTCGAAGGCATGGCAAAGGATGTGGGTTGGGGTGGCACTGCCTGCCCAGACGTAGTGGCAGTGTTGGGTGTGGCTTGCGCTGTCCTCGGAGGCGGCAGTTCCTGGTTCTGAATCTCAGGAGGTGCCTCCTCTACTGGACGGACAATACGTGACATTTTTCTCTTCCTGGTTTGTATTTTCTCACTGGCAAGGAGAAAATAAAACCATGATTTAGGAACTGTAGCCAAGTATAATGTTATGCTATTCTCAGCAACAAATTCTAGAGTACTGCAATATAAAAACCACATATTTTTCTAAGTATAGTGTAAGATTTTTATTGAGGAATCAAAAAATATTATGTGCCTCGTATGTTTGGCGTAAAATAAAGTTGGAATGTTTATATAATAAATATAAAACTTTGCAAGTATTTCAAATGTTTTGGTTCTGGTTTTTGTGAACATACATACATATTTCATTGAAAATCCATACGAGTCATAAAAATTCTAAGATTTGACTCGGTAAATATCCTTATCTAACGTTCTATCGCAATCTTATGTATTCAAACTCTTTCGCTCAGTCTTTTCGACTATTATCCAAATTTGTGTCCCATACCACATGAATTTGGAAATAAGGGTGTCAACCAAGTTAAGTTGTATGAACACGGTCTCTATAAAACATCGGCTGAATAGTAGTTCACTAATAGTATCGTCCAAGTTTACTCGTCCCACACCGTGTAAACTTAATGATAATATTAGTAATGCAACTTTCTCCAAATGTTTCTTTTCATACAAGGTCGTGGGTTTTCTTACTTCCACATTTTATTTAGTATCCTCCAATTTTGTTGTGTCCCATACCACTCCAAAGTTAGTGATACAAAAGAAAGAATGGTTGTAAGTCTGCCCACCAAAGATAGTCTTAAACAAAACATTTTCATTCATATATAAAATAAATTTTACAATGCCAGTGATCATTCCTGATTTTCCTGCCTACTACCGCTCCTTTTAGACCTCCTGCTAGGTACAGAAATACTACTACAAGAAGGTTGAGAATTTGCTCGTTGTTCTTCGACGTTTTGCATACGTGTTAACAAAGCATTTTGAGTCTCTTCCATCCGAGCAATACTAGCAACAATCACATTTATCTGCTTGAATGGGTTAGTCGATTGCCCCATCGATGGTTGATGGGTTGACTGTCCCATAGGTGGAGGGTAGGTAGTAGGCATTGGTGAAAAGTATTGGCCGTACGGTTGGCTCATAGGTGTGGGGTAGTTGTTTTGATTGTACGGGGATTCCCTAATTGGAACCCTTTGGACATTTGGATATGCTTGGGTTGAAAAGTCTTGAAACAATTGGCTCATTGGGATGTCCTGTCTTTCAAAATTTGGTGCCGCACAATTCTGTTGTTGTTGGTTCACAGGAACTTGTGGAACTGGCCGATACCGTACCTCCGGAGTTGGAAACCTTTGGTACGTAGTATTGCCTTGAGTTGACATGTTCCAGGAAGGTGGATTTGCTGGAACTCTTTGTCCATCCTGATTTAATTGAGGTTGATTTTGGTTGGTAAATAAATCTTCCTCAGGGAATAGGTGATCGGTTTGTCCATTATTAGAGGCTGGGTTTGCCATAGGGTTCTGGTTTGGCTCATTATGGTGTTTCCCTAACAGGAATCTTGCGCCAACTTTGGCACTGACAACGTCCATTTTTGTCTCTAATTCTTTCGCCATTTCCTCCTAAAGTCGCGTCAAATACTTCCTTGTCAGTCATCCTTCCACTTGTGACAAATGTCGTGATCTACTTCGAAAACTCATCAAAAATGTTGACGTTTGCCTCGTATAGCATCCTCATGATCAAGACTTCGTAGCCGAGGAGTTCCTTTCTTAAAGGGTTTTGAATCACCCGCAACATTTGCTGGATGATGATGTGAGGTAGGGAGACCTTAATTTTCTTCTCTATGCAATATAGCACAAGAAGTTGAGCCCTTGCGATTTTGGATGCAAAAGGTGTCTTTATACCAGTTACTTCAATATCATCATCAAGAAAGATTAACACAAGTGCAACGTGACTAGATTCAGGCAATCTTATATTGAGAGAAATCAACTCGGACAATGTTTTATGGCAGAGCTTTGATCACCTTTCAGACACGCTTCTTCCTGTAATGAAACTAGGGTTTAATCTGAAGACCAGAATGACATGGTCATTAACATCATGGAAGAGCTTGAATGACCCTTCACCTAGATCTTTTTCCCTATTACTGGATCCTGCAAGAACAAACCAATTTTTGGTGATGAAGGGTTCTCAAAGGTACTGGACAAGTGGGCAATGGAATGGGAGAATTTTCCAATCTGTTCCTGAGATAGTTGTGAATGGTTTTGATTACAACTTTATTTCTAATGAGAATGATAGCTACTTCATAATCTCTGATCATAAATATCGATTAATGTGTCAACAACTGTGATGGATTTATCAGGGAAAATCAAGTTATATGCATGGTCAAATAATACGCAAAGGTGGATTGTGTTATGGAAACAACCAACAAAGCAATGTGATCTTTATGCTTATTGCGGAGCTTTTAGTTTTTGTGATCCGAGTTCTTTTCCTTGCTGCCAATGTTTGCAAGGTTTTGAACCTTACTCTTTAAAAGAATGGAGTTCGCAAGATTGGTCTGGTGGGTGTGTACGCAAGAATAATACTTGGAAATGTAGAGATGAAGAAGATGGGTTTATGGTGATGCGTAATATGAGTTTGCCAATAAATTTCAAGTCTTTGGCAGCCAAGAGCGAGCACGAATGCAAACTAGCTTGCTGGAACAACTGTTCTTGTAGTGCATATGCATTTAGTAGTGGCTTGTGTCAAGTATGGCATAGTGAACTATTGAATATAAAACCTGCAGACTTTAGTGGCCAAGATCTCTTTCTCAGGGTTGCCACTTCCCAAGTTCAGAATTCAAGAAGAGGTAATTAATAATATTTAAAAACTTTCCTAGAAAAGAAAAAAAAAATGTGTCATTTTATCATGAGTTTAGAAAATTCTCTTTCAATTCAGGATTGTGGAGGAAGCTAGCACCTATCCTGGCAGTGGTGCCAATATTTATATTGAGCTCTATAGCATATTACATATGGAAGAGGAAGCCAAAACCAAGAGGTAATTAATTACATGTTTCCATTGATAAATCAGTGTATAAATATATATATATATATTTATACACTGATATATGTATAAGGGAATTTATGTGTGTATGTATGCAGGTATATATCTATATATGTATAATCAGTTTTCTTGAAATTTTGATCAGGATTAGAAGAGATGGAATCGAGCCTAGATTTGTTAGCATTTGATTTCAGTGCAACGACAAAAGCTACTAGAAGTCACGAATTATCTAATAGTTCAACTTCTCTTTTGAGTGGTGATACATGGGATGTTGAGCTGCCATCGTTTAGTTTGGCAAGTGTGTCTGCTGCGACAGATCACTTTAGCAATGAGACGAAGCTCGGGCAAGGTGGTTTTGGGCCTGTTTACAAGGTAATTGTTCTCTTCAATAACACCTCAATCATGTTTTATATATAAATTAAGTCGCGTTGTGATCAATAACTATGGATACTGGCTGGCTCCTATGATACACATAATTATTATTAATTAATAGACTTTGGACTTAGAATATGCATAGATTAATTAAAATCATATTAAAATCTCTTTTCTAGTTGACATTTATAACTTGCATTACTTATATTAAATGACTTCAAAACTATGACAAAAACTCCACTTGAATGAAAATGACAATACGGTGATCTCTTTATGCTTCTAGGGTATTCTACTAAATGGACAAGAAGTGGCCTTAAAAAGGCTCTCACGAGGGTCTATTCAAGGCTTGGAAGAGCTAAAAAATGAAATAACACTGATAGCAAGGTTGCAACAATAAGAACCATGTTAGAATTCTTGGTTGTTGCGTTGAAGGTGAAGAGAAAATTCTGATCTACGAGTACATGCCTAACAAAAGCCTGGATCTTTTCTTATTTGGTGTGTGTCATCTTATTTCAATTTATTTTTAAGCTTTATTTCCTTCATATGATAACGTGATTTTCATACCCTTTGAATTAGTTATATTAATTCTTTTCCTTTTTTTTAAGTTGATTCTAGCTAGTTAATTATTTATATATTCAATTGCACATTATTATTATTTTTTAAGACAGATCCCAAAAATCGTGTGAAATTACATTGGGAGAGATGCATTGACATCATAGAAGGGATTGCTCAAGGACTTCTTTATCTCCATCAACACTCTAGATTAAGAATCATTCATAGAGATTTAAAAACTAGCAACATTTTGTTGGATGATGAAATGAATCCCCAGTTATCAGATTTTGGGATGGCAAGGATTTTTGGAGGTAATATGTCACAAGCAAATACTAAGCGAATTGTGGGGACATAGTAAGTAAACTATTGGGTTACTTGTCAATTCATAAATGTACAATATGATTATTGCTAATACCGGCTACAATGACTAATATTTTGTTGAATGAAAATAGTGGGTATATGTCACCTGAATATGCCATGCAAGGCATCTTTTCAATCAAGTCCGAGTTGTTTAGCTTTGGAGTTTTGCTATTGGAGATTCTTAGTGGGAAAAAAAAAATGCTAGCTTCATGTTAGAAAAATCGATGGTTGTAAAGAAATAAATTTTACAATCCCAAGATAATTTCTCAAACTAAAAATACAACAAAATAACACCAAAGATTTTAGTGTGGAAAACCCTCCAAAGATGAGGTAAAAACCACGGGACCCGTAGGCCGCTTAAGAAACTTCCACTATAATAAAATGAGATTACAAACTTCACCCTTCGGTGGATCTCTCACAAAAATACAATACCTATATATCTTCAATTTGTGGATAAAACTTCACAAATTGGCTCACACTTTTTCTTCTTAAAGAAACCCTCTTTGAGGCTCTCTCTGGATATCTCAGATTAGATCTCTAGAATTAGATCTCTCAAATTAGATCTCTCGTATTAGATCTCTCAGATTAGATCTCTTGTATGAATTTCAAGAATGAAATTAAGGCTCTATTTATAGGAGTATTCATGGGCATTTTCGTAATTATAAAATTATAGTTTTCTCAAACATTTCGGCGCATTCGTTTTTGACTATTCTCATTTGGCCGCCCTCTTTGAATGTGTTGTTGGCCGCTCTTAGCCGCCCACGTGATGAGGTGGTGGACCAACAAATCTCCCCCTCCACCTCATGTAGAACAGGGCTCCTCCACATCTGCAATCTCTCTACAGATAGCAAGTTTTTCTCTGGTCAGGGACTTCGTCATCATATCTGCCCTGTTGTCATTAGTGTGGATCTTCTCAACTTGCAGCAGTTTATTTTCCAGCACATCACGAATCCAATGATACCTCACGTCGATGTGCTTGGACCTTGAGTGGAAGGTTGAGTTCTTGCTGAGGTGAATTGCGCTCTAACTGTCGCAATAAATAACATGATTTTCTTGGCTCTGATGCAATTCTTGTAGGAACTTTTTCATCCATAGGATCTCCTTACAACCTTCAGTGATTGCAATGTACTATGCTTCTGTGGTACTTAAGGCAATACACTTCTGTAATCATGATTGCCATGAGACAGCTCCCCCTGCAAATGTTACTAAGTACCCGGATATCGACTTTCTAGTATCCACGTCGCCAACCATATCTGAATCTGTAAATCCTTCTAATACATGTTTATCATTACCAAAACATAAACAATGACTAGAAGTACCTCTAAGATACCTTAGTATCCATTTGACTGCTGTCCACTGTTCCTTTCCAGGATTTGATAGAAATCGACTCACAACACCAACAACATGAGCAATGTCTGGTCTGGTGCATACCATAGCGTACATTAGACTGCCAACCACAGATGCATAAGACACTTTGTTTATCTCTGATTTCTCCTCATCGCTTGAAGGACACTGGCTCGAATTAAGCTTAAAGTGGCTTGCCAGTGGAGAACTAACAGGTTTAGCTTTGCTCATGTTGAACCGCTCTAAAACTTTCTCAATATACTTCTCTTGAGATAGCCAATGTCTCTTGTTCTTCCTGTCACGAACAATCTTCATGCCAAGGATTTGTTTTGCGGGTCCTAAGTCTTTCATTGCAAAGGACTTGCTCAACTCTTTCTTCAACTGGTTAATCTTGCCGATATCTTGGCCTACAATTAACATATCATCAACATAAAGCAAAAGAATAATAAAATCACCATCAGAGAATTTCTTGATGAAGACGCAGTGATCAACTGTCGTTCGGTTGTACTCTTTTTCCTCCATGAACGAGTCGAACTTTTTATACCACTGCCTCGGTGCCTGTTTCAAACCGTACAGACTTTTCTTTAGCCTGCATACCAGCTTCTCTTTTCTTTTGACTTGGAAACCTTCGGGCTGCTCCATATAGATTTCCTCGTCAAGATCACTGTGTAAGAATGCGGTTTTCACATCAAGTTGTTCAACCTCCAGATTAAGACTAGCTGCCAAGCCAAGAACAACTCGGATTGAAGACATTTTTACCACCGGTGAGAAGATTTCATCGAAGTCAATGTCTTTCTTCTGTCCGAATCCTTTCACAACCAATCTTGCTTTGTATCGAGGTTGCGAGCTACCTTCTTCGCTTTTGATCCTGTACACCCACTTGTTCTTGAGGGCTTTCTTTCCCTGCGGTAATTTCACCAAGTCAAATGTGTAGTTCTCATGCAGAGATTTCATTTCTTCCTGCATGGCTTTCATCCACTCAGTCTCATGCTGGTCAGTGATAGCTTCGGTATAGCTCTCCGGTTATCCCCGTCAGTGAGCATCACATAGTCGCTAGGAGAATATCTTCGACTTGGTTGTCGCGCTCTGGTGGATCTCCTTAGCTGTGCTTCTGGTTGGACTTGTTCAGGAACTTGTTCTGGTTCTGAACTTCGAGCTGGTAGAACATCATCAGTATCTGGTGCAGCTCCCTTGTCATCTGAATTTGTTAGTGGAGAGTTTGGTTCCAGATTAACTGGAATTTCATCTGATTGTGGCTTCTCAGGTTTCTGAAAGTCCTCGATCGTCTAATCTTCAAGAAACATCATATCTCTGCTTCTGACAATCTTTTTGTTGACAGGATCCCAAAGTCTGTAGCAGAATTCTTCATGGGAATATCCCACAAAGATACACTGCTTCGCTTTTCCATCCAGCTTGGACCTCTCGTCTTTAGGGATGTGAACAAATGTTCTGTAGCCAAATACTTTCAAGTGTTTGAAAGAAACGTCTTTCCCCCTCCAAACCTTTTCTGGTACATCGTAGTTCAGTGGAACTGATGGAGAAAGGTTGATTAAATCGACTGCTGTCCTCATTGCCTCCCCCCAATAGGAGTTTGGCAGTTTTGCATTTGAGAGCATACATCTGACTCTTTCAAAAATAGTTCTGTTCATCCCCTCTGCGACACCGTTGTGTTGAGGTGTCTTTGGTACCGATTTTTCCAGCCTGATGTTGAAACTTCTGCAGTACTCCTCGAATGATCCGCGATACTCACCGCCATTGTCTGCACGTACACACTTCAAACGTCTACCAGTTTCTCTCTCAACTTTTACATGAAATTGCTTGAAAACTTCCTGCACTTGATCTTTAGTTTTCAAAGCAAAGGCCCACACTTTTCTAGAGTGATCATCAATAAAAGTCACAAAATAATAAGCACCTCCTAGTGACTTACAACTCATTGTACAAACATTTGTGTATATTAAATCTAGAATATTTGCCTTTCTAGATAGTGAGGAACTACGAAATGCAACTCTATGTTGTTTACCCATAATACAATCATTACAAGTACGTAAAGATGTACCTTTCATTCCTGGCAAGAGCTCCTTCTTCGAAAGAATTCTGAGACATTTTTCACTCATGTGGCCGAGCCGCTTATGCCATAACTCGGTGGGAACTTCTTTCCTCATGGTATTTACTTCTCCTCTACACAGTTTGGCTTCTGTGAGGTAGAGTGATGTATCTTTCTTGCCTTTGGCTACTACCAAGTTTCCTTTGGTGAGCTTCCATTTTCTTTCACCAAAGTTATTATTGTAGCCATCGTCATCAAGCATTCCGGTGGATATCAAATTGAGGCGGATATCAGGAACATGCCTCACATCTTTCAAGAGTAACCTGCATCCAAGGATAGTTTCTAAATAAATATTACCGATGCCGATAATTTTGGATGCATTATCATTTCCCATCCTCACTCGTCCGAAATCACCTTGAGTGTAGGTTGAGAAGAAATCTCGTCGTGAGGTGACATGGTAGGAAGCACCTGAGTCAACTACCCATGTAGAGTCTTGACATGCAAGGTTGACATAATCAACATCTCGAACAATGACAACTTCTTCAGTGAGAGTTGCGGTGTCATTTGTTCGGGTTTCTCCTTCTTGATTTCTGGATCGTTCCGCCTTTAACTTTCGACATTCTCGAATGAAGTGTCTGGGCTTGCCTCAGTGATGACACTTCTTGTCATGCCTCGATCTGGACTTCGAGCGCCCTCTTTGCTGACTTTGGTTACGAGGATTTCTGCTATTACTTCTTCCGTGCCATTCTTGCTTGCCTTGTTTTTCCATGACAAGTGCTTCAGTTTCAGGAGTATATCCTTCGTCTTTTCGTCGAGACTCTTCGCTCAGCATTCTGTCTTTTACCATATCCAAGGTAAGCCCGTCAGGAGCAGTGTTACTAACTAACACAACTAAAGTGTCCCATCTTTTTGGTAGAGAACTCAGCATCAACAACGCTTGTAGCTCGTCATCTACGGTCATCTTCATAGAGTTGAGTTGATCTACAATGCCTTGGAACTCGCTCATGTGTTCCGATACGCTGCTTCCATCTTTATACTTCAAATTGACTAATCGTCGCATCAGATTAGCTTTATTCTGTGCGGTTGTCCTCACATACATTTTCTCCAACTTTTACCAAAGAACGTAAGCATTGTGTTCATTAGCAAAATTTTGGAAAATCCTATTGTTGATCCATTGTCTAATTTGAGCAGCACACTTTCGTTTTAGCACGACTCAATCAGCGTCTGTGCTGGTTGTTTTTGGTGTCTTGTCATCTGTCGAAGTTGTAGTCACGACTTTCTCCTTCGGCATTATAATCGGCTTCCATAGATCTTTAATGTATAAAAGATCCTCCATCTTTGGCTTCCAAATTGTATAATTAAATGCAGTCAACTTAATCATATTGTCTGTGCTCTCCTCCATTTAAGTCGTCAGTCAACAGGTTTCGCGGAGCTTGACACTTTTCTGACGATAAATTTCCAGTGATAAATAGTACTCTGTGAAAGAGAACTGGAGTTTTGATACATTGGAAAATGAATTGCTAGGCATGAAACTTTGGAGAAGTGAAAGGGGACGGGAGTTAATTGATCCAATGTTGGGCAACTCATCGCGCTCTTCAAGACCTTTAAGATATATTCATGTAGGACCAATGTGTGTGCAAGAGAAGCAATTGATAAACCCATCACGTCTGAAGTCATTGCAATGCTTAGTAGTGACCTTGTAGCTCTACCTTCACCTAAGCGACCTGCCTTTTTTATTGGGAGAAGCGCAGAGGAAAGGATGGACAAGTCAATTGCATCCACTTTGAATGATGTAACAATTTCAATGTTAAGTGTTCGATAGAAAGCTTAATTTCAGGTAGTGTAAATGATTCTTTTTCTTCTCCTTTTTTTTTTTGGTATTTCACAAAACTAAGGTTGATATTTGTAGCAACCGGGATTTAATAAATATATATATATATACATTAACGAGGTTGGGTCCAAAGAGCGAATGAAATAAGAAAGATGTGTTTGTGTATATATATTTATTTTAAAGAGGTGGGACCCATGAAAAAAAAAAAAATGTTACTGCCGTAGCAATGCTACAATAACCTAATTTTATTAATTTTAGGCATCCTTTTTATGTAAAAAGTGGGTTTTTGTTTATTTTAAGCTATTTTAACTTTTTAAAAACCCGCCCAAAAAGAACAAGGGAGCATTAATGGAAAGTTGTCCAAGAGGGCTCGACTCTACAAAACAGATTTAGGATCCAAGGTAAGATCTATGTATGGTTTCTTTTTCTCTTTTTCATATTTTGGGAATAGTTCATGTAGATAAATTTGGATCCATAGAAACAAAGGGTTTTACCGATCTCTATGGTTTGGATACATGGAAACAAAGGGTTTTAACGATTCCTTTGCATGTATTTGAACTTAGATTTAATTTATTGACAAATTTCATGATAGAGGTCTACCTAGTAATGTTATTTTAATAGATAAATTTATTTTATTTTTTATTTTTTCTTCAATGGTTTTTTTGGACTTTTAACATTATATTACTTTTTATTATATTACATCGTTGTCTTCCTTATTGTCGTCGATGTCATCATCATCGTCATGTTAACCTTTCACTCTTTATTTTTTATCCTTGAGCTTTCTTCATTTACCACATCAAGATCTTTATGCTGAAACGCTTAAAAAAGAAATAATTACTCATTGATTCTAAACATTAAAATTGTGCAAGGTGCAACACGCAATAGATACATGTCGTCGTCTTCTAATTATATAATAATTAAGCATGAATTTTAATATGGTACATCAAACCTTATGTTCTTCAAAGCATCGCACTATCACATTGTGTAACGATGAATGTTTACAGTTAAAATTGGTCTTTTTAGTTTTTTGCCCCAACCCGACTACATAATATTTTACTATATAATATCAAGAAACCCTTAGTGGTAATTTAAACGTAGATCTAATAAATTAATATTTTATATCTTTAATGGGCATGAGAACATACTTGTTACTACATCCAACATGTACAAAATGTGAATACTATATTAAATGAGCACACACGTACACTTAATTATTTTGTGTAACTTGAATTTTTTGACTTAGACATGGAGTTTATCTTGATGTTGATGCCCATGCAACTATGTGTGTCACAACCCCCTCTGTAGGGTGATGTCATAAGTGACACAGAATATCATATACGTCATACATAAACGTATACAATACTCTGTCAGCCTCGTCCCTTAAGACAATAACTCAAAAATCATTAAAAATTTTGACAGAACCTCTCCACAAATCTGAGGGTTCCACTAAATTCCAAATTTCACAAATCGCACATAAACAAATACAAAATTACATATAAATCATATGTATCCATTCCATATTATCCCACATACATCAACAACATGTGACCATTCATATACACAACCACTATTCATTTTTCTTTCTCACAAGACTTATATACATCTAAGTCTCTAAAATATATACAACATTTAAACCATACATTAACTATTACACATTGTTTGGTGTTATATATATATATATATATATATATATATATATATATATACATATACCAAAAACAAAAGTGTATATACCCATCTCCCTGAACACACCACATACTCACATCGCAAAGAAGCAAGCTCAATCAACTCTTTGGAGTCTTGCCCTTGCCCTTGCCCTTGCCCTTGTGATCAACACCTGTAATTAAAAGGGAGTGGGGTGAGCTATAGCAAGATCAGTGAGTAATCTAATATTGGAATTACATATGCATCAATAGAAAACATGACATTGAAATCATCATTATTAACTCATATGCAAGTCAATGTAATTATCAATACATGATTTAAATACTTTTCTCACTTCTCTATACATATCATACTATACATAAAGTTAAAATCCTCTCCCTCAGGTAAGTAAATGAATTTGTATCCCTATTATGCATTTATAGGGAAAATTCATCTTAACAAACCATCTTCTCGATCATTCTGAGGTCTAGTCAACAAACTTCCTTCCTTGGAAATGATCACATACTTTCCTTACTTCGGGTAAGTCTAAGTATGTTCGATCTTAAAACCAAAGAATTTAAATGCATAATTTAAACAATGCAATATGGCAATCATACATGCACATCATTATCAAAACAAAGTTTATTTAATACAATGCCATACATAAAAACCAAATTAGAAATATTCATAAATACATAATTTTTACTAAGTCCACAAGTAGACACACACCTAGTCAATTCACCAACTTTTACCACATAAGCATCTCACTTGTGTCCATTCCCAATTCTCAATTCACATCCAATCTTTGCAAATTTAACATCGCAACACTTAGACATGAATTCCAACTCTAGAAATTCAGTCACTTTATCACTAATTAATCACAATTCATCAATAAACAATTTACCTTTGAATTCTCAGCACTCTAGCTTTCCCAACACAAGTACCCAACTTGTACTCATCACCAGACCCATAATTTCACAAATTCTGTACCTCAATCTCTATCAATCATCATCACCAATGATCCAAGATTTGTTTCCAGCATTTAAACGCATTGAAATACAACAATTCAATACTGAAAATGGATTCGAAAACCTTGACCTAACAAGGTCTAGAACTCCCACTTCAACCATGGAAATTCAATGTTTAAACCATCATATTACTTACCAAGCAACCATGAGTTGATCTCCAATGGCTTCAGCCAACAATTCAATTAATTTCCAGATAAAACCCTCACTTTCCAGCTCCAATTCTAACCATTGAAATCGTTTGCATGTTACATATGATGAACAATTGGAAGAAAGGAATCCATTAATGGAAGTTTTAGCTCAAAAAAACCCATTCTTACCTTGGATTATAGCAACTCTAGCCCTTTCCTCTTCTTCCTCGACGTTTTGCTCTGAAATTCTCTTGCTCTGGTGTTCTCTTCAATCCAACAAGTTAAATTAGATTGTAACACCCTCTCAGTCAGGCCATCTATCTGAGGATGGAATGTTGTACTGAGACAGATATGAGTCCCAAATCAAGTATGCATCGAATGCCAAAAGCTCGATGTAAATCGAGGATTTCTGTCCGATACAATAGATACGGGAACTCCATGCAATCTCACTATCTCACGAATATACAATCTGCTCAGTCTATCAACAGAGTCTCTGATGTTAATCGAAAGAAAATTAGCAGATTTAGTCAGCCTATCAACAATAACCCAGATAGTATCATACCTACCCTGAGATCTAGGTAATCCTGTGATGAAATCCATAGTAATATGCTCTCATTTCCATTCTGGAATAGATAATGTTTGCATTTGTCCTCCAGGTCTCTGATGTTCAGCCTTAACTAACTGACACACCCCATATTTCTGAACATACTCAGCAATATCCTTCTTCATCCTATGCCACCAAACTGCTCTTTTCATATGATGATACATTTTGGTTGATCCTGGGTGAATAGTATACTGAGATTTATGTGCTATCTAGAGTAATTTAGCTCTCAAATCACGATTAACAGGAACCCATAATCTCCATTGAAATCGCATTACACCATCTGAATCTCGTTGCCAATTAGCTCGTTCAGCTTTATCAGCCCATGAGTTATACATATTATAATCAGGATCATGTCGCTGCAAATCCTTAATCTTCTGAATATGAGCATCAGTCAGCTGTATATGCATCTAAGCACAAATATCGACATGCCGGCCAATAGAGAGTACACTTATTATTGTAGCTCTCTCTAACAATTGCCACTCGTAGATCATCTGACAGGCCATCATGCCAGTCTCTGTACGTTTCCTACTCAGTGCATCAGCAACGACATTGGCCTTCCTAGGATGATACTCCAACTTGAAGTCATAATCCTTCAAGAATTTCAGCCATCTTCTTTGCCTCATATTCAACTTTTTCTGATCAAACAGATATTTCAAACTCTTATGATCAGAAAACAATGTGAACTTCTCACTGTAGAGATAATGCATCCACAGTTTCAGTGCAAAGACAACTGCAGCCAGTTCCAAATCATGCACAGGGTAATTCTTCTCATGCACCTTCAACTGTCTAGATGCATAAGCCACAACTCTACCCTCTTGCATCAATACACAACCCAATCCGGAATGTGATGCATCTGTATAAATCACCAACTCTTTCCCCAGCTCTGGAAGTACTAACACTGGTGCAGTAGTAAGCTTTTTTTTTTAGCTCTGTCAATGCCTTTTCACAAGCTACAATCCACACAAATGGCACATTTTTCTGAGTCAGCCTAGTAAGTGGTACAACCAGTTTGGAAAAGCCTTCCACAAATTTTTTGTAATAACCTGCTAAACCCAGAAAACTTTGAATTTTCGTCACTGTGGTCGGTCTTGGCCAATTTATGATTGCTTCCACCTTGGCAGAATCAACAGATATCCCATCTGCACTCACCACATGACCCATAAATTTCACTTCATTTATCCAAAACTCACACTTACTGAGCTTGGCATACAACCTATACTCTCTCAATGTCTACAGTGTAACCCTAAGGTGTTGCTCATGCTTCTCTCGAGTCTTGGAATAAATCAGGATGTCGTCTATAAAGATTACAATAAACTGATCCAGATATAGCTTAAATATCCTTTGCATCAAGTCCATAAACATGGCAGGTGCATTGGTCAAACCAAATGGCATAACAAGGAATTCATAATGTCCATATCTCGTTCTGAATGCAGTTTTCGGTATATCCTCTTCCCAAATCCTCAACTAATGGTATTCAGATCGAATATCAATCTTGGAAAAGAACTTGGCCCCATTCAGTTGATAAAACAAATCATCAATACGAGGTAGAGGATACTTATTCCTTATGGTCACCTTGTTCAATTGACAATAATCTATACACAAACGTAGACTACCATATTTCTTTTTCACAAACAAGACGGGTGCTCCCCATGGTGACACACTAGCTGAAATAAACCCTTTTTCCATCAACTCATCAAGTCGCACTTTGAGTTCTTGCAACTCTTTTGGCCCCATTCTATATAGAGGAATAAAAATAGGCCTTGTGCTAGGTATTAGTTCAATAATGAAGTCTATATCCCGTTTAGGTGGTAATCCTGGTAGATCATCAGGAAATATGTCTGGATACTCACACACAATGGGGATCTCAGATAACTGAATACCTTTACCATTTTCTCCCTCTAGCTTAATACTAGCCAAATTTTCATTTCTTCATCTGTAACCAATCTACCTCTAGTAGGTGGTTTAGATGCAACTATACCTCTATACACAAATGATGATTGTCCAGGTATCTAGAATACTGCCCTTTTGGAAAAAAAATCTATCAGGGCATGATATGCAGCCAACCAATCCATACCCACGATTGCATCAAATTTCAGGAATTCTAATATCATGAGATTAACAATCATTTCGTGTCCTTCATATTTAACTATGCAGTTCTAACATACCATATTATTGTAGATTCTCTCCGCTGCTGTTGTACTCAATATCAATGGTGTACTAGCTCTAACATGAGTCAAATGCAGTTTATCTACCATACTACCAGATATAAAAGACAAGGTAGATCCAACATCAATCAGAATATACATTAAAGTATCACAATACTGATCACACCTTCTATCAATGTCTTACTCGCCTCTAGATCTGGTTCTGTCACTGCCTTCGCTTGCTCTCGTGTACCAGAAGGTGTCACACTAGAAAGCGTCGCTGAAATCTTGGGAACCGGCTGAAAAGGACATTGTTTAATTTTGTGGCCCTGGATGCCACGCCTGAAGCACGTAATCGGTGGTCGTGGAGTAGAAGATGCAGTCTGGGACTCCAAACCAGATACTGGAATCCAACTACCACTGGATCCCTTCAGCTGAGGCCACGATGGCTTAACTGAAGAACTTTGACTCTGAGATCTCCCTGTCGTCTATGTCCCTCTGCCTGTTAGTGAAGCCATGTATGGCACAGTTGGAACTGGTGCCATCTGAGTCGTCTGTGGCTCACCACTAACTACTTCCGCCATTCTGGCCTTCTTTGCCTCTGTCCCAAACTTCTTCCCCCATTTACCCTTTTTTTTCAGGGAATTGAAAATACTGCTCTGTATATGCCGGCTGCTGAGGTGGTATTGATGGTGTTGTATGAAGAACAGGTCTGACTGCTTTTACCTCAACAGTCTCAAAGTTCATCGCTTGTCATAAAACAAGCTCATAGGTCTACACTCCTGACAATGCCAAACCCTGCTTAATGGGATCTTTGAACCCATCACGAAGCTGCCTCAATATACTCTCATCAGTCTGTACCAGCTCTGGCGCATAAACAAATAGTCTATTAAACTCGTGCTCATACTGACTCCCCTGTTTCAGATTCATAAAAGTTTTTCTCCTCTTATCCCACTCAGCCTTGGGATAGAAGGAATCAAAGAACACTTTCTTGAATTTGGCTCAAGTGTTGATCTCATTATGTGCTCTTTCCATGGACTTCCACCATTTCATAGCATCATCAGTATATTTAAACTTGGCCAATCTCATTTTATCCCTCTCAAGTACTTGCATATCATCGAAAATTGTCTCTATTCTCATAAACGAATTTTCAGTAGCTTTTAACTCTAATCCGCCCATGAATACAGGTAGATCTCGCCTCTTGAAGGCCTTCAGAACTTCCTCATATCTCTTTTTCTCATCGATGTTTTCTCTGACATCCAATGCCCGACCATTGACCTCAACCACATGTTTTACTATTGCTGGTACACCAACACTGCTAGCTCCAATCTCTGGAACTATTGGTGCTTCAGGTCTCTGCCTGTCAACTTGCAACTTTGCCACTAGTTCTATTAGTTGGGCATTTTGTTGTTCATGGGCAACCAATAATTCTTCCAACTTTCTGATCCTTTCTTGATTAGTTGGATCCATGATTTTTCTTGATTATCTCTTTTCAATATGATCTTTTTAAGACTTTTAAACCTAACAATCTTATGCTCGATCAACAACCTTCTCTCTGGTATCAAACTTGCCACGACCCCCTCCGTAGGATGATGTCATGACCGGCACAAAATACCATATACGTATACAATACTCTGTCAGCCTCGTCCTTTAAGATAATAACTCAAAAATCACTAAACATTTCGGCAAAACCTCTACATAAATCCGAGGTTCCACAAAATTCCTAATAATCACAAATCGCACATAAACAAATACAAAATCACATATGAATCATATGTATCCATTCCACATTATCCCACATACATCAACAATTTGTGACCATTCATATACATAACCACTATTCATTTTTCTTTCTCACAAGACTTATATACATCTAAGTCTCCAAAACATATACAACATTTAAACCATACACTAGCTATTACACATTGTTTGGTGTTATATATATATATACATATACCAAAAACAAAAGTGTATATACCCATCTCCCTGAACACACCACATACTCACATAGCAAAAAGCAACCTCAATCAACTCTCTGAAGCCTTGCCCTTGCCCTTGCCCTTGTGATCAACACCTGTAATAAAAAATGGAGTGGGGTGAGCTACAACAAGCTCATTGAGTAATCTAATATTAGAATTACATATGCATCAATAGAAAACATGGCATTGAAATCATCTTTATAAACTCATATGCAAATCAGTGTAATTATCAATACATGATTTAAATACTTTTTTCACCTCTCTATACATATCATACAGTGCATAAAGTTAAAATCCTCTCCCTCAGGTAAGTAAATGAATATGTATCCCTATTATGCATTTATAAGGAGAATTCATCTCAACAAACTATCCTCTCGATCATTCCGAGGTCTAGTCAACAAACTTTCCTCCTTGGAAATGATCACATACTTTCCTTACTTCGGGTAAGTCTAAGTATGTTCGATCTTAAAACCAAAGAATTTAAATGCATCAATTAAACAATGCAATATGGCAATCATACATGCACTTTATTTACTACGATGCCATACATAAAAACCAAATTGGAAATACTCACAAATACAAGATTTTTACTAAGTCCACAAGTACACACACACTTAGTCAATTCACCAACTTTTACCACATAAGCATCTCACTTGTGTCCATTCCCAATTCTCAATTCACATCCAATCGCTGCAAATTTAACATTGCAACACTTAGACATGAATTCTAATCACATAAATTCAGTCACTTTATCACTAATTAATCACAATTCATCAATAAACAATTTACCTTTGAATTCTCAGCACTCTAGCTTTTTTAGCACCAGTACCCAAGTTGTACTCATCACCAAACCCAGAATTTCAAAAATTTTGTACCTCAATCTCTGTCAATCATCATCACCAATGATCCAAGATTAGTTTCTAGCATTTAAACGCATTGAAATACAACAATTCAATACTGAAAATGGGTTCCGAAACCTTGACCCAGCAAGGTCTGGAACTCCCATTTCAACCATGGAAATTCAATTTTTAAACCATCACATTACGTACCAAGCAACCAGGAGTTGATCTCCAATGGTTTCAACCAACAATTCAATCAATTTCCAGATGAAACCCTCACTTTTCGGCTCCAATTCTAACCATTGAAACCGTTTGCATGCTACATATGATGAACAAATGGAAGAAACGAATCCATTAATAGAAGTTTTAGCTCAAAACAACCCATTCTTACCTTGGATTATAACAACTGTAGCCCTTTCATCTACTTCCTCAACGTTTTGCTCTGAAATTCTCTTGTTCATCTTGTTTTCTCTTCAATCCAGCAAGTTAAATTAGATTGAGCCAGCAAGCCAGCAACTCAAAACGTGTTCAATTGGCTCTTAAGTGGCTACAAATGGTCGTGGCATGTGGCTTGTAACATGCACAAACCGCCTCACCAACTCAATTTGTTTTTTTTTTTTTTTTTTCAAGTGTTGGGCATTTTATGATACAACTAGCCTCCAAGGGTACCAATAGCCCTAAAATACATACATTCATACTATCTAAAAGTCATGTACATATATATAAGCATACAAATATGCATGACAATACGTATTGGTCAACGTACTCGTTTGACTCGTACATACGGGGTGTTACAATGTGTGTGTCATTGATGACATATTTACAATCTTGGGAAAAAGGAAATCAACTAATATACAATGTAATTAATTTTGTATTTAATTTAAAAAATATAATACTTAAAAACGTGTTCTTTACCGTAAACCATGAATAATATTTAAGATTTCCCATTAATCCAGGTGACATCTCTTCCATTCTCCAAGGCCAAATAAAATGATGATCTACCCGACATAATGCCTTCAACACTCTTTAAAAATGTCTAGATATAGGCTCTTTTAAATGCTAAAATTAATCTTTCAACTATAATTGAATTTGCGCATTGTATGACATAGTCATGAGAAACATACTAGCAGCCTCCTTCACACAAATGAATTCATTATTTTGTACAAATCTAGCCTTGATCTTTAATGTGTCATATAATCACATAAAGATATTTCTATCCATTCTTAATTAAAAAATCATATAATCTATTAGGGAGTTCATTTAATAGATCTATCATATATTTACGACCTGATAGCATTGATGTTCAACATGACCATTTGAATATGGAATAAGAGCTATAGTAATCACAAACATAAGCAAAAAATAACAACTCCCTCTAATCATCTTCAAAATCAAAATTATGAATCATTTTCTGAACATATATCCATATTATCATGATTTAATCTCATCTTACAAAATCATATCATATAATGTAAAGATTAGTTGAATTATGCACAATATATGAAACAAATATCTACCAAATATGCATATCTATAAAATTCAAAGTTAGTACAACAAAATACTAAGGTTGTGGCTTTTAAATATAATCATGTAACATTACAAGTAGTTATATGTCAAGACTAAGACATATGGTTCTCACATATAACCACATAACGAAACATCAACATACATATAAAAAAATAAGACTTCTACCACCATTTATGGCCAGATAACCTAGATTTGAGTTCAAGAGGGGGAGTGAATTGAACTTAACTGATTTTTTCAAAAACCTTTCTCAAACACGGTTTAATGTTCTTTTAGTTAATCATTGACAAAACATATTGCTAATAAAGAATCTTTTACATCTTATGTAATAATAGTAACGTATAAAATTGATGAAGCCACAATTTTGCATATTTTTACCCCTATTTTTAGTGCTTTTAAGTTAGGAAACAAAAGACAAGATTAAAAAAATATAAAAAATAATAAAAATATTAGAAAATTAGAAAATTAGAAAAGTCACATTTTAGTGTTTTTAGGTCATTTTTAGGCATTTTAAGTTATTTTTAGAAATGCTTGCAATTTAGGAAAATATTTTTTTTATCAAAATATCTTAGGATTCATTAGAAATTAGATTGTTGATTTTTTTTTAAAAAAATTCAGGAGTTGAATCAATATGTCAAAGGTCTTGAAAATGATTTTTTCAAAGAGCATTGGATAATTGTTTATTTTTATAAAATATATTTTGATGCTTCACTTAGTTTTTTCGTAAGGTATCTTTCAGGTTCAATATTATTTTTCAAATGTCAAATAAAGAATTTTAAAGCTACATGAAATTGCTTTCTGCCCAATTGCACCTAAGAAGAAGGTTCCACATGTCAAATGATAAAAAAGTCAAGAAATCAAAGTTGAAAAAATGGAAGGATTCTCACCCAAGATGACACCATAATTATTTCTTTATTGAAATGATTTTATTTTTTTAGAAATATTTTGTATTAAGAAATGTTCGCCCCAGAATTTCTTCCACCTAGCCCAATACCTAAACCCATGTGTGCCCAACTCTATGCGCCAACTTTTGATGTCATTTTTGACTTGTGTGTTGCTTGATAATGTATATTATGCGTGTTATATGTGTTTATTATGAAGTTTTATTAAATTTTAAATGAACCAGCGAAATACCCTTATGTCACACACATGAAAATAGTTAATTTTGGATGAACCTAGAAATTGGCCTTATATCATGTATGTGAAATTAGTTTAATTTGTCAGATGATGGGGAATTGGCCTAATGTCATATGCGTGAAAATAAAAAAATTTGGGATTCTGAAAATACTTTTAGAAAAAAGAAAGAAAGAAAGTGGTGGTTAATTGTAGAGAATTATTATTAACATTATTGTTATTGTTAATAATATCATCACCACTATTATTTTTATTATTATTATCATTGATATTGTTATGGGTGGCTTGTTGGAGAAGTTACATGTAAATAACTTGTTGAGTAAGTCATTGTTTTGACTTGTGGCTTGTTGAAGGACCACATTAAATGCTCTCATTAATGCACCCATGTCATATATGAGAAGTTGTGAACAACCATTGGATAAAAGCATGATATTTGAATATGTAGTTGAAATGAGATGAGGGTGTTGGATTAGTAAAGCAACACATGGAAGCATGGGATCATGAGGACTTCAAAATATTCCTCTCATATGATTCTTTCTCTCAAGCACGATCATAAGAGGAAAAGAAAGAAAAGAAGGAAAGAAGAAGAAGAGAAGAGGAGGAAGAAGAAGAAAAAGATAAGTTGGGTGATTTTGATGCCCCAAGTTGCTTCAAGGCGAGATCTTCTTCAATGTTTCTTCCATGAAAATGTTTTTAGTGTTGATTTCAAGCTTTCTAATGGTGTAAATCTCACCATGGGTTTTCAAATTTGGGAGAGACCTAACCTAGGGTTGGCTTGGATGTGCTTGTATGAACTTGATAATGGTGGATTAAAGCATCCTAGACCTAAACCCACGCCCAATGAGTGATTTCCACACTCTTGGACTCGATTTTGATGTTGTATGGGATTAGGGTTTTGATGGAAGCCTTATAAACCTAGATGCATGCTTAGGATTTGGATTCCTAAGATGATTTGGAACACTTTGGTGGCATTTGCCCCAATTTTTATTGAGAAATTAAGGATGTTCCATATTAGAGACCTAATGTCACACCCCGCCCGGGCGCACCTAAACCGGCGGGGCACTCATGGACGGGGAGCGAATGCGTTATAACAGCCACTGAGTGCGCAGGTACACAATTAAGTACAAGTCTGATTTCATTAATTTCAGAATATATTTTTGTACATAAAATAGTAAAGGGAACATCCTCCCAAAATCCCCAGTGGATAAACAAAGGGTACAAAATGTGGGCCCAAAAACCTGCACCCAGTCCACCCTAATCTCCTGTTAACAATTGGATAACAACGAGGTGAACTAATGCCCAATGGATAAAATAATTTGTGAATATAACAGTTAATAAAGCAAACTTCATAATCAAATATCACATAAACACAACAAGCATCATAAATAGTACAACATGTTGTATGCATGACACTGTCTCGTAATGGTTCTATGATTTTACTGTGCTTTGAGTTCACGTATTATTGTCCATCCCCAGGTAAACCCGAGTTCTCAGTTGTGCGTACCTCCCCAAGGACGTCGCCTTGGATTCGCGTACAAGTGTCCATCCCCAAGTTATCCCGGGTTCTCATTGTATGTACCTCTCCAGGGAAATATTAAGAATAGTGAGCATTGCTTCTAACTATTTTGTGGATCATAAACCACTTACGTACCTAGGTGGTGCTTATGTATAATGTCAATGCATGAGCAAGTTCGGTCTTTACTAACATTTGACAGGATTTGGCAACGCCTGGTGATCCTTATCAAGGTCGGTATCACTACGTGCACAATTAGGACATTCAGTATCACTTATACAAGCTAATAGCTTTCAAGTAAAACCAACCAGATCAGTCTCCAGTTGAGAGGTGAGACACAAAGTCTACTTAAATATCAATCGTCTAGAATAGCACGTTGCCTCCCCTTCACTATTTAAAGTTACTGAGGACAAGACTGAGTCTGGTTGAACCAGATTGATCAATAATCTGGCATCGCGATATTGTAATACATGAACTTCAAATATACAGACATAAATATGACAGGTATGAACATTATACGCAATAATACAGTGTAAATGAATGTAAACTTTAATAAAAGTCATAAGACACGCAAAAAGGATGCCCGAAACTTCGGGCACCCTACCCGACCGTACGGGCAGGTGCCCGAAGTTCAATTTTTTTTTAGTGTACAATCCTAGGGTATTACACCTAATCCTAAAAAGTTGACATTGGACATTCCAAATGGAGTGCGTGTGACTTATGTTGGTTGAATTGACATGTTTAGGTGATTGGAAATGTTAATTTGGGGATTCTCATGATGTAGCCTTGTGACTAGTTCATTTATGCTCTATGTCCAATTATAGAGATTTTCCCCAATTTGGGAAAAATGATGTAATTGCCTTGGAGATGGTTAATTGTAGTGAAATATGTCTAATTGGACATAAAGTGGGTTAATTCATGTTGTAATTGCCCATAAAGACCCTAATGAGACCTAAGCCTAATGTTGAGACTTTACCCAATTTGGGGCTTTTAGTGCATTTGGTTTGAATTTGACAAATTGAGGGTGGAATATAGTTAATTAGACATGAATTGAGTTGAATTATTCTTAATTGATCATGAATTGGGTTTCATGTTAATTTGTATTAATTCTACATGGCCTAAACATTGTAGGGATTTTTCCTCAATTTTGATTATGTTGTCTATTTAAGTCCTAATTAGAGACATTTGATGAATTATGGAAATTTTATGGCTAATTAAGGTGGGAAATGATGCAATTAACTATACTAATGGTATATGGACCTAGACATTGTGTAATTATGCTATTAGGCACGGTGGATGCCTATGGCTTGAATTTTATAATTCGTGTGTTTTATTATGGGCTTAGATGCTTGTGGGCATGTGAGATTGAGACACATGATTGGTTGTAGATTGTGTATTGACCATGTTAGAATTTGGTTATGATACATGTATTTTAGTTTGGATTGGGAATTATGGAACTATATAGTATTCCTACATAGATTATGATGATGATTGATGTAATTGGCCTAGTTGGCTATGTATGGACCTAAATTGACCGTGTTGGGGACTAGACATGCGTCGTGTGTGTTGAGTATATGATATAGGTCTTGGAAATGGATCCGTTATGGATAGTGAAATGTATGAACTTATATGTGATTGCAGATCTAAGTTGGAATTGGGGATCTTGTGTGTACATAGGATTGCTTTCATTGGCTTGGTTGTGAGTAAACTTCATTTATTGTTTAATCTCTTATGTCATTATATTAGAAATTATATGTTGTATGTTTGAAGGCATGAAATGTGTTTTAAATTGATATTGCATATGGGTAAAATCATTTGAACTTGGTAGGTCTTGCCTTTGAAAAGAGTGAAGTCTTAGGCTTGTTAAAAGGATCTAACTGGCTTAGTGACTGACAAAAACTACGCCCTTATTTAGCAATGCTAGTACACTAGAATGAAGACTTTTGACCATGCCATACGAGGATTTTCACAAATGAATGATCAATGGATATTCTGTGTCTCGGATCATAGTGCTAGGATGCTAAATCTCATGACGAAAGTCTACGGAAAATAAATGTGAACATTCTATGTCTCGAATCACAAAAAAATTGTGCGACTTTGAAGTGGAAGCTATGCCCCCACTGATCTAGAGGACATGGGGAGGATCTCCGAAGTGAGGTCATACGGCGAAAGCTTGGACTAGAATATGAGAATGAATATTGAATGAATAAGTTCGAGATTGTAGCGTTACGATGCTAGATCTCACTGTGGGAAAGGCCTGGACTAGAATGTGGAAATGGAAGGTGATGAATTTTACCTTTGCATGAAATTTATGATGAATGCTTGATATTTATATGAGTCGTATGCTTTTCATCATCTTGTGGCATTGTCATGCATACATGATATTTTATTGATGAGTATTGATGACATATCTGAATTCTATTCACTGAGCATCGTTGGCTCACTCTCATTTCCCTTTTCACAGGATCTATAGCCCGGGATAAGGGCAAAGGAGTTATTATCCATTGAGGACCTAGCTAGTTGAGGAGCTTAGCATAGATGCGAGGAGGGTTTCCTTTTTGTATGGTTAATTGTATGTTGTACACATCTATGTATATATTTTGTAATTTTGGAAACCTATGTATATAGTAATACTTAACTTATAAAACTGAGTAGATGGTAAGGATGAATGGGTATGCAACCTTGATGTTGGGTTTCTCTATGGTTGGCCTTCGAGATTATGTGTTCATTTAGATGTTGGGACTATGCTTTTAGACTTAGACTGATAATGATGGAATGTGATTCATTTTGTCTATTGTGCAGACTTGATTCATAGTGGATGTATAGTGGTTGATTTTAGAACTGTCAGGTTTATCAGGTTGATGTTTAGAAAAAAAAAATTAGACTCTATGGAGAGTCTAGTTGAGGCTTGTAGAGTCCTGATCATCCCATGGATGATGGGCTGGTTGGCTATGCCTAAGTCGGGCATCTCACCCTAATATTCCTCACGGTGTCCCCGAGGGGGATAGTGGCCGTCGTTGGGGGACGTCACAAAGAAGGTGTGTGCTTAATTGAGCTTTGATTTCTTAGAATATTTGGAGATAATGAAATCTTGAATTATATGTAAAATATAGTTGTTTTGGAAACAAATCAAATATAATGAAGGGGCCACCTAAGGAACCAAGGCATCTCATCTCTACTCTCATTTTTATTTTTATTTTATTTTTATTTTATTTTTATGTTAGATATTATTTTTAATAGTTGATTTAAGTCTCGGGTAAAGTGACTTTAATGCCCAAGGGTTTGAAGTTATGTAAGTTTTATTTTTTTTCATTGATAAAGTTCTTTCAATTTTTGAAAAGTTCTTGTCTTATCCTTTTATTTGCTTAATTTCTTTTTATCTATTGTTCCTTTTTTCTTTTACTTCTTTTTATGTCATTGCTTCATTTTCATTTCAAGTTAATTTAAATTCAGTTTTAGATTGTTTTTTATTTATTAATTTCTTTCATATTTAGGATGTTAGAAACTAACCTATTGTTTTCTTTTTACTTATATAGTATGTAATATTTTAATTTATTTTTTAAAATAATCTAAAGTTACTTGCCTAATCCTTGTAGATTGATCTTGTAAATGATACAACTTACCTTGTACGCTTGCAAGTACTTTTTATTAATCTATTCAAAATATCACATCAAAAATAGATAATTAAATTTTAAAAAACTATGATAAAACATCATAAAATGTTGTTATTTTTTAAAAATTTGTTTCCATAAGAGTTTGCAAATTCTCTATAACTCACTTGTGCATTGCATGGTTAATAAGCTTGTTTATAAATCATTGTTGGTACATATTTTAAGGGAAAAAGATGTATATATGAAACGGTCCAAGTGAAGTTAATTGGTTTTAAAGATCTATATATATATATATATATATATATATATATATATGCACAAATTTACATGAGGGTAGCCACAGACACCCAAAAACAAGCAACAAGCAAGCCAAATAACCAACCAGCTACCAACCCCTTGGAACCCAAGAGCCAACATTGTTCTCAGCTAACAAATTACAAAGAAACTTTCGCAACTACGAGGAAGTTGTTAACAAAACAATAAAAATGACACAATCAAAAACATTTAAAAACAGAGAATTTTTTTAAATGTATTCTCCTAGTATGCACTTGAGATTTTTTTTTTATTATTTTTTTTTATAGGAAAGAGAATCGTATATATTAAAATTCACTAGAAGGCTGCAAAAGTGTTAGTTCCTTATGTGTACAAAAAGTATCATGTATATCATTATCCACACAAGATTAGTCAAAAATGATGGGAGCTCATAGTGAGTGAATATAACTTCATCATCATGCAGGATAAAAGCTACAAGCCAATCAACCAGTTGAATGGCCTTTCTCAAGCAATAGACAAACTTGGCTGCTGATAAGTTGATTTTTGATATAGGTTATTAGATGGTTTTTAGTGTGATATGTTAGTATATTATGATGCTTTTATAGTTTATATACTTAGTTTGTGTGTTATTTTCTAGGTATCAAAGTAGAAGTGAAGTGGTAGAGCAAAAAAGAAGAAAAAGAAAAGGTGTAAAAAAACCCAGCACCTGGGAGTTGTGGCGCCGCGGTGCCCAGGAGAAGAACTTAAAAAAAAAAAGAAGGGAAAGCAAAACAGTGACTTGGCGCCGCAGCGCCCATCTTGAGCGCGAGGTATTTTTTGTTTTCTTTTTGTTTAGACATTATAAATAGAAGTTAGAGAGTTTAGAAAGGATTATTCATGAAAAGAAGAGGCAATTGAAGCATTGAAAGCAAAAGAAAAATAACATCGAAGCGAAGCGAGGAAGCTAGATCTAAATTTGGTGAAGTCGTGCTAGTTTAATATTTTCTTCCTTTCTCCATTGTATTTAATTTCTCTCCCTTGCATGATGTTGAACCTATTTGCTTTTGAGTTTATAGAAATAGTTATAGAGTAATTTTCTTTTCTAGGGTTTTAATTGAAACTCATATGAATTTTGGATTTCATGTATGATGTTAGATTTTAATTAATTTATTTAGAGTTGTTTATTTTGATCCGTTCTTATTGCTTCTAATTAATTAATCACTAATTAGATGTTTTGTTGAATCTTTATGATCTTGAAAAAGGGATTTTAGATTTAAACTTGATTAAAATAACGCATGATCAAAAAGGGCGAAAGCTATTGAGTTCATGTGAGATAAACATATACTCATGTGACATGTAAAATCATTAAAGAGCACGATATTAATGAATCAAGTTTTAATTTAAATTTAATAGAAATATAGAGATTTAATTCATCAAGGTATTTTTTCTTGATCATCGAAAGAGACTTGTAAATAAATTATGCTATTGGTTAACAACTCAAAGTAATTAATTAATTAAAAAATAAGTAGACAAATCCAAGTGAAATATGAGAAAAAAATTGCAATCCTAGGTTTAAATAATTAATTGGTTGAGTGATTTAATTTTAATTGTTTTGGTTTTAATCTGAGTTTTAAATTTCTTATTTGTTATTTTTTCTATTTGTTTAGATAAGATTAAATTGAAATAATCTTAATAATTAACAAGAAATTAGTGTAAATTTATGTAGGAACGATACTTTTATTTATTATTATATTACTAGTTGACGATATTGTACACTTGCAATTTTATGTAACATCTGCCTACTCTTTAAGGAAATCCTTGATGGATGAAATTAATCAAAGGGGGGATGCCCAAGTGATGGCCCATTTGTATTCAACCAAGACAAGAGAATCACTATGTAAGATACCTTTTTAAAGGTCGAGAGATTTAAGGAGCTTAATTGATTCCTATAAACAAAGCAAGAGTTTCGGCTTCACGACTGTTTCCCACCTTTCTTTTCACTAGCAAAAGCAAAAAGGGGGAGACCTCTTGAGTCTCTAATAATACGCCACAACCATATCTAAACATAGAGAATGAGCCATCATAATTAAGGGAAAACCAACCCAAGAAGACGAAGTCCACTTAATCATGCAAGGGAAAGCTTTAGTCTAGTTCATTTGAATATCCCAATGGGCAAGACACAAATCTAGCACACCAAAAGCATGGCATGCATGAAGTCTTTTGGGAGGCCATGCTTTAATTTTGACGTCAAAGCATATGTCCCTAATAATAAAATCAATACTTCTAGATGATAAAAGCATCCTTTTACAATTTTTCCCCATTACATGTAATGAATTACAACAAAGAAAGCAATTTCTTTTTTGAGATCAGCGGGTATCAGGATTCCTTGGTTTCCTACTAATTCCTCTGGGACACGGTCACAAACACCCTGTGAACCATTGGCCAACATTTAGGTGGGTGACATGAGTCCCGATTCGAATTCTCCACCTCAGGGTTGGGGGGCTTGCCCCCAACCACTGAACCAACCTACTGTTGGTTACAAAGAAAGCAATTTTAAAAATTGTGTTTGTCCAAGACGTGGCTTTAAAACAAACGTATGTGGGCCTAGCCTAATGTTGTGTGCCCTTTGTTTTTATTTAAGCCCATGTAATATTTTAAGCCCATGTAATATCCTAGATAAATGAGGGCTACTATACAAGCTCTTTTCTTGAATGTTCTCACATGTTCTCTAGATCTCTATGTGCGAGAAGAGAGAAAACAAAGAAAGAAGAAAGGAAAGAAAACAAAAGGAAGAAAACTTAACCCTAGTACAAAAGAAGAAGAGGTAAGATTAAAATCTACCCAGAGGAATGCCCTCTATTGTTTTGCTCCGATAGTAGTGAATTTTCTACCTTCATGGACGTAGCTGTTTTGGTGTACCACGTAAAATCTTGTGTGTTCACTCATGGTCTTTCTAGTTTGATTTTTTGTTTATTTGTGTTTCTTGGTTTATTTCTAGCATTTGCACATTTTTTTTGGGTGTCGTCATTGTTATCATTATAAAACCAATTTTTGGAAGGAGTGGTGCACAAGTGGCATGTTTAAAAAATTCCTAAAAAGCATTCTTAGGTATTCACCTATTTCTTTACAAGTGGTACCAGAGCCTAAGTTTTCCAGGGGTTTACAATAGCTGAAAATGGTGCAACAAGAAGTGAAAACTTGGTTGAGGTGAAGCATTTTGATGTAAAGTCAAACTTTACCTTGTGGCAAAGAAGAATGAGAAACATTCTTATCCAATAAGGGTTCATATGTGCATTTAGGGCATGGAAGAAAAGGCAGAAAGTATGTCAAAAGAGACATGGGATGTGTTGGATATAAACACCATTAGCTCTATTGAGTTGCATATGTATCCGATGAGGTCATGTACAATGCCATGGAAGAGAATATTGCAAAGGGAACATTGGATAAGCATGGAAAGCTTTATGTGGGGAAGAGCTTGTCCAACAAATTATCTCTTAAGGACAACTCTATGGCTAAAGGATGGAGGAAAGACAACATCTTATGGGGCACTTGAATGAATTCAATCGGTATGTTATTTGTTGAATCAATGACCCCTTGAAAGCAACATTCGAATATACTAATCATTTACAATGACAGTTTTAGCTTGTAATATAAAAGATCACATCATTCGTTCAAACTAGATGCATTCTTAGTCAAAAGCAAGCCCAAATTAAGATTCAAACTTTTGTTCACTTTATAACTTGCTTAGATTTCATTTAGGTTGTAGAATCTTCTTTAGTGTTCTTGGCCAAGTAATCTTACATGCACACTTATATTTTATGCTTCCAAAAGTTTTTCACAAGTGTTTGCAAAACTTTCAAAATTTGATTTCAATATGTTTTCAACCTTTGGTCAAGTATTTTAAGTGTTTTCAAATCTTGAAACATGTTTTGTCAAAGTAAAAAAATAAACCAACTTTAATTGTTCTTGATTCAATCTGTGCATTAGTCCAGTGCTACAGCGCCCTATTGCCTTGTTCACTAAAGTCTAGTTTCTGGAACTGAGACCAGCGTGCTAATCAAGACATTAGTATCCTAGCCTAGTACAGAAAACCTGGGAGCTTTTGAAAACTGAACCAGTGTGCTAGTAACAGAAACCAATGCGCTAGTCAAGGACCAGAAAGTCTTGTTGGTCTCGGCCGCTAAGACTAGCACGCTAGCCATAGAGATCGACGCTTAGAACCCAAGTAAGTTTTTGGTGTTTCCTGAGACCAACGCACTATAGGATGGACCAGTGGCGAGTCCCTGTGACAAAATAAAACTGATTTTTCTAGGTTTACGAAAGCGACCTTCTTGACCTGATTTTTTATTTGGTGATCCAACAATTTGCTTAGGTTTTACATCGGGATTGTCCACCCATGTTTCCATTAAAGAATTTGATTTCAATTTAAAATTCAAATTATTGGGTTTTTGGTGATTGAAACCCCTAACCCTAGTTGTTTTGAGAGAAGATATATAAACTCTCATTCTAAGCATTCTCTAAGTTTTTTGAGCTTTCAAACTTCAAATATTTTGCTTTCAAAACACTTTCTGGGATCAAAGCTTCATTGTTCATTTTTCAAGCAATCCAAAAGAAAATCCTTTCCTCTCTTCAGTTGTGCATTCAAACTTAACATTTTTTGGCTAAGCATCCTAGAGAAGCATTCAAAGCTCTATTAATTGTAAGTATATTGAGGTGTTCTTGGTAAAAGAATCCTCATTCTTTCAATTTATTTGTATTTAAGTGATTTGTTAGTCATTAGGAAAGTTCTTTGTTTAGAAAACAATGTACGTAAATGTTTCTCAAACCTGAAAGTTGAGAAATGTAATCGATTTTGATCCTTACCTTGATGTAGGACCTATTAGTGGGTTTTGAAAAATCTTGAAAGGGGCATTCTAGTCATTGACGTAGGCTTGAAGAGCCAAACTACATAAAAATTTCTATCTTCTCTTTCTTTATTTCTTCCTGCATGCACTTTATTTTTTAATTTTTGAGAAAGGCTCAACTCCTGCATTTAGTCCAATTGATCTGTAACACCCCGATTTTCAAAACTAATTTTTTTTTTCTAAGATAATGAATATTTGATTTTTATATAAAGTATCACTGAAAATCGAGACGTTACTCGCATCCGTCTATCTTAACCCATAACCATTTTATAAATAATAAGATTTGCAAAACTATGAGTTTATATTCTTACATCCAAATTACTAGTTAAGATAAACGAATACCTTTAATTCTTCACACAATTGTTATCTTCATACGATGATACTTGTCCTTGTCCATTCATTATGGACACAACATTAAAATACAATCATCAAATAGAATTAATGAATTCTATTTCAAGGCATTCACACGTGAATTAAATCACAGGGTCTTTACTGACCGTAATAATATTCATTGAATTTCAATTATCAATACAATTCGTTCGAATAATAACCTTTAAAAATTTAATGAAAATATTCAGTCTCATAATACTAATTAATTATCTCACGCCTACTACTCTGCACTATGTCACGAACTCGCAATTTTATTCTCCTAAGCACCTGCATATAAAAAAATAGGGGTGAGCTTGAAAGCCCAGTGGGTCATCTAAACACATCACAATATTTTATTGTGATACATACACAAGAACATTGCAAACAAGTTTCACACATTAATCGTTGCAACATTATATTGTTTGAGTTGATCATTTCATCACGTTCCAAATCACGTACCGTTAGAAAATCAAACTCAGGGTGGCACAGCCCAAAAATTAGAACATTGGCGATATTGCTTAGAATAACTGCCCCATATGTGTGATTCTTATCTTAATCGTGTTCTTTAGTGATGTCACGTCATGCGTACGGTATAAGCACGATATTAAGCGCATTCATAAAATATATTCAACTCCACTACACATGGTATCATGTCACAAAATCAATTATAATAGTGTTCACGCATTCACTATGCCAATATTCCAAATCATACATTTCATTATCAGGCATTATAATTTATAAATGAATTCAACTACCACATGAATTTCATGCATCCAATTATCATTTGATCAAAATAAAAATCATGTTAACACACATATCATCATGGCTAAACAATCACAACATTGCATACATATAATCATGTACAATAGGCATGTATAAGCAATCTGATAATACTATGGACCTAATTAATTTAACATCCCTATCTATATATCAAATAAAATATTATGAAGGCCTAGAATCATTCCCACCTGAATCGCTAAATTCCAAATTACTTAAATTCCTCGTCGCGCTTGGTAATCAACCTGTACACGTATATTACGTTTGTCAATATAATTACTCGATTATGAGTGTAGAGATATATATATATATATATATATAGTGGTTAGATGTTTAAACTAAGTATATATATATATATATATATATATAATAACATAGTATAGTGCTTTGTGATATGATATAATGATGTGCATGGTATAACATGATATAATACAATATGTGATATATATATAAATATATTACATAACATTTTGGTTGCTAAAAAAAAATAATAACACTTGGTAAAAAAAAATGTATGATACATATAAATATATTATATAATATCTTGATTGCTAAAAATAAATAATTGAGTTGCAATGGTTAAAAAAAATAATAATAACGTATTGTATGTATGATATATATATATATATATATATATAAATATATTATATAACATTTTGATTGTTTTAAGAAATAATAACACTTGGTTAAAAATGCATGATACACATAAATGTATTATACAACATTTTGGTTGCTTAAAAATAATAAAATAATAAAATGCACTTGTATGTGTGATATTGTATGTATGATATATATATATATATATATATATATATATAAGGTGTAGTGGTTTTAAAAAGTGTGATATATAATATAATATATAATATGTGTTAATATGATATAATATAATATAATGTGCGGTGGGTTTGAGAAGTGTAATATATAATATAATATATAATATTAAAATGAAGTGATATGTGATATTGGACGTTTTATATATATATATATATTAAAATAGAATAATGAAGTGAAGAAGGATATAATATATACTATTAAAATGAAGTGATATGAAGTGAAGAAGAATATAATATATAATGTTAAGTGATGTGCTATTGGACGTTTTTATAAAAAGAAAAATACATAAAAATGGAATAATGAGTGAAGAAGAAATGAGGCATGAGGCGTTATCAGTGTGGTGTTGGTGGCGTGGGAAAACAGAGGAAATAGAGAGAATGAATAGAAATGAGAAAAGAAAGATAGAGAAGAGAGATTCAGACCGAGAGCGAAAGATCGGAAGTTCGAGAGATCGGGAGCGAGAGATCAGAGGAGAAAGATCGGAGGCGAGGCGAGGCGAGGCGAGAGATCGGAGAAGAGAAAAGAGAGAGAGAGCGGCAAGATCAGTGGCGGAGGAGAGGGCGGCGGCTAGATCAGCGGCGAATGGCGGAGGTTGCAGCGGCGAGATGGGAAGAGAAGAGAAGAAAGCGAGCGGCGGTGGCGGTGTACGCTGGAAGAAAGGAAGAGAGAAGAGAAGAGGGTTTCGAGAGGAAGATAGTCGCGCGTTTGGTTTAAGAGAGAGCGAGAGCAAAAGATTTCCAGCGAGATCTCGACGAGGTTTCAGGCGACATGTCGGCGAGATCTCGGCGAGATTCCAGGCGACATGTCGGCTAGATTTTTGGATCTTATTTGAAATCCTTTTTTTTTTCTCTGGGTATTACACTGTTTATCTGGAAATCGTTTTATTTGTGCAATATTTTGCTCTTGAATTATGTTATTTGTCTTCCTTTATTGATTTTGATGCTTTGCGTGTTTTGGTGTAATTTTATTTTCCAGTTGATGAATTTTGACTTTTTTTTTTTTTTTTTTTTTGAATTTCGGTTCTTTCATGTGGTGATGTTAAGATATGGAAACTGAGATCTTTGCATATGTTATTACTTCTTTCTCTGGGAATTTTTGGATTAAGAAGGTGTGCATATTTAATTTTCTCTGGGTATTACATGATCAGCCCCCTCTTAGACTCTAATTTGGGCCAACATTAGTGATGTTGAAATTAGAGGTGAAATATAAAAAAGAAGACACCCACCAGGGCATTGGCTTGATGGTCGAGAGGATAGACGAAAAATGATGACTGAGGCAGAGGTTTGGAGTTCGAAGAAGTGATTCAATACACAAGTTCTCATGTGACTATGAACAAGTCAAGCGGGCAAGATGCACAAGATATACTCGTTGCTAAGAGCTCAAGCGAGTGAGGCCAATCAAAGGAGAAAGGAAACACCAAAAGAAAAAGTTCTTGATCCAAATCTAAAAGCAAGAAGGATGCGGAGTGCTACCGTTATGGGAAGTAGAAAGTACGAAGCGGAAGTAAAAGGAAACAAAAGTGGTGTTATTGGGTAATCTTATTTCCAACTCTTGGTTCAATATATTTGTGAGAGCCTCCATGGCAACGTTGAATAGGAGTGGAGAGATTGGCTCTCCTTGCCAAAAACCCTTCTCACTCTTGAAGACCACACTTGGAGGGAACCCCTCATAATTAGGATTGCATAAGATATTGTGAAAATACATTGGTAGGTCCTATCTATGAATTTCTTTGGAAAGCACATCATTTTCATAGTTTCAATAATTAGGAAATCCTAAGATAAGACATCATACACTTTTCTAAAATCCGGCTTAATCACAGTAGCATTTGGACCATTAGCTCTTCCGCAACTCTTAACCACTTCATGCTCAAGTAAAATGTTCTCTTGAATGCTTCTACCTTGATAAAGGCAGCTTGATTAAAGTTTTATAACTTCATGAAGAATGTCCTTCAAACTATCAGCTAAGGCCCTACCAATAATTTTACAAGAGCTGTTGCATTAAAAAAGAAAAAAGGTCTAAAATCACTAACTTTCTAAATGCACTTGAGAAATTGTTACGGTGGATAAATAAAATTAAAAAGCTATTACAAATATATTGTTGATATATATGTTATTTTCTATATGTGATTGGTAGATAGCAAGGTAAGATTTTATGCCTCTTGTTCTACGTGATTTCTTATAGTGAAGCATATAATTTTATCTAAGATTTCTATTATTTCTAGGTTCAAAGTTAAAAATTGAAATTATATTATCTTTTCTTTTAAATGGAATTAACATTTCTATCTATTGGCCAAGATCTTGCTTCTAGAAAAAATACAGGGAGTTTGAAATTTGTTTCTTCTATAATATATCTTTAAGAGTAATGCTACATTGACATCTAAAGTGTACAACTATAGTGTGCATTACCTTTAAACACTATTGAATTACCTCAAATTATGTGATGGTACATGATTTGAGACAATCCAATAGTACATTAATAAATATGTTTCTATCAATATGTATTATAAATATCACTTTAGCAGTTTTCCTATCTTTAATTAGTCACATAGAACCTCCTCAATTTCTTCCTTGGAAAAAATAATTTTGTTGTTTAAACAAATTCTAAGAGGACCATACTACCAATTTCTTCGTCAAAATTTAATAGAGAATTAGTTTTTACATACTATTAATCCTTATTAAATTCAATCTCGCTGTTCTCATTCTCAGTATTATTTTTCAAGTGTAGCAACATACATAAGAAAATATTTTGCAAAATGATAGAAGTCAACAAATTATTATTTACAACTTGCTTAATTATATTTATTATGTTGCTATTTTATATTTTCAGTTATGATCATTCTTAGTTTTCCAAATTTTATCCTTAGTGCATCAAAATAAAAACTATAATTATTGTTGTTATCAATTCTGATAATTAAATATTTAGTTAAGGATTAATGTATTGTTGGTCAATATCTACTTCCACGAATGCATAGTCAAAAACTACTAAAATTGTAGGAATATATACGAATTATTGTGGGAAGGCATTAGGCTAGTCTTGGAAAGAAAGCCTTTTTCCAATCTGGGCTGAATCAGATAAATAGACATTTTTGTGGAAGGCAATAGGCTAGCCTTGGAAGCAAGTCTTTCTACAATTTAGTTGAATCAATCATCACACGAAGGAAAATCAATCGAGATCAGTAAATCTTATAGCAATGGCAAGCAAAGAGAGAGAAAATAGAGTTTCAGATATTGAAAAACATGTTCTCTTAGAGAAAGTTAGAAGAGAAAAAATGATGAAATGAATTCTTTTCTTAATCATGAGAGATAGACTGTTACAGCTTAAATACAAGATCAAGACCCGAGTCTGTTATACAAGTTGTCCATGAAATATCTTAACTAATCTACTAACTGCTTAACTAACTTTCTAACAAATCTGTTACAACAGAAACCAAGTCTAACAGATATTTTAACTAACTATTTCTAACATCCCCCCTCAGATTAATAGTAGGAAAAGCAACAATTAATTTGCACCTAAGTCGATCAAAGAATGCAGCAGATAACGGTTTAGTAAGGATGTCTGCAGTTTGATCCAAAGCTCGAACATGATGAACAAGAAGCTCATTTGCTACTACACGTTCTCTGACAAAGAAGAGATCTAATTCTACATGTTTAGCACGGGAATGTAACATACGATTAGCAGATAAAGCTACTACCGATTGATTGTCACACCAAATGATTGCAGCCGTAGAATTTCAAAGGTTGCATTAGCCAGACTTCTGAATTCAGCTTCCATGCTCCAACGGGAAACTGAGCTTTGTTTCTTGGAACTCCAAGATGCAACATTATCACCTAAGAAGATGCAATAGCCTGTGGTGGATCTTCTGTCATCAAGATTTCTACCCCAATCAACATCTGAATAGCCCATCAGATTGAGTTGGGAAGACCTTTTCAAATGTAAGCCATAGTTGACTGTCCCTTTTAGGTACCTAAGTATTCTCTTTACAGCTTTCCAATGACTGTCGGTGGGTGAGTGCATGAACTGCCACACCTTGTTGACAACATATGTAAGTTCAGGTTGAGATATAGTAATCTACTGGAGAGCTCCCACTACACTTTGATACTTCGTGACATTAGAAATAGGACCCTTTGTGATGCTGATAATTGAGTACCACTAACCATTGGAGTAGGTAGTGGTTTAGCATTCATCTTTGTTTTTTCAAGTAGCTCCAAGATATATTTTCTTTAAGATAAAATGTGTAACACCCCGATTTTCAAAACTAAAAATTTGTCTTTTTTTTTGTAAGATAATAAATATTTTACTTTTATATAAAATATCACTGAAAATCGAGACGTTACTCGTATCCGTCTATCTTAACCCATAATCATTATGTAAATAATAAAATTTGCAAAACTATGAGTTTATATTCTTCCAACCAACTTACTGGTTAAGATAAACGAATACCTTTAATTCTTCATACAATCTTTATCTTCATGAGGGTACTTGCCCTTGTCCATCCATTATGGACACAACATTAAAATACAATCATCAAATAGAATTAATGAATTCTATTCCAAGGCATTCACACGTGAAATAAATCACAGGGTCTTTACTAACCGTAATAATATTCATTGAATTCCAATTATCAATACAATTCGTTTGAATAATAAACCTTTAAAAATTAAATGAAAATATTCAATCTCATAATACTAATTAATTAACCCACCCCTACTACTCTGCACTATGTCACGAACTCGCAATTTTATTCTCTTAAGCACCTGCATATAAAATAATAGGGGTGAGCTTGAAAGCCCAGTGGGTCATCTAAACACTTCACAATATTTTATTGTGATACATACACAAGAACATTACAAACAAGTTTCACACATTAATCGTTGCAACATTAGATTGTTTGAGTCGATAATTTCATCACGTTCCAAATCACGTACCGTTAAAAAATCAAACTCAGGGTGGCACAGCCCAAAAATTAGAACATTTGCGATATTCCTTAGAATAACTGCCTCATATGTGTGATTCTTATCTTAATCGTGTTCTTTAGTGATGTCACGTCATGCGTATGGTATAAGCACGATATTAAGTGCATTCATAAAACATATTCAACTTTACTACACATGGTATCATGTCACAAAGTCAACTATAATAGTGTTCACGCATTCACTATGCCAATATTCCAAATCATACATTTCATTATCAGGCATTATAATTTATAAATGAATTCAACTACCACATGAATTCCATGCATCCAATTATCATTTGATCAGAATAAAATCATGTTAACACACACATATCATCATGGTTAAACAATCACAACATTGTATATATATAATCATGTACAATAGGCATGCATAAGCAATCTAATAATACTATAGACCTAATTAATTTAACATTCCTATCTATATATCAAATAAAATATTATGAAGGCCTAGAATCATCCCCACCTGAATCGCTAAATTCCAAATTACTTAAATTCCTCGTCACGCGTGGTAATCAACCTGTTCACGTATATTACGTTTGTTAATATAATTACTCTATTATGAGTGAAGAGATATATTCATATATATATATATATATATATATATATATATATATATATATAGTGGTTTGATGTTTAAACTAAGTATATATATATATAATAACATATTATAGTGCCTTGTGATATGATATAATAATGTGTATGGTATAACATGATATAATACAATATGTGATATATATATAAGTATATTATATAACATTTTGGTTGCAAAAAAAATAATAATAATAACATTTGAGTTGCAATGTTTAAAAAAAAAATAACACTTGGTTAAAAAAAAATGTATGATACATATAAATATATTATATAACATCTTGATTGTTAAAAAATAATAATAACACTTGAGTTGTAATGTTTTAAAAAAATTAATAACATTTGGTAAAAAAAATATGTATGATACATATAAATATATTATATAATATCTTGATTGCTAAAAAAAATAATAATTGAGTTGCAATGGTAAAAAAAATAATAATAATAACGTATTGTATGTATGATATATATATATAAATATATTATATAACATTTTGGTTGCTTAAAAAATTAATAATACTTGAATTGCAATGTTTTAAAAAAATAATAATGTATTGTATGTATGATATATATATATAAATATATTATACAACATTTTGGTTGCTTAAAAAATTAATAATACTTGAATTGCAATGTTTTAAAAAAAAAATAATGTATTGTATGTATGATATATATATATATATAAATATATTATACAACATTTTGGTTGCTAAAAAAAATAAAAATAATAAAATACACTTGTATGTGTGATATTGTATATATATATATATATATATTATATAGCATGTTAGTTGTTTAAAAGAAAAGAAAAGAAAAGGAAAAAAAAATCAAAATCAAAATCAAAATCAAAGGAGTTGCAGGGCGGAAGGAAGAAAAAAAATAGGGAAGAGAGAGAAAAAGGAAAGAAAAGAGAATGGGGAAAAGGAGAAAAGGAAGAAGAGAAGAAGAAGAAGAAGAGAGTGAGGGCGAGATGCAGAGGCACAGACCGAGAGATCGAGAGGTCGGAAACACGGCGAGGCGAGAGATCGGAAGTGAGAGCGGGAGATCGAGAGTGGCGATGCAGAGAAGAGAAGAAAGAGAGAGCGGCGACGAGTGCAGTGGCGGAGAAGAGAAGAGGAAGGGCGGCGACGGCGAGATCTGTGGCGGATAGAGCGGCGATGGCGGTGTGCGCTGGAAGAAAGGAAGAGAGAAGAGAAGAGGGTTTCGAGGGGCTTGTGCGTTGTTTTCGGCGATTGGGTTTAAGGAGCGAGAGCGAAATATTTTTCGGCGAGATCTCGGCAAGGTTCCAGGCGACATGTCGGCGAGATCTCGGCGAGATTCGAGGCGACATGTCAGCGAGATCTCGGCGAGATTCCCGGATCATGTTTGAAATCCCTATTTTTTTCTCAAGGGGTTACATCAAGGTAAAATGAGCCAATAAGTTCGACTTCTGTTCTAAGTTCTGCATTCATGCAGTGGTCTGGGTATTTCAGCCCTTGATTCTGCTCCATTACAGTCTGGAGAAGGTGATTTTCAAACAAAAGTAGAGAAATTTCACCAGTCATTCTTCATGATCAATTTACGAATTGAACACCTTAAAGACGACTACTTGATTCTTTTGAAACTATAACTTCTAATAAGATCAGTAATTTTCTTTCATTAGTTCTTCAAGCATGTCCTGATGGAAAAATCTTTGACATGGAAATACCTGATTTCTCTAAAGCTAATATGTCCGCATACTAGTGATAATCCTAAGTAGGACTTTCTAATTTTCTACCAGTGTGTGGTTTTGGTTTGAGTCATGCTTCAATTCCATTATGATAAATCTCTAAAATATATTTCCTTGAAAGTTATATCCTATCTTTGTTCATATTTAGATTGCTCTAACTAAAACAAGTTCTGATGTAGAATACACATTTCCCTTTCGTTTATTGTGTTGAGGGATTGGTTTTGGTGGGGCAGTACAAACAATGGGAGTCTTGCTTTGAAAAAAAACAGGGTTGAAATCCAAACCCATTGCAGATTGCTATAATAGTGGATTTGGGACAAAGGTTAGCTTCATTCTCGTAAGCACATTTTTTCAAGGGGTTACATTCTTCCCGTCTTAAAAGAAATTTCGTCCCAAAATTAAAGTATAAGCTTACTTACTTGCTGACGTTCAACTTTTCCCACTGTTGACCAGTTGTATCTCGAAACCTAGAGTGTTCTTTGGAATAAGTAGGCGTATTTGGCCTTCATTTCACTTTCAGGTTCCCAAGTGGCTTCTTCAACTCCATGATGCTTCCACAATACTTTAACTAATGGAATGTCTTTGTTCCTCAAGCTATGAACTTTCCAATCTAAGATCTGCAAAGGTCCTTCTTCATAGGTGGCATCAGCTTGTACTTTCACGTCTTTCCAATCGATGGTGTGGGAAGGGTCTGGTTCATATTTTCGCAACATTGACACATGAAACACATTGTGGATGGCGGATAAACTAGTTGGTAACTCTAGTTTGAAAGCATTCTCACCAATTCGATCACTGATCTTGAACGAACCGATGAATCGCGGCGATAACTTCCCTTTCTTACCAAACCGCATGATGCCTTTTTGAGGGCTTATTCTCAGAAATACCTTATCACCTTTTTGGAACTCTAGAGGTCGGCGCCTCTTATCTGCAAAGCTCTTCTGCCTACTCTGTGCAGTAACTAGCCTTTTCTGGATCAACTTCACTTTTTCGTTCATTTCCATTATCATATCAGGTCCTGTAAGTACCTTATCTTCCCAATCGGCCCAACACAGTGGTGACCTACATGGTCGTCCATATAGAGCTTCATATGGAGCCATTTGTATACTTGCCTGGTAACTATTGTTATAAGCAAACTCTGCTAGGTGTAAGTATTTACTCCAATTGCCCTTGAAATCCAGTACACAAGCTCTCATCATGTCTTCTAAGATCTGAATAACCCTTTCGGATTGACCATCTGTCTGAGGATGATAGGCGGTGCTCATGGTTAATTTGGTTCCCAAATCCCGCTGTAAGCTCTGCCAGAATTGAGATGTGAATAAGGCATCTCTATCTGACACTATCGATTTGGGTACTCCGTGTAGCTTCACAACCTCTTTAACATACAACTCACCCAGTTTACTAATCGTATCTGTGGATTTAATAGGTAAGAAGTGTGTCACTTTAGTAAGTCGATCCACAATTACCCAAACCTTATCCTCACCTTTCTGATTTCTAGGAAGAGCTCCGACGAAATCCATTGCTATGTTATCCCATTTCCATTCAGGGATTTCTAAAGGTTGTAACAATCCAGACGGTCTTTTATGTTCGGCCTTAACTTGCTGACATGTAAGGCATTTAGACACATATTTGGCCACATCTCTTTTCATACCTTTCCACCAGTAGTTTTTCTTCAAATTTTGGTACATCTTATCTCCACCAGGATGTAAAGTGTATTTAGTCTGATGTGCCTCATCAAATAAGGTCTTTTTAATTTCCTCAATTCTGGGTATACAAATTCGATTTTTGAATCTCAATAATCCCTCTGAATCGATCTTGAAATTTGCATTTTCATTATTAGCTCTTGCATCTGCCACCGATTTTATCAGTTTTCTATCCTGAGCTTGACCTTCCTTAATTTGATGTAGTAGGTCTGGCTTGCAGCTCATATTGTATAAGAAAATCTGATTTTCACCTTTTTGTACGCCCAAATTATAATCTTCAATCAATTGGTACATCTGGGCTTTTTCTGCATCGTTCTTGTAAGATTTTTGACTTAAAGCATCTGGTTGGCCTTTCCTGGGTGATAATGCAGTTGAAAATCATAATCATTCAGCAATTCCATCCATCTCCTTTGCCTCAAATTTAACTCCTTTTGTGTATAGATGTACTTCAAACTCTTATGGTCAGAGTATAGATCAAATTTCTCTCCATAAAGATAGTGTCTCCATATCTTCAAGGAAAATACAATAGCAACCAATTCTAAATCATGAGTCGGGTAGTTCTGTTCATGAGTCTTCAGTTGCCTAGAAGCATACGCAACCACTTTACCTTCCTGCATCAGAACAGCGCCAAGACCATTCTTAGAAGCATCAGTGTAAATAACATAACCGACTCTGCTTGCAGGAGTGATCAATAATGGGGTTGTGGTTAATCGTCTCTTCAACTCCTGAAAGGAATTCTCACATTTCTCATCCTAATTAAATTTGGCATCCTTCCTTGTTAGCTTTGTCATAGGCTCAGCTAGTCTCGAAAAATTTAGAATAAATCTTCTATAGTAACCAGCTAGTCCCAAAAAACTTCTAATTTCTGTCACTGACTTTGGCTTTTCCCAATTCATTACTGCTTCAACTTTTGTTGGATCTACGGATATCCCTTTTGATGACACTACATGGACCAAAAATTTGACTGACTTCATCCAAAATTCACATTTTTCAAATTTGGCATACAATTCATTTCGCCTCAATGTTTCCAAAACTACTGTAAGGTGTTCCTGATGTTCCTTACTGGTCTTCGAATGAACCAAAATATCATCAACAAATACCACTACAAATTTGTCTAGATGAGGCTTAAACGTCCTATTCATTAGATCCATAAATGCTGCTGGTGCATTAGTGAGTCCAAATGGCATAACTCTGAATTCAAAGTGTCCATACCTAGTCCTGGATGTTGTCTTCGGTATATCTGACTCTTTGATTCTAAGTTGGTGATAACCGGACCTTAGGTCGATCTTGGAAAAACAAGTTGCTCCCTTCAGTTGATCGAACAAATCATCTATTCTGGGAAAGGGGTACTTGTTCTTGACTGTGACTTGATTTAATTTTCTGTAGTCAATACACAGTCTCATCGACCCATCTTTCTTTTTGGCAAACAATACTGGTGCTCCCCAAGGTGATTGACTCGGCTGGATGAATTCCTTCCCGCTAAGATCATCAAGCTGAGTCCTTAGTTCTATTAGTTCGCCAGGGGCCATTCTGTAGGGTGACATGGCTATGGGGGCTGTTCCAGGGTACAGTTCTATCTTGAACTCTACTTTCCGCTTAGGAGGTAATCCTGGTAATTCTTCGGGAAACACTTCAGGGAAGTCTCTAACCACCAAGTACTCTTCTAAATTCCTCAAGGGCTTTAGAGGCTCGGCTTCTGTTAAGGTTTTGAATTCCTCTTTTTGATTCACAGATTTGAGAAGTACGGACATGATATTCCTCGGGATTTTGTTTCTATCCCCATAAATTTTCAACAGCTCTCCCGAAGGTAATCGCAAGGTAATCTTCTTTCGAAGGCAATCGATCTGAGCTTGGTACTCAGATAACCAATCCATACCCAAGATTACATCATAATCATTAATGGGTAAGAGTATCAATTCAGCTGAAATCAGCTTATCATTAATTCTAAGGTCACAACTACATTTTTCAGTTGTTGGGACGTTTACTCCTACTGGTGTTGAAATCTTCATAAAGACAGATAAAGGTACAGTAGAAAGTTGTAGTTTCCTGGCTAAGTTTTCAGAAATAAAAGACCTTGATGCTCCAGAATCAAACAAGACTTTAACTGTAACATGAAATAAAATGAATGTACCTTCCACCACTTCGTTTGTACCAACTTCTTGTTCAGGATTTCCTTTTGTCATTGCAAAGACTCTGCCTTGATTTTGAATTTGAATTTGATTTGGATTATAGTTTGGACGATTGGCTTGATTTCGTCCTTGCACATTGTTGTTGTTCTGCCAGTTGCTCGGACAAAAATTTTGTCGAATTCCTTGCATAGTGCAGTTTTGTGCCAAATGACCCGGTCGATTGCATTTGAAGCAAAGTCTCGTATCTACTACTTGATTTCTATTTTGTTGGGTGCACGAATATTATTTTGCTGCATCTGTTGTCCACCATTATGCCTAGACCCTCCTGATCCGTTGTTGTGATTCTGTCCTCTGTTCCACTGTTTCCCATTGTTGAACGTGTTTCTATTCCACGTATTACCATTGCCACCGAAATTATTTAGATTCTGCCTCTTGTTGTGATTACTCTAGTAATCAGAATTCTGTCCTTGCGGCCTTTTGTTCTTGTTCCGTATTGTTTCTTGTAGGTTCAGTTCTCTTTCTACTAACAGGGCTCGTTCAACTACCTCTTTGTAAGTCTCCAGATTCATCGGAACAACCACCTTTCTAATCTTCATTTTGAGACCTTCCGTAAATCTACTAGCTTTCATCTGTTCATTGGCGACCAGTTCACGAGAAAATCTGGAAAGTTCGATAAATTTCGCCTCATATTCTGCTATTGTCATGCTCCTCTGTATCAGTCTCACAAATTCATATTGTAGTTCTTTTCTGTTTGCTTTGGGAAAGAATTTATCATAAAATATGTCTTCAAAAGTCGCCCAGATCATAGTGTTCACATCCACCGTAGGACTGTCTTTAACCATTCTCCACCAATGTTTAGCCTCACCTATGAATTGGTGAGCAGCAATTGCCACCATTCTTGGACCAGCTACTCCCAGAACTTCCAAGTGTTCCTGAACCTCCTGGAACCACTTGTCGGCTTCCCTTGGATCCAGTTTTCCTTCAAATTTCGAAGGATGCATACGTTGGAAGTCTTTCAATTGATCTGCCCATTCCTTTTCTTCAGGTCTCCTGATGTTTCGAGCTCCTGGTTTATTCTGCACCACAATTGTTGGATTCAGTTGAGGTCGAGGCATCTGTCTGGTCACCTGTTCCACGACTTGCCTCACAAATTCAGCCATCAGTTCTGGTCCCAAAACAATTCCAGGGGTTGGAACTGTTGTAGGTTGGACGTTCTCTGTTCCAGCAGAGTCAACATTCACTGTTTGATTTGCATGTTCTTGCTCCGTTGGCTGAGATTCGGATGTCGATTGTGTCTGCTCAGCAGGTTCAGTGTCCCTTATGTGATCACTCACAGACCTGGTGTTCATTCTTCGAGGTGGAGCCATCTATAAAATTTCAACTCATCTTTAGTACTTCATGAGATAATTATTTTCGTTTAGGGTGACTCTAGATTCAGAATTCTAAGTTCTCGAAAATAAAATGATCCTATTGATTCAGTTTTTAAGTTTTATAAAATTTTGACAATCCATGATTGTCACAGGGTACAGGATTTGGTTTTGATACATGTAAACAAGACAAGCAAATAAACAAACAACATACCACACAACAATGGTATAAAGAAAATTCCCAAGCTTTCACTTATACCCTCCGTATTCAAGTGTCCCATACCACTCTAGCCTGGTGATATAAGCTTCCACAAAGAAACTTCAATACACCCAAACAATGTGCAAATGTCCTACCAACTAAGGCTTCCCAGGTATCCTCTATGTTCAAGCTGTCCCATACCAGTTGAACGTAGCGATACAAGCTCGTCCAGAGTTGTTAGTCACTCACCAAACATGGCTTGCTAGTCTCCAAGATCAAGACTCCTCAAATACCCTTAAATTCCTCCACGTCCCATACCGCTTTGGAATCAAGAATAAAAGATTCATCCTGATCTCAGATTCTAACCAAACAGTTTTCAAACAAGTTCTCGTCTCTAACCGATGTCCTAAAAGTTTTCAGTTTGTTAGAGCCACTGTACTTTCATTCTCGATCTTACGTTATAGAGTGACCTTTAGAAATACTAAACTTCTCAAAATTTGTTGTAACATTTCCCATGATCTGAAGCCTAAGGCTCTGATACCAAACTGTAACACCCCGATTTTCAAAACTAAAAATTTGTCTTTTTTTTTTGTAAGATAATAAATATTTTACTTTTATATAAAATATCATTGAAAATCGAGACGTTACTCGTATCCGTCTATCTTAACCCATAATCATTATGTAAATAATAAAATTTGCAAAACTATGAGTTTATATTCTTCCAACCAACTTACTGGTTAAGATAAACGAATACCTTTAATTCTTCATACAATCTTTATCTTCATGAGGGTACTTGCCCTTGTCCATCCATTATGGACACAACATTAAAATACAATCATCAAATAGAATTAATGAATTCTATTCCAAAGCATTCACACGTGAAATAAATCACAGGGTCTTTACTAACCGTAATAATATTCATTGAATTCCAATTATCAATACAATTCGTTTGAATAATAAACCTTTAAAAATTAAATGAAAATATTCAATCCCATAATACTAATTAATTAACCCACCCCTACTACTCTGCACTATGTCACGAACTCGCAATTTTATTCTCTTAAGCACCTGCATATAAAATAATAGGGGTGAGCTTGAAAGCCCAGTGGGTCATCTAAACACTTCACAATATTTTATTGTGATACATACACAAGAACATTACAAACAAGTTTTGCACATTAATCGTTGCAACATTAGATTGTTTGAGTCGATAATTTCATCACGTTCCAAATCACGTACTATTAGAAAATCAAACTCAGGGTGGCACAGCCCAAAAATTAGAACATTGGCGATATTCCTTAGAATAACTGCCGCATATGTGTGATTCTTATCTTAATCGTGTTCTTTAGTGATGTCACGTCATGCGTATGGTATAAGCACGATATTAAGTGCATTCATAAAACATATTTAACTTTACTACACATGGTATCATGTCACAAAGTCAACTATAATAGTGTTCACGCATTCACTATGCCAATATTTCAAATCATACATTTCATTATCAGGCATTATAATTTATAAATGAATTCAACTACTACATGAATTCCATGCATCCAATTATCATTTGATCAGAATAAAATCATGTTAACACACACATATCATCATGGTTAAACAATCACAACATTGTATATATATAATCATGTACAATAGGCATGCATAAGCAATCTAATAATACTATAGACCTAATTAATTTAACATTCCTATCTATATATCAAATAAAATATTATGAAGGCCTAGAATCATCCCCACCTGAATCGCTAAATTCCAAATTACTTAAATTCCTCGTCACGCGTGGTAATCAACATGTACACGTATATTACGTTTGTTAATATAATTACTCGATTATGAGTGAAGAGATATATTCATATATATATATATATATATATAGTGGTTGGATGTTTAAACTAAGTATATATATATATAATAACATATTATAATGCCTTGTGATATGATATAATAATGTGTATGGTATAACATGATATAATACAATATGTGATATATATATATAAGTATATTATATAACATTTTGGTTGCAAAAAAAAAATAATAATAACATTTGAGTTGCAATGTTTAAAAAAAATAATAACACTTGGTTAAAAAAAAAATGTATGATACATATAAATATATTATATAACATCTTGATTGTTAAAAAATAATAATAACACTTGAGTTGTAATGTTTTAAAAAAATTAATAACATTTGGTAAAAAAAATATGTATGATACATATAAATATATTATATAATATCTTGATTGCTAAAAAAAAAAAATAATTGAGTTGCAATGGTAAAAATAATAATAATAATAATGTATTGCATGTATGATATATATATATATAAATATATTATATAACATTTTGGTTGCTTAAAAAATTAATAATACTTGAATTGAAATGTTTTAAAAAAATAATAATGTATTGTATGTATGATATATATATAAATATATTATACAACATTTTGTTGCTTAAAAAATTAATAATACTTGAATTGCAATGTTTTAAAAAAAAAATAATGTATTGTATGTATGATATATATATATAAATATATTATACAACATTTTGGTTGCTAAAAAAATAAAAATAATAAAATACACTTGTATGTGTGATATTGTATATATATATATATATATATTATATAGCATGTTAGTTGTTTAAAAGAAAAGAAAAGAAAAGGAAAAAAAAATCAAAATCAAAATCAAAATCAAAGGAGTTGCTGGGCGGAAGGAAGAAAAAAAATAGGGAAGAGAGAGAAAAAGGAAAGAAAAGAGAATGGGGAAAAGGAGAAGAGGAAGAAGAGTAGAAGAAGAAGAAGAGAGTGAGGGCGAGATGCAGAGGCAGAGACCGAGAGATCGAGACGTCGGAGACACGGCGAGGCGAGAGATCGGAAGTGAGAGCGAGAGATCGAGAGTGGCGATGCAGAGAAGAGAAGAAAGAGAGAGCGGCGACGAGTGCAGTGGCGGAGAAGAGAAGAGGAAGGGCGGCGACGGCGAGATCTGTGGCGGATAGAGCGACGGTGGCCGTGTGCGCTGGAAGAAAGGAAGAGAGAAGAGAAGAGGGTTTCGAGGGGCTTGTGCGTTGTTTTCGGCGATTGGGTTTAAAGAGCGAGAGCGAAAGATTTTTCGGCGAGAGCTCGGCGAGGTTCCAGGAGACATGTCGGCGAGATTCCAGGAGACATGTCGGCGAGATCTCGGCGAGATTCCCGGATCATGTTTGAAATCCCTTTTTTTTTCTCAAGGGGTTACATCAAGGTAAAAAGAGCCAATAAGTTCGACTTCTGTTCTAAGTTCTGCATTCATGCAGTGGTCTGGGTATTTCAGCCCTTGATTCTGCTCCATTACAGTCTGGAGAAGGTGATTTTCCAACAAAAGTAGAGAAATTTCACCAGTCATTCTTCATGATCAATTTACGAATTGAACACCTTAGAGACGACTACTTGATTCTTTTGAAACTATAACTTCTAATAGGATCAGTAATTTTCTTTCATTAGTTCTTCAAGCATGTCCTGATGGAAAAATCTTTGACATGGAAATACCTGATTTCTCTAAAGCTAACATGTCCGCATACTAGTGATAATCCTAAGTAGGACTTTCTAATTTTCTACCAGTTTGTGGTTTTGGTTTGAGTCATGCTTCAATTCCATTGTGATAAATCTCTAAAATATATTTCCTTGAAAGTTATATCCTATCTTTGTTCATATTTAGATTGCTCTAACTAAAACAAGTTCTGATGCAGAATACACATTTCCCTTTAATTTATTGTGTTGAGGGCTTGGTTTTGGAGGGGCAGTACAAACAATGGGAGTCTTGCTTTGAAAAAAAATAGGGTTGAAATCCAAACCCATTGCAGATTGCTATAATAGTGGATTTGGGACAAAGGTTAGCTTCATTCTCGTATGCACATTTTTTCAAGGGGTTACAAAATGAAACTAGTTGAAGTTGGTACTACCTCGAGATCAAGAAAACAACTTAAATTCCCCAGATCCTTAAGAGCAAAAGAGGCATGCAAACATGATATAATGTGTTATACTCTTCAGTGTACGTATAAGTCAACCAAATATATTGATTAAAAGCTTTAAATAGAAATCGATTTATAACGTGTGTATTCCTCATGTGGATTGAGTGCATAGAAGAAGAAGAATAAATTAAAAAATAATAAATAAATAAATTACTATTCATTTCGTTATGAAATTGATAGTTAAGCTACATGTGACGATCCTACCAGTATAATTTTTACTATAGGAGGTGTCTTACGGTATTTTTGAAATTAGGGTTTCGTTGACATGTATGATATATTCGTTGAATGATGCATATGGTTAATAATTGTTTTAAATGATTTTAAATGTCATGTTTCCCTAAGTGCATATAATTGCCATATCAAGAGATATATTCACTGAGCTGTTGATTGCTCACTCAATTTCCTCCAATATTTCAGGTACCGAGTTTAAGGGAAAAGAAAAAATTCGTGAGTGATAATCACGTGATTGCATTCGTCTAGTATATGTATGTACGCATTAGAGGATATGGGTTACTTTTCTTTATTTTGATAAGTATAATTATCACATACTATATATATAGTATCACCTAGATGGGTTGTGTGGTAATGTGGATTATAGTTAAATACTTTAGTTATACAATGCTTGTGATAATGGAATGGGATGATCGTACACATCTATCATGAGAATTTGATTTGTGGAATGAATGGAATGATTATCTATATATATATATCTATATTGGATTTGATTTGTGGTATATCAGGTTGTGAGCGGTTCATTTTATGGGGAGATGCTGTCAAATATTTTTTTGGAGATTTGTGTAATTCTGTTGAGGCTGACAGTGTATTATATATTGTATACAAGGTATGTATAGTATATAGTACACTGTGTCGGTCATGACGTCAGCCTACGTCAGGGGCGTCGTGACACCTCCAATAAGAATTATGTCATCTACATAGACCAAAAGGAACACTTTGGAAGAGGTTCCAAACCGAAAAAATAGAGAATTATCAGCCTTGGATGATTGAAAACCCAACTTTAGCAAAACAGAATGCAATTTATGAAACCAAGCTCTTGGGGCTTGTTTCAAACCATAGAGAGTCTTTTGTAACTTGCAAACCAATTTTTGGCCATGATGATCTTGAACAAAACCAGTTGGTTGATCCATGTAAACATCTTCATGGAGATCTCCATTGAGGAAAACATTATTTACATCTAATTGTCGAATTGAACAACCACTTGCCAAAGCCATTGTTAGAACCACACGAATGGTAGTGTGCTTATCAACAGAAATGAATGTTTCATTGAAGTCAGCTTTAGCAACAAGACGTGCCTTGTATCTTGAGATAGATCCATCTGGATTTTTCTTAAGTTTAAAAATCCATTTGCAGCCAACAATATGTTTGTCATCAGGAAGAGACACTAGAGACCAGGTGTTGTTGTGAAAAAGGGCCTTGTATTCATCCTCTATTGCACTTTTCCACTTGGGATCAACAGGGCTTCTTTGACACTTGATGGTTCACTCAGAATTTAGAAGATAAAGCTTATTTGGTTTAAAAATACCATGTTTTGATCTAGTGATCATGTCATGAGTATTAGACTCTTGTCCGAAGCAGTTGACTGATTCTGACAACACATCCTGAGGTTGTGCGAATAATGGTAGAGCTTGATAGGGCGTAGGAGAGTCGGTGGAGTGATGATCATCTTGCTGAGCAGTAGATAAGGCAGAAGAGCAGGTGAAGTGATGATTATCTTGCTGAGCAGTAGATAAGGATTCTACGGTAGTTGAATCTTTTGTAGAAGCACAAGAAGGGGGGGAGTTGTTAGGTTAAGGAGGACGGTGGTTGTATGAGCAAGGGAATGGGTGGAACAGAGGAATTAGACCGATTAAGTGTAGAAGTCTTGTGTGAAGAATGATATTTTTGAGCAAATGGAAAAAAATACTCATCAAAGGTAACATGACGAGAGATGTATAATTTTTCATCAGATGCGAGGCACTTGTATCCTTTTTGAGAAGGACTATAGCCTAGGAATGTACAAGGTAAAGATTTATAATCAAACTTGTGAGAATTATACGGTCTTAAGTAAGGAAAGAAAAGGCAACCAAAAATTTTCTTAAAAGTGTAATCAAGTTGTTGAAGAAATAAGGTCTCAAAAGGTGATTTGAGATGAAGGGTAGGCGTAGGTAGTCTGTTAATAAGGTGGACAGCAGCTGAGAAGGCATCAGCCCAGTAGGATAGAGGGAGAGAGACTTGAGCAAGCAGTGTTAAACCAAGTTCTGCAACGTATCTGTGCTTTCTTTCCACAATGCCATTCTGCTCAGACGTGTAGACAGGTCATTCTATGGATAATTCCACATGAATCAAGCATAGAACTTAGACTGCGAAACTCACCACCACCATCAGTTTGAAATATCTTGATTTTAGCAATCAATTGCAATTCAACTTGACTCTTGAAATGGACAAAGGCAGCATGGACATCTAATTTATTCTTTAGAAAATATATCCAAGTAAATCTTGAAAATGCATCCACAAAGCTTACATAGAATCTATAACCATGATTAAAAAGGATGGGGGAGGAGCCCCAAACATCAACCTCAATGAGATGAAGAGTAGTAGAGTAAGTTGTTATAGATTGTTGGAAAGGCATCTTGTGACTTTTACCCAACTTACATGCATAACACATGAAGGGGATTTTATTCTTTTGAAAAAGAATCTTACATTGAGACAACACTTGAGAGACTATCTTGGGAGATCAATGCCTAAGACGTTTGTGCCACAAATCCAAAATAGGAAACAAAGTGCCACTAGCAGTAATATTACTAGCATCATCAGATTTATTCAACAAGGAACTCATTAAAATTAAAGAAGTAGAATCACCTGATCTTGGTTGAATATGTTCTGATTCTTGATTCTTGATAGTGGAGAGATCAAAGTCATACAAGCCATTATGCATTCTCCCTTGAAGTAGAACCGCCTTGGAAGTGCAATCCTTCACAAAGCAAGTGTCAGCATAAAACTCAAAAAATACGCCATTAACTTGGTAAAATTGAGAGACACTTAACAAGTTCTTGGTAATTAAAAGAACGTGGAGAACATTCTTAAGAGATAATAACTGTGAGTTAGATAAAGAATGAAAAGAGGAATGGCCAACATGGTGTATGTCCAGACCTATACCATGTCCCATTTGGATCTTGTTGTGGCCATGATACTCAGCACCAAACGACAGATTGTTGAGGTAATTAGTAAGATGGTTTGTTGCACCAGAGTCTGGATATGAAGAGTCACTTTGTACCATCTCAGGTGTAGCAATTAAAGCAGCCATGGGAGAATTAGAATGACCTTTTCGAACTTGATTTACAGAAGAAGATGAAACTAAAACAACATCACTTGACTGAGGAGAAGAAAAACTTGTATTGCTTCTACCAAAGGAAACATCGAATCTGTAGTAGCATTTATGAACTGTGTCTTTGTTTCCCACACAACTGGCATTGAGGTCTATTTGATCTTCCACGACCACAACCTCTTTCACCATAGGTGGCATGCCTCCCTTCAGATTGATGCTGAAAATCTGAACCAGAACCACGAGCATGAGCAAGATTAGCAGTTAGAGTTGTATCTGGTACAGATGGTACAGATTGTTGTAAACGAGTCTTAGAAGCTGGTAACAAGGCTTAATTAGCTCGAAGTGTGTAAGGTTCCTTGCTAGAGGTGATAACTACAGTTATTGTGTAATACCCAGAAAAAAAAAAAAAAAAAAGGTGATTTCAAACATGACCCGAAAATTAAAATTAAAATTCACTACACCATGACACTGGAAATAAAATCATGTTCCAAGCATCTCCAAAGAAGGGAGTAGGACCTAAACCAGAGATCTTCATTTCAAGATAGACATTTCCATTACAGGAAGCCCTTCTCTCAAACCAACAGCCATAATGGTTCTAAGATGATACAAGACTAACCAGCACTATCAAAAGTACACTCACTTCCAATGATCACCTATGCAAACTAGTTCCTCCCTCAAGCCACCTACAACTATATTTATTTCCAAAACAACAAAAAATTTCATCTCATTAAATAACCTTTTTTCCCCTTACATTGACTGTCCACCTGATTTCATGTCTCATCCGTATTTTAATAGAAGAAGAAAGAACAGAAGTACAAGCAAGCTTCCTCAAAGGAAGAGGAAGAAAGAATTCCACCCACAGCCCAAATTACAACTAACAAATTCATACCGCCTTTTGAATCAACTAACATATTCATATAGCTATAACCTCTAAATCGAAATCTAGCAAACAATTTTGTCCGATCAAAACTCGTCTTCACCGATCAAAAGAAATATTCATAAACACCAAAGAAACTAAACGAGAATTTACGACGAGGTCTTACCTGAGCCATCTCTGGTCTTGGCGTCGGCTGGTTCTCAGTACCGACAAGAACAAAAAAAAAACAGTAAAATCATCAAACCACACAATGCTAACCAAAACACGTTCGAGGACTGTAATACCCAAACATGATCCGGAAATCTTGCCGACATGTGGCCTGAAACCTCGCCGAGATCTCGCCAACATGTCGCCTGAAACCTCGCCGAGATCTCGCCAAAAACCCTTCGCATCTCGCTCTCTTTAAACAAAATCGCACAACCTCGCCCTCTTGAAACAACGCACAAGCCTCTCGAAACCCACTTCTCTTCTCTCTTCTTTTCTTCCAGCGCACACCGTCGCCGCCGCTTTCTTCGCCCCGGATCTCGTCGCCGCTCTCTCTTTCTTCTCTTCTCTGCATCGCCACTCTCGATCTCTTGCTCCCGATCTCTTGGTCTCTGCCCTCTGCATCTCGCCCTCACTCTCTTCTTCTTCTTCTTCTCTTTTTCCCCATTCTCTTTTCTTTCCTTTCTTTCTCTCTCCCCTGTTTTTTTTTCTTCCTTCCGCCCCTGCAAGTCCTTTGATTTTGATTTTGATTTTTGTTTTCTTTTTCTTTTTCTTTTCTTTTCTTTTAAACAACTAACATGCTATATAATATATATATACAATATCACACATATAAGTGTATTTTATTATTTTATTATTATTTTTTTTAGCAACCAAAATGTTGTATAATTTATATATATATATATCATACATACAATACATTATTATTATTTTTTTTAAAAAAAACATTGCAATTCAAGTATTATTATTTTTTTTTAGCAACCAAAATGTTATACAATATATTTATATATATATCATACATACAATACGTTAGTATTATTTTTTTAACCATTGCAACTCAATTATTTATTTATTTTTTAGCAATCAAGATATTATATAATATATTTATATGTATCATACATATTTTTACCAAGTGTTATTATTTTTTTAAAATATTGCAACTCAAGTGTTATTATTTTTTTTAGCAACCAAAATGTTATATAATATATATATATATATATATATCACATATTGTATTATATCATGTTATACCATACACATCATTATATCATATCACAAGGCACTATAATATGTTATCATATATATATATATATATATATATATATATATACTTAGTTTAAACATCCAACCACTTTATATATGTATGTATATGTATATATATTTCTACACTCATACTCGAGTAATCATATTAACAAACCTAATATACGTGTACAGGTTGAGTACTACGCGTGACAAGGAATCTAAGTGATTTGGAAGTTAGCGATTCAGGTGGGAATGATTCTAGGCCTTCATAATATTTTATTTGATATATAGATAGGAATGTTAAATTAATTAGGTCCATAGTATTATTAGATTGCTTATGCATGCCTATTGTACATGATTATATATATACAATGTTGTGATTGTTTAGCCATGATGATATGTGTGTTAACATGATTTTTATTCTGATCAAATGATAATTGGATGCATGAAATTCATGTGGTAGTTGAATTCATTTATAAATTATAATGCCTGATAATGAAATGCATGATTTGGAATATTGGCATAGTGAACGCGTGAACATTATTATAATTGATTTTGTGACATGATACCATGTGTAGTGGAGTTGAATATATTTTATGAATGCGCTTAATATCGTGCTTATACCGTACGCATGACGTGACATCACTAAAGAACACGATTAAGATAAGAATCACACATATGGGGCAGTTATTCTAAGGAATATCGCCAATGTTCTAATTTTTGGGCTGTGCCACCCTGAGTTTGATTTTCTAACGGTACGTGATTTGGAACGTGATGAAATTATCGACTCAAACAATCTAATGTTGCAACTATTAATGTGTGAAACTTGTTTGTAATGTTCTTGTGTATGTATCATAATAAAATATTGTGAATTATTTAGATGACCCACTGGGCTTTCAAGCTCACCCCTTTTTTTTTTTATATGCAGGTGCTTAGGAGAATAAAATTGCGAGTTCGTGACATAGTGCAGAGTAATTGAAATTCAAACGAATATTTTCATTAAAATTTTAAAGGTTATTATTCAAACGAATTTTATTGATAATTGAAATTCAATGAATATTATTACGGTCAGTAAAGACCCTGTGATTTAATTCACGTGTGAATGCCTTGGAATAGAATTCATTAATTCTATTTGATGATTGTATTTTAATATTGTGTCCATAATGACTGGACAAGGGCAAGTATCATCGTATGAAGATAACAATTGTATGAAGAATTAAAGGTATTCGTTTATCTTAACCAGTAAGTTGGATGTAAGAATATAAACTCATAGTTTTGCAAATCTTATTATTTATAAAATGGTTATGGGTTAAGATAGACGGATGCGAGTAACTTCTCGATTTTCAGTGATACTTTATATAAAAATCAAATATTCATTATCTTACAAAAAAAAAATTAGTTTTGAAAATCGGGGTGTTACAATTTGGTATCAGAGTTTTAGGCTTCAGATCATGGGAAGTGTTACAACAAATTTTGAGAAGTTTAGTATGAGTGAGTAGGTATCAAATCTTTATGAGATTAGGGTTCAACTTGAACTAGATAAATATGCAAATTATAAATTTTATAACCTAATCTCGTGAATGAAGGTACAATGGGTCTAACAAAATCAAAGCTTTTAGGACATCGGTTAGAGACAAGAACTTGTATGAAAATTGTTTGGTTAGAATCTGAGATCAGGATGAATCTTTTATTCTTGGTTCCAAAGCGGCATGGGACGTAGAGGAATTTAAGGGTAATTGAGGAGTCTTGATCTTGGAGACTAGCAGGCCATGTTTGGTGAGTAACTAACAACTCTGGACGAGCTTGTATCGCTACGTTCAACTGGTATGGGACAGCTTGAATATAGAGGATACCTGGGAAGCCTTAGTTGGTAGGACATTTGCGCATTGTTTGGGTGTATTGAAGTTTCTTTGTGGAAGCTTATATCACCGGGCTAGAGTGGTATGGGACACTTGAATACGGAGGGTGTAAGTGAAAGCTTGGGAATTTTCTTTATACCATTGTTGTGTGGTATGTTGTTGGTTTGTTTGCTTGTCTTGTTTACATGTATCAAAACCAAATCCTATACCCTGTGACAATCATGGATTGTCAAAATTTTATAAACTTAGAAACTGAATCAATAGGATCATTTTATTTTCGAGAACTTAGAATTCTGAATCTAGAGTCACCCTAAACGAAAATAATTATCTCATGTAGTACTAAAGATGAGTTGAAGTTTTATAGATGGCTCCACCTCGAAGAATGAACACCAGGTCTGTGAGTGATCTCATAAGGGACACTGAACCTGCTGAGCCGACACAATCGACATCCGAATCTCAGCCGACGGAGCAAGAACATGCAAATCAAACAGTGAATGTTGACTCTGCTGGAACAGAGAACGTCCAACCTACAACAGTTCCAACCCCTGGAATTGTTTTGGGACCAGAGCTGATGGCTGAATTTGTGAGGCAAGTCGTAGAACAGGTGACCAGACAGATGCCTCAACCTCAACTGAATCCAACAATTGTGGTGCAGAATGAACCAGGAGCTCGAAACATCAGGAGACCTGAAGAAAAGGAATGGGCAGATCAATTGAAAGACTTCCAACGTATGCATCCTTCGAAATTTGAAGGAAAACCGGATCCAAGGGAAGCCGACAAGTGGTTCCAGGAGGTTCAGGAACACTTGGAAGTTCTGGGAGTAACTAGTCCAAGAATGGTGGCAATTGCTGCTCACCAATTTATAGGTGAGGCCAAACATTGGTGGAGAATGGTTAAAGAAAGTCCTACAGTGGACGTGAACACTATGACCTGGGCGACTTTTGAAGACATATTTTATGATAAATTCTTTCCCAAAGCAAACAGAAAAGAACTACAATCTGAATTTGTGAGACTGATATAGAGGAGCATGACAGTGGCAGAATATGAGGCGAAGTTTATCGAACTTTCCAGATTTGCTCGTGAACTAGTCGCCAATGAACAAATGAAAGCTAGTAGATTTGCAGAAGGTCTCAAAATGGAGATTAGAAAGGTGGTTGTTCCGATGAATCTGGAGACTTACAAAGAGGTAGTTGAACGAGCCCTGTTAGTAGAAAGAGAACTGAACCTACAAGAAACAATACGGAATAAGAACAAAAGGCCGCAGGGACAGAATTCTGATTACCAGAGTAATCACAACAAGAGGCAGAATCTGAATAATTTCGGTGGCAATGGTAATACGTGGAACAGAAATACGTTCAACAATGGGAACCAGTGGAACAGGGGACAAAATCACAACAACGGATCAGGAGGGTCTAGGCATAATGGTGGACAACAGATGCAGCAAAATAATATTCGTGCACCCCAACAAAATAGAAATCAAGTAGTAGATACGAGACTTTGCTTCAAATGCAATCGACCGGGTCATTTGGCACGAAACTGCACTATGCAAGGAATTCGACAAAATTTTCGTCCGAGCAACTGGCAGAACAACAACAATGTGCAAGGACGAAATCAAGCCAATCGTCCAAACTATAATCCAAATCAAATTCAAAATCAAAACCAAGGCAGAGTCTTTGCAATGACAGAAGGAAATCCTGAACAAGAAGTTGGTACAAACGAAGTGGTGGAAGGTACATTCATTTTATTTCATGTTACAGTTAAAGTCTTGTTTGATTCTGGAGCATCAAGGTCTTTTATTTATGAAAACTTAGCCAGGAAACTACAACTTTCTACTGTACCTTTTTCTGTCGTTATGAAGATTTCAACACCAGTAGGAGTAAAAGTCCCAACAACTGAAAAATGTAGTTGTGACCTTAGAATTAATGATAAGCTGATCTCAGCTGAACTGATATTCTTACCCATTAATGATTATGATGTAATCTTGGGTATGGATTGGTTATCTGAGTACCAAGCTCAGATCGATTGCCTTCGAAAGAAGATTATCTTGCGATTACCTTCGGGAGAGCTGTTGAAAATTTATGGGGATAGAAACAAAATCCCGAGGAATATCATGTCCGCACTTCTTGAATCTGTGAATCAAAAAGAGGAATTCAAAACCTTAACAGCAGTCGAGCCTTTAAAGACCATGAGGAATTTAGAAGAGTACTTGGTGGTTAGAGATTTTCCTGAAGTGTTTCCCGAAGAATTACCAGGATTACCTCCTAAGCGGGAAGTAGAGTTCAAGATAGAACTGTACCCTGGAACAGACCCCATAGTCATGTCACCCTACAGAATGACCCCTGGCGAACTAATAGAACTAAGGACTCAGCTTGACGATCTTAGTGTGAAGGAATTCATCCAGCCGAGTGAATCACCCTGGGGAGCACCGGTATTGTTTGTCAAAAAGAAAGATGGGTCGATGAGACTGTGTATTGACTACAGAAAATTAAATCAAGTCACAGTCAAGAACAAGTACCCCCTTCCCAGAATATATGATTTGTTCGATCAACTGAAGGGAGCAACTTGTTTTTCCAAGATCGACCTAAGGTCCGGTTATCATCAACTTAGAATCAAAGAGTCAGATATACCACAGACAACATTCAGGACTAGGTATGGACACTTTGAATTCAGAGTCATGCCATTTGGACTCACTAATGCACCAGCAGCATTTATGGACCTAATGAATAGGACGTTTAGGCCTCATCTAGACAAATTTGTAGTGGTATTTGTTGATGATATTTTGGTTTATTCGAAGACCAATGAGGAACATCAGGAACACCTTACAGTAGTTTTGGAAACATTGAGGCGAAATGAATTGTATGCCAAATTTGAAAAATGTGAATTTTGGATGAAGTCAGTCAAATTTTTGGGCCATGTAGTGTCGTCAGAAGGGATATCCGTAGATCCAACAAAAGTTGAAGCAGTAATGAACTGGGAAAAGCCAAAGTCAGTGACAGATATTAGAAGCTTTTTGGGACTAGCTGGTTACTATAGAAGATTTATTCTAAATTTTTCGAGACTAGCTGAGCCTATGACAAAGCTAACCAGGAAGGATGCCAAATTTAATTGGGATGAGAAATGTGAGAATTCATTTCAGGAGTTGAAAAGACGGTTAACCACAGCCCCTATATTGATCACTCCTGCAAGTGGAGTCGGTTATGTTATTTACACTGATGCTTCTAAGAATGGCCTTGGCGCTGTTCTGATGCAGGAAGGTAAAGTGGTTGCTTATGCTTCTAGGCAACTAAAGACTCATGAACAGAACTATCCGACTCATGATTTAGAATTGGCTGCTATTGTATTTTCCTTGAAAATATGGAGACATTATCTTTATGGAGAGAAATTTGATCTATACTCTGATCATAAGAGTTTGAAGTACATCTATACACAAAAAGAGTTAAATTTGAGGCAGAGGAGATGGATGGAATTGCTGAATGAATACGATTTTCAGCTGCATTATCACCCAGGGAAGGCCAACGTAGTCGCAGATGCTTTAAGTCGAAAATCTTACAAGAACGATGCAGAAAAAGCCCAGATGTACCAATTGATTGAAGATTATAATTTGGGCGTACAAAAAGGTAAAAATCAGATTTTCTTATATAATATGAGCTGCAAGCCAGACCTACTACATCAAATTAAGGAAGGTCAAGCTCAGGATAGAAAATTGATAAAATGGGTGGCAGATGCAAGAGCCAATAATGGAAATGCAAATTTCAAGATCGATTCAGAAGGGTTATTAAGGTTCAGAAATCGAATTTGTGTACCTAGAATTGAAGAAATTAAAAAGTTCTTATTTGATGAGGCACATCAGACTAAATATACTTTACATCCTGGTGGAGATAAGATGTACCAAAATTTGAAGAAAAACTACTGGTGGAAAGGTATGAAAAGAGATGTGGCCAAATATGTGTCTAAATGCCTTACATGTCAGCAAGTTAAGGCCGAACATAAAAGACCGTCTGGATTGTTACAACCTTTAGAAATCCCTGAATGGAAATGGGATAACATAGGAATGGATTTCGTCGGAGCTCTTCCTAGAAATCATAAAGGTGAGGATAAAGTTTGGGTAATTGTGGATCGACTTACTAAAGTGGCACACTTCTTACCTATTAAATCCACAGATACGATTGGTAAACTGGGTGAGCTGTATGTGAAAGAAATTGTGAAGCTACACGGAGTACCCAAATCAATTGTGTCTGATAGAGATTCCTTATTCACATCCTAGTTCTGGCAGAGCTTACAGCGAGAATTGGGAACCAAATTAACCATGAGCACCGCCTATCATCCTCAGACAGATGGTCAATCCGAAAGGGTTATTCAGATCTTAGAAGACATGTTGAGAGCTTGTGTCCTAGATTTCAAAGGAAATTGGAGTAAATACTTACACCTAGCAGAGTTTGCTTATAACAATAGTTACCAGGCAAGCATACAAATGGTTCCATATGAAGCTCTATATGGACGACCATGTAGGTCACCATTGTGTTGGGCCGATTGGGAAGATAAGGTACTTACAGGACATGATATGATAATGGAAATGAACGAAAAAGTGAAGTTGATCCAGAAGAGGCTAGTTACTGCACAGAGTAGGCAGAAGAGCTACGCAGATAAGAGGCGCCAACCTTTAGAGTTCCAAAAAGGTGATAAGGTATTTCTGAGAATAAGCCCTCAAAAAGGCATCATGAGGTTTGGTAAGAAAGGGAAGTTATCGCCGCGATTCATAGGTCCGTTCAAGATCAGTGATCGAATTGGTGAGAATGCTTACAAACTAGAATTACCAACTAGTTTATCCGCCATCCACAATGTGTTCCATGTGTCGATGTTGCGAAAATATGAACCAGACCCTTCCCACACCATCGATTCGAAAGACGTGAAAGTACAAGCTGATGCGACCTATGAAGAATGACCTTTACAGATTCTAGATTGGAAAGTTCATAGCTTGAGGAACAAAGACATTCCATTAGTTAAAGTATTGTGGAAGCATCATGGAGTTGAAGAAGCCACTTGGGAACCTGAAAGTGAAATGAAGGCCAAATACGCCGACTTATTCCAAAGAACACTCTAGGTTTCGAGATACAACTGGTCAACATTGGAAAAAGTTGAACATCATCAAGTAAGTAAGCTTATACTTTAATTTCGGGACGAAATTTCTTTTAAGACGGGAAGAATGTAATACCCAGAAAAGGTGATTTCAAACATAACCCGGAAATTAAAATTAAAATTCACTACACCATGACAATGAAAATAAAATCATGTTCCAAGCATCTCCAAAGAAGGGATTAGGACCCAAACCAGAGATCTTCATTTCAAGATAGACATTTCCATTACAGGAAGCCCTTCTCTCAAACCAACAGCCATAATGGTTCTAAGATGATACAAGACTAACCAGCACTATCAAAAGTACACTCACTTCCAATGATCACCTATGCAAACTAGTTCCTCCCTCAAGCCACCTACAACTATATTTATTTCCAAAACAGCAGAAAATTTCATCTCATTAAATAACCCTTTTTCCCCTTACATTGACTGTCCACCTGATTTCATGTCTCATCCGTATTTTAATAGAAGAAGAAAGAACAGGAGTACAAGCAAGCTTCCTCAAAGGAAGAGGAAGAAAGAATTCCACCCACAGCCCAAATTACAACTAACAAATTCATACCGCCTTTTGAATCAACTAACATATTCCTATAGCTATAACCTCTAAATTGAAATCTAGCAAACAATTTTGTCCGATCAAAACTCGTCTTCACCGATCAAAAGAAATATTCATAAACACCAAAGAAACTAAACGAGAATTTACGACGAGGTCTTACCTGAGCCATCTCTGGTCTTGGCGTCGGCTGGTTCTCAATACCGACAAGAACAAAAAAAAAAAATAGTAAAATCAACAAACCACACAATGCTAACCAGAACACGTTCGAGGACTGTAATACCCAAACATGATCTGGAAATCTCGCCGACATGTGGCCTGAAACCTCGCCGAGATCTCGCCAACATGTGGCCTGAAACCTCGCCAAGATCTCGCCAACATGTCGCCTGAAACCTCGCCGAGATCTCGCCGAAAACCCTTCGCATCTCGCTCTCTTTAAACAAAATCGCACAACCTCGCCCTCTTGAAACAACGCACAAGCCTCTCGAAACCCTCTTCTCTTCTCTCTTCTTTTCTTCCAGCGCACACCGTCGCTGCCGCTTTCTTCGCCCCGGATCTCGTCGTCGCCGCCCTTCCTCTTCTCTTCTCCGCCACTGCACTCGTCGCCGCTCTCTTTTTCTTCTCTTCTCTGCATCGCCACTCTCGATCTCTCGCTCCCGATCTCTCGATCTCTCGGTCTCTGCCCTCTGCATCTCGCCCTCACTCTCTTCTTCTTCTTCTTCTCCTTTTCCCCATTCTCTTTTCTTTCCTTTCTCTCTCTCTCCCCTGTTTTTTTTCTTCCTTCCGCCCCTGCAAGTCCTTTGATTTTGATTTTCTTTTTCTTTTTCTTTTCTTTTCTTTTAAACAACTAACATGCTATATAATATATATATACAATATCACACATATAAGTGTATTTTATTATTTTATTATTATTTTTTTAGCAACCAAAATGTTGTATAATTTATATATATATATCATACATACAATATATTATTATTATTTTTAAAAAAAAAACATTGCAATTCAAGTATTATTAATTTTTTTTAGCAACCAAAATGTTATACAATATATTTATATATATATATCATACATACAATACGTTAGTATTATTTTTTTAACCATTGCAACTCAATTATTTATTTATTTTTAGCAATCAAGATATTATATAATATATTTATATGTATCATACATATTTTTACCAAGTGTTATTATTTTTTTTAGCAACCAAAATGTTATATAATATATATATATATATATATATCACATATTGTATTATATCATGTTATACCATACACATCATTATATCATATCACAAGGCACTATAATATGTTATCATATATATATATATATATATATATATACTTAGTTTAAACATCCAACCACTATATATATGTATGTATATGTATATATATTTCTACACTCATACTCGAGTAATCATATTAACAAACCTAATATACGTGTACAGGTTGAGTACTACGCGTGACAAGGAATCTAAGTGATTTGGAATTTAGCGATTCAGGTGGGAATGATTCTAGGCCTTCATAATATTTTATTTGATATATAGATAGGAATGTTAAATTAATTAGGTCCATAGTATTATTAGATTGCTTATGCATGCCTATTGTACATGATTATATATATACAATGTTGTGATTGTTTAGCCATGATGATATGTGTGTTAACGTGATTTTTATTCTGATCAAATGATAATTGGATGCATGAAATTCATGTGGTAGTTGAATTCATTTATAAATTATAATGCCTGATAATGAAATGCATGATTTGGAATATTGGCATAGTGAACGCGTGAACATTATTATAATTGATTTTGTGACATGATATCATGTGTAGTGGAGTTGAATATATTTTATGAATGCGCTTAATATCGTGCTTATACCGTACGCATGACGTGACATCACTAAAGAACACGATTAAGATAAGAATCACACATATGGGGCAGTTATTCTAAGGAATATCGCCAATGTTCTAATTTTTGGGCTGTGCCACCCTGAGTTTGATTTTCTACCGGTACGTGATTTGAAACGTGATGAAATTATCGACTCAAACAATCTAATGTTGCAACGATTAATGTGTGAAACTTGTTTGTAATGTTCTTGTGTATCAATAAAATATTGTGAATTGTTTAGATGACCCACTGGGCTTTCAAGCTCACCCCTATTTTTTTTTTATATGCAGGTGCTTAGGAGAATAAAATTGCGAGTTCGTGACATAGTGCAGAGTAGTAGGGGTGGGTTAATTAATTAGTATTATGTGACTGAATATTTTCATTAAATTTTTAAAGGTTATTATTCAAACGAATTTTATTGATAATTGAAATTCAATGAATATTATTACGATCAGTAAAGACCCTGTGATTTAATTCACGTGTGAATGCCTTGGAATAGAATTCATTAATTCTATTTGATGATTGTATTTTAATATTGTGTCCATAATGACTGGACAAGGGCAAGTATCATCGTATGAAGATAACAATTGTATGAAGAATTAAAGGTATTCGTTTATCTTAACCAGTAAGTTGGATGTAAGAATATAAACTCATAGTTTTGCAAATCTTATTATTTATAAAATGGTTATGGGTTAAGATAGACGAATGCGAGTAACTTCTCGATTTTCAGTGATACTTTATATAAAAATTAAATATTCATTATCTTACAAAAAAAAAAATTAGTTTTGAAAATCGGGGTGTTACATATTGCCTCATACTCACTACTTAAACTAGTGAGGATTGGAAGAATCTAATCGAGTTCTAACATTCGATTTTTAGAGGCAGCCAAGGCATCACAGAGAGTCTTCATCACAAGAAGATAATCTTTCAAAGGAAGATTACCTTTCTTCTTTGTTTGAATCTGGTACTTGTATTGCATCACATTTGCTGTGGAATGTGAGGGGAAGTATTGTTCAATTGCAGACCATACTTCATGTGTTGTTTCACAGTCAACTACTTGTGGAAGGAAGCTTGGATTAATTAAAGATAACAACCATGAAACCAGTAACTTGTCTTGTCTCTGATGAGAGACAAATGCTTGATTAAGTAATATAGTGAAATTTTCAAAAATGATTAAAGATGGAGGGGTTTCTTGACTGCCAAGAATATAATCTTCCAGACCGTATCCTTGTGTTGCAGCAAAAACTTGTTGCTTCCATAAGAGATGATTTGTATCATCTAACTTGACAGTGATCATTTGACTTAACGGATGAACAACTTGATTTCCAAGCGAAGAACTAAAAACACCAGTTGGGGACACCAGAGTAGCCAATGGTGAATTTACATCCGCTAGTATAGTGCCAGTCACCGAAGAACTTGAGATTGCCTGCGCTAGATATGACGAAGATGCCATCGTAGAGCAACTTGTGCTCTGATACCAAGAATGAAAACAGAGTTTCAGATATTGAGAAACATGGTCTCTGAGAGAAAGATAAGAAGAGAGAAAACGATGAAATGAATTATTTTCTTAATCATGAAAGATAGACTATTACAACTTAAATACAAGATCAAGACCCCAGTCTATTATACTGTTGTTCATCAAATATCTTAACTAATCTACTAACTGCTTAACTAACATTCTGACAAATCTGTTACAATAGAAACCAAGTCTAACAGATAGTTTAATTAACTATCTCTAACAAAGAGAGAAAGAGAAATAAGTCAAATTTTCAATTTCTTATAGAAAAATGTTTTATGTACGTTGGGTGTCAACGCTATTTCCCAACGTTGGCACCCAACACCCTTGAATGTTTTTGGATGCATGTGTATTGCGTAACATCCCAATATCTAAGAGAGGTTGGGTATCAGCATCAGAAATATATAGCGTTGGCACCCAAAGTACATTTAGCATTACTCTTTCTTACATGACAATTTCCAAATTACATCTTAAAGATATTTATAGACAATATAACTTCAACGCCAACTAGAACTCTTAAACAAACTCAAACTCAACGTAAAATTCTAACTAAATACAATTCTAAAACAAATAACTTAAATAAATAAATAAATATAAAAATAAAAATAAATTCCTAAATAATTTCTATTTATTTAATTAGATATAATGGATGTGTATCGTACATCAATCCTACATGGCTTGAAAGAACTCGATTCTAGGCAAATGATGACGACATAAATGCTAAAAATGGTCAGGGTCAAAGTGACAAAACTCATCTTCCATAATCTACATGCTATCGAACATATATAAAGCGAGTTACAACCATGGTCTATAAGGTCTTATGCATGACTACCAAACTTCGAGTGCAGCAACTGAAGTAGTGAGAAGAGAAAGGAATAATTAGAAGAGATGAAGACGTAAAATTAGAATAGGGAAAAGAAAAAAAGAGAAAACAACAAAGAAAGAGGATCGAGAAGGCTCTGATACCAAAATAATGGCAAGTGGAGAGAGAGAAAAAGAAAAATCAATCAAATTTTCAATTCATTAGATGGTAATTCCTAAAATTACATCCTAAAGACTTTTAAACTAGCACCAACTATGACAATTAATAAACTCAAACTCTTTAGCAAAAAATAAAAACAAACACAATGTTGTGTAATAATTGCAAGTGCACAATATCGTTAACAAGTAATAAAATAAAGAGTAGAGTATCGTTTCCACAGAAATTTGTTACTAAATTTCTTTGTTAATTACTAAAATTGTTTCATCTTAATCTTATCTAAACATCGATTAAAATTCACTATAATCTAAGCAATAAAATTAAGTCTAACTTCTACTTAAAACAAATTAATATTAATCAAAAGAATATGGAAACCTAGATCGAATTACAATCTTGCCTCATACTTCAATTGGATTCATCTAACTATTTTTCAATTAATTAATTAACTAGAGTTGTTAACCAAGAACCTAATTTATCTATAAACCTCTTTCGATGGTCAAGCAAAAATACTTTGATTAATTAAATATCTATATTTCTATGAAATTTAAATTAAAATAAGATTCATTAAGATCATGTTCTTCAATGGTTACACATGTCACATGAGTATATTTCTATTTCACATAAACGCAATAGTTTTCACCTTTTTGGTCATATGTTATTTTATTAGATCTAAATCTAAACTCCCTTTGCCAAGATCATATAAATTCAACAAATCATTTAATTAGAGGCCAATTAATTAGAAGCAATAAGAACAAATTAAAATAAACAACCCAAATAATCAATTAAATTTTGAAATCAAACATGAAATCCAATATCCATATGAGATCCAATTGTAACCCTAGACAAGAGATTTAGCCCATAACTACTTCTAAAAACTCCAAATCCAATATGTTCAACATCATGAAAATAGAAAAAAATAATTACAAAAGAAAGAAGAGAAAAAAAGTATAAACTAGCACAAATCCACCAAATATGAATTCAGCTTCTTCGCCTCTCTCCAACGTGATTTTCCTTCATTTCCAATGCTTCGATTGCCTCCTCTCTTCATGAATAATCTCTCTCTAAAACTCCCTAACTTCTATTTATAATGGCTCAACAAAAAGGAAAGAAAAACCACAAAAAATCGCACTAAAGTCCATGTTGGAATCGAATACCCGGCATTGCGGCCCTGAGGATGGGCGTCGTGGTGCCCATTCTCTGCTTTTGCATTTGTTTCTTCTTTCTTCTTTTATTCGCAACCATTTGTTTTCCACTTCAATTCTACTTCAATACCTGCAAAATAAAATACAATTCAGTGCATACACTATAAAAACATCCTAATATACTAATATATCACAATAAAAACCATCTAATAACCTACTTAAACCATGATTTAACTTATACCAAAAATCAACTTATCACTCAAACTCTACATAAAATTCTAACCAAATACAACTCTAAAACAAATAATGTAAATTAATAAAAAAAAATAAAAAAATTTCTAAATAATCTCTAATTATTTAATTAAGAATAATGGGCGTATATCCTACATCAAGAACCTTTAAGTTACTAATCAAGATTTTAATTGATATACTTGTGTGACATGCATATACTTGGTCCTTTCTCTTTTCCATTACTTCTTTTGGGAGATTCTTCTCCGGCCTGATATTTGTGTCTCAAAGAACAGATGTCTTTTATTTGTTGTTACTTTTTTTTTCGGTGGTGGGTTAAACATAGTGTAAGCTCACTATATACTGTAAAAATTTTAAAACTCACAGCGTAATCATTTTTGTCATTTTTCATAAATGTCTTTAAAATCTTATTCCCGGTTTACAATTTTAAAATATTAGTTTTATTATTTAAGGGGTATTATAGTATTTTGATCAATTAACTTTTTTTCTACTACTTCTTACCTATCCTCCATTAAGGCCTAAGTTTGACTTTTTTCAATTTTATTCTCTTTAATTATAACATTTTATGTTTATTATCTCCTTTAAAGAATAATTTTACCTTCTAATTTTATTAAAAGTATTATATTTGTTAATAAAAGTAATAATACCAAAAAAATCTTAAAACTTAAAAGTGTAAATTTTTTTACAAACCCGGGATATGTACACATACTAGTTTAGATAATGAAAATAGTATTTTAACTACAAAAAAAATTCAATTAAATATGTAATTGTACTATTATATTTATTGGATATGTTTTATATATTTTAATATATACTTAATATAGTGTGTAATCATTGAGTCATGATGGTGTAATTGACACAAATCTCCTCCATTCATCCTGCTTGAGACCAACCATAGCGCAGTAGGAGTGGCACCAATTAAAGATAAAATGATAGTAAATTGACTAAGGTGATTTAGACACATACAATATAGACATTTAAATGCACTAGTTTGGAAGAGTGGTTTATTAATATTGGATAGTAACAATAGAATAAGTAGAGGTAGACTTGAAATTAGTATATATATAGCCGTCCCCATGTAATTAAAAAAAGATTCGTTGAGTTGAATTGAGTTGAGTTATATATATATTTCTTAAATTGGTTTAGTCAACCGACGGTGGGTTACTTCAATGATTAGGTGTAAGTATACCTAGTTTGAAGGTTTTAATTCAAAATACTTTCTAATATTTATTAGTTATTGATGTCTTTAAGTATTTGTAATTATATTTAAGATGGACTAGGGGGACACAAGGGCCACAAGTCTGCTGTGATCTCAAAAAATAAATAAATAAAATTGGCTTAGTCCTTCAAAAGTCTTTTGTCAATTATACGTATGTGTCTTTAATTTTCAAAGGTTATTATCTAATTGAAGGGCTATCCCCTATCTTGGACTCCCTGCAGGCCAAGAATAAGGCAGGTGGTGTCTAGGTCATGCTGACGATGTGAGCGCGGTAATATGATCATTTAGATTATGCTGAGAATAACATAACCAACGTCTAATCAATGCTACAGAGAAGTTGGCCTTGGAAGTACGTGGTTCCGAGGGATTGGCTTAGCGTGATAGTAGCACGGGAATTAAAATTAAGGTAGAAGTCCTAAGAGGGTGATATATTTTATTATATATACTTAATATAGTGTATAATCATTGAGTCATAACGGTGGTGTAATTGACGCAAACCTCCTCCGTTCCTCGGGCCCGAGACCAATCATAGCCGAATAGGAGGAGGAGTAACACTAATTAAAAATAAAATGACAATAAATTGACTAAAATAATTTAAATATATATAATATAAGTCTTTAAATGCATTAATTTAAAAGAGTGATTTATTAATATTGAATTTTAACAATATAATAAATAAAGGTAGACTTAAAACTAATATGTATATAGCCGACCCTATGTAATTAAAAAATAGATTTGTTGAATTGAATTGAGTTAAGTTATATATATATTTTTTAAATTAGCTTAGTCAACTGAAGGTGGGTTACTTTAATAATTGGGTGCAAGCACACTTACTTTAAAAGTTTCAGTTCAAGATACTCTTTATTATTTATTGGTCAATGATATTCTTGAGTATTTATGATTATATTTAAGATGGATTAAGCGGACATAAGGGACACAATTAGTCCTTCAAAAGTCTTTTGTCAATTATATCGTATGTGTCTTTAATTTCCAAAGGTTATTATCTAATTGAACGGGCTATCCGCTATTTTTGACTCCCTGCAGGCCAAGAATAAGGCAGGTGGTGTCTAGGTCATGCTGACGATGTGAGGGCGGTAAAATGATCATTTAGATTATGCTGAGAATAAAATAACCAACGTCTAATCAATGCTACAGAGAATTAAAATTAAGGTAGAAGTCCTAAGAGGGTGATATATTTTATTATTATTTTTTCTCCATTTTGTCTTGCTTTGAGAATTCATTCGGTTCATCATGATGTAAAACTTCCTAATCACTGAACAGTGTACTGAAGAAGAAAGCATGACCAAGCGCGATGGATCCATCGACGGTTCATGAATCTAAATTGAATGTGGTTTTTTACCTGAAAGCATATTAATTAATTAATTAATTAGTTAAGACAAATTTATATATAGTATCTATTGCATATGTAGCAACTTAATCAAATTTCCAACATTACACACCATGCTAATTCTTCTTCTTTTCTCATTAACTTTGTCTTCTTATCTTCGAATCTCCACCGCCACTGACACATTCAACCAAGGTCGTCTAATGAATGCATCAGAAACCTTAATGTCTGCTGAAGGAAACTTCGAATTAGGGTTCTTCAGTCCTGGAAATTCCAACAACTTCTACCTTGGAATATGGTACAAGAAATTCTCCAATCAATTTGACCGAACCGTGATATGGGTTGCCAACAGAGAGCAACCAGTACTGTTGAACAGCACGATTAACAGTACTACTGTAAATTCCACTTCATCTTCTAGCTTTCTCACTATAAATAACGACGGAAATCTCGTGATTTTGATTGCAAATGGAGTCTCTATACCAATAACTTCAATATCATCACCAAGAAAGATTAACACAAGTGCAACGCTGCTGGATTCAGGCAATCTTATAATGCAGGACATCAAGTCAAAAGAAGTTTTATGGCAAAGCTTCGATCACCCTACAGACACGTTTCTCGCAGGAATGAAACTAGGGTATAATTTGAAGACCGGGAGGAATCTGACAATCACTTCATGGAAGAGTGTGAATGATCCTGCACCTGGGGCTTTCTGGTTGTTCTTAGATCACTCACAGGTTCTCGTAATGAAAGGGTCTCAGAGGTACTGGACAAGTGGGTCATGGAATGGGAGATCTTTCCAGTCTATGCCTGAGATGATTGCAAGTCGTGTGCAATACAACTTGATTTCTAATGAAAACGAGACCTACTTCATAATCGTTCCGAATAAAACGATAACGGATATGACCAGACTTGTGTTGGATGTATCAGGGAAAGCCAAGCAATATATATGGTCGATCGATACACAAAGGTGGATTGAGTTTTGGGTACAACCAAGACAACAATGCGATTTTTACGCATATTGCGGAGCTTTCAGTCTTTGTGATCCAAGTTCGGTTAATTGCCAATGTTTGCAAGGTTTTGAACCTTATTCTTTGAAACAATGGAATTCGCAAGATTGGTCTGGTGGGTGCGTCCGCAAGAATAATACTTGGAAATGTAGAGATGAAGATGGGTTTATAGGGATGCCTAATGTGAGTTTGCCCATAAATTTTAAGTCTTTGGCAGGTAAGAGCGCAGAAGAATGCAAACTAGCTTGCTGGAATAACTGTTCTTGCACTGCATATGCGTTCAGCGGTGGCTTGTGTGAAGTATGGGATAGTAAACTATTGAATATAAAACCAGCAGATTTTGGCGGAGGAGATCTTTTTCTGAGAGTTCCTAGTTCCCAAGTTCAGAATTCAAGAGGTAATTAGTAACTTAGAGCTTTGTTGAAAATAAAAAATTTGGGTCATTTTATCATCATGATAATTTTAGAAATTTTTATCTTTTCATCAATTCAGGAAAAAGGAAGAAGCTTCCACTAATCCTACCAATGTCTATTGCTGTGCCATTGTTGCTTATATTGAGCTCTGTCTTGTGTTATTCTATAAAGAAGAGAAATCTAAAATTACATAGAGGTAACTAGCTAGCTGCACATCTCTTTTTTCCCAATAATAGCACTATTTATTAAGATGTAATCAATTTCAAGTGAACTAATCAATTTCATTTTTCAATTGAATAATCATTATATATGCATCATCATTGTTATTTTGAAATTAAATCAGGAGAGAGTGAAAGGAACCAGCAAGATTTGTTGGCATTCGATTTCAGTACAAAGACAACAGCTACTAGAAGAACTGAGTTATCTAACACAGCTGCTCTATTGAGAGGTGGGACATTGGATGTTGAGCTGCCATTGTTTAGTTTGGAAAGTGTGTCTGCTGCAACAGATAACTTCAGCGATGAGAAGAAGCTTGGGCAAGGCGGTTTTGGGCCAGTTTACAAGGTTAAGTAATTTTTCTCTTCAATAACACATCGTGAATTTTATATATAAAGTCCCGCGCGCTGTGATCAATAATCATATCAGTTTTCTAGCAAGCAAAACTGAACAATGTATTAAACATATATTACTGCTATTGATCTGAACATAAACTCTGATCACCATATTAATTTCAATCAATTATATTTATGTGTATATACATATAATCCCTCTAAAATTAAAATGAGAAAAGTCCGTGATCTTTCTTTATTTGCTTCAGGGTACACTATTAAATGGACAAGAAGTGGCAATAAAGAGGCTCTCAAGAGGGTCTGTCCAAGGAGTAGAAGAACTGAAAAATGAAATAACACTAATAGCCAAGTTGCAACATAGGAACCTTGTCAAACTTCTTGGTTGTTGCATTGAAGGTGAAGAGAAAATACTGATTTATGAGTACATGCCTAACAAAAGCTTGGATCTTTTCCTCTTTGGTATGTGAATTTTCGTATTTTATAATTTTTTGTGGACATTTTGATTTATTTATAAGCTATAATTCCTTCCTCTATGTATAATGCGATCTTCATAATCATTGAATTAACCATATTAATTCTTCCGTTAATGATTTACATAATTTTTTTTAAGACAGATCCGATAAATCGAGTCAAATTAAATTGGGAGACACGAGTTCACATTATTGAAGGGATTGCTCAGGGACTTCTTTATCTCCATCAATACTCAAGATTACGAATCATTCATAGAGATCTAAAAACTAGTAATATTTTATTGGATGATGAAATGAATCCCAAGATTTCAGATTTCGGGATGGCAAGAATTTTTGGGGGTAACATGTCACAAGCAAACACAAAGCGGATAGTCGGGACATAGTAAGTGAATTCTTACATTTGATGGTCTATCCATAAACTAATATAAGTATATTGTCGTTAACATTTTTTATAATGGATGAATTATTTGATTGAATGACGAATAGTGGTTATATGTCACCTGAGTATGCTATGCAGGGTCTTTTCTCAATCAAATCTGATGTGTTTAGCTTTGGAGTTTTGTTATTGGAGATTCTTAGTGGAAAAAAGAACACTAGCTTCCATTTGTCAAATTCAAGTTCTCTCAATCTTAGTGGACATGTAAGTAAACTAATTAAATACAAACAATAACTATTGTTGTAATATATATACGCACATAGACGCACAACTAGTACTATCAGTTACTTTAAGTAGTAAATTGAATTAGACAGAGAAAAAGGGATAAAAAAAAAAAGATGATTAATTATTTAAATAAATTTCCATGTACATAAGGGAGGGCGAGTGTGTTTGTATTTATATTACACTCAGGTAGTGTACTAGACTACTTGAGTCTCATGGATCCATATCGAGCGCACCAACACATTTTGCTATGCGCTGATGGATCAAGAACCTCAAGTGCCTTAGTGCACTTCTTGAGTTCCCAAAGAGCATTCACCAAAAAAAAATAATTGTTGTAACTTTTCTTTGGATGTTGATTTGAGTTGATGTACGTATGTGAAAATGAATTGTTAGGCATGGAACTTATGGAAAAACAAAAGGGAATTGGAGTTCATTGATCCAATGTTGGGCGACTCATCACCAATACATTTAAGATACATTCACGTAGCACTACTGTGTGTGCAAGAGAAAGCAATTGATAGACCCATCATGTCTGAAATCATTGCAATGCTGAACAGCGACCTGGTAAGTTTACCTTCACCTAACCAGCCTGCTTTTGCTATTGGCCGGAGCAGTGAGGAGGGAAGCTCAAGTATGAACCAGTCAGTTGCATCCTCAGCAAATGATGTAACAATTTCAACGATAAATGCTCGATAAAAGGCTTTGTTTCATATAAACTCATTTACTCGTAAATGATCAAACTTTTCTTCTTTCTCTGATCTTTTCTTTGTTTTCTTTGTATTTCACAAAGCTACAGGATATGTCAGTCTTTGTATCATCTTTGATATATCAATCTTTGTATCTGTTTATTACAAGTTTTTTTTGTGTGTATAAAAGACATGAAATATATATATAAATACTTTTCAGATCTGGTAGATGGCAAGGAACTAATTAAGATGCTCATTCCAATATACTTTTATTGATTTTTTATATATAATTCAACACCAATTGTGTTTCAAAGCAAGAATAAATGGTGGACGTCTTCATGCAATTATGGTCATGCAGAAAGGTGCCATCTAGGTTTTCCATATATATATTGTTTTTTGGACATCTGTGTGTTCAATTCACAAGTGTTGTCCTAGTCAGCTTCTACACATTATGACTAATTTACCTCTTCAAGGGTTGAACTATATATTCACAAGCAAACGAAGCACTTGCTCGATGGTAAGACGACAAGCGCTAAGAACATAACTAGATGGAGGTCTCGAGTTCGAGCATGCACCGGAGCACACCATGGGGTGACAACATTTGCAGGCTGGGCAACTGTTTTTTAGCTTAAATGTTACCTTAGTGTTCCATCCAAGGTGGTGTGGGGTTAGTGGAATCGTGAGAGGCTATGCCCCACGGCAAGATGCACACACAAACTTTTATCTTCTCAAAAAAAAAAAAAAATGTATATTCACAATACTATTTGCTATAATTGATTCCATTTTATATATGTCAAAGCATTTACTTTTTGTTTTTTCTGTTTTGAGGAGCCTACCTTATTAATATAAATAATTTTATTAGGATTGGAAACTAATATGCCATAAAGCTATTAAATAATTTTATTAGGATTTAAAAACTAGTATGCATAAAGCTATTAAAATTAGCCTAGATGTACATATGTAATTTCAAAACATGTCTTGAAATTTGTAACATGGCATAAAATTGTTTGGATAGCAACTTAATTTTTGCATTTTTCTATTTCAAATTAAGTACTTTTTCTCTTATTCCATGTTTAAGTTTCAATATTATACATGACATAAAACCTAGGTTTTCTCTTGCATTATACATGTTTAAGTTTCAATATTGATCTTATTCCAAAGTGCTCTATTTTCTTTCTTTTAAAAAAAGAAGAATAAAAGAAGAAATATATACATCAAATTCTCTCTAACATCAACCGAGTGGCTCTCAATTTGGCCTCAACTTCTTTAATTATTTATACAATTTTTTGTATCCAGTGTGAGAAATAAAATTGAAAACAGAAAATTGGAGAAAGAAGAATTGAAAAAGAAAGAGGATGCACAAAAAACCAAAAGGCTATATTATTATTTGATACTTATAGCAAAACCCTAAACTAACTAACCAGTTACATTACAATTAACTACAGTAAACTAAATTTATTAACTATAGTTAATATCTAGAATTCTTGAAGCACGCACTTGAAATGTCTTTGGTTAAATAAATTAGAAAAATAGTTTTTAACTTTTTTTTGTTAAGAAAATGAGTTGTTTTCAAAACAAAACAAAACAAAAAAGATAAAAAAAAAATTGTTTCCTGAATATCTTTGTTTCCATATTTAATCCTTATTTTGAAATCACCGGCCAAATGAGCCGTATCTCCCTTCCATGTACTTTGTATTATTTTATTTGGTAGAACCTTCCGCGCAGTTGTCGAAGGTAAAAACTCTTCTTCTTTTTCCCCCACGCTAATTGCCTTCATTTGCTATCATTTTTAATACTACCATATAGGAAATAAACACTGTAAATAAGTAAAAGCAATAAATACATATAGGAAAAAGCCTGCACCCATGTACGTCACTCTTTATGAATTTTACTACATATCATATATACCTTAAAATATTTCTTCTCTCGACATTAAATATTGTAAATGTGAATGCTTTCTAATTTTCCTTACTGACGATGGCCTGCCGCGGCCTTCACGAATAAAAATGATCATCGCTTCGTATTTAAGTTTAATTGTCATTGGTGCTCATATATTTTATGGAAATAAATTAATATATTGCATTGGGTCTAAGTCTTTTAACTCCATTTAAATATTTAATATTTTTATTATACAATATATATCACGGAATCATTCCAATGAAAAAAAGAAAAAAGAAAAACAGACAACCTTAAAGAAAGGAATGAAAATTCATGAGTACAAAAAATAAAGTGTCCTAGAGAAGTAATTAATAAGAAATAGAGACATAAAGGAGTGGTTGGCTCAGTAAAAGCAAAGTGAGTCTCAAGGTTATTTTTATATACAAATTTTAATATTTGATTCTTAGAGACACTCTTGTTGAAAAAGGTCTATTATTTTGCTCTGCCTCGAATAGAGACTAGTAGTTGGCTCAGTAAAAGCAAACTGAGTCTCAAGGTTGTTTCTATATAAAAATTTTAATATTTGATTCTTGGAGACACTCTTATTGAAAAAGGTCTATTATTTTGCTCTACCTCGAATAGAGACTAGTCCTACACTCGAAGGGTGTGGGGATAACTCGTGAGAAACCAAAGATCCTACAAAGAGTCTAAATTCACTGCACTTAAGTCATAGATACGCCATACTGTTCTACTAAATTAGTATATAAAATTATCCAAGGAGATGGAGGATGCTTGCTTGTTAAGAATGGAAGTGTGTGTCTATGGTCAATGCAAAAGATAGATTTTCTCTGAAAAATGGGTTCTTTAAGCATGATTTTTCTACTCTTATTGACCCATGCATGATTGCATTCTAGATAACTAAGAGCAATTTTTGTGTCTAGAGAGAGGAGTGGTTGGCTCAGTAAAAGCAAACTGAATCTCAAGTTGTTTTTATATAAAAATTTTAATATTTGATTCTTGAAGACACTCTTGTTGAAAATGGTATATTATTTTGCTCTGTTAAAGACTAGTCCTACACTCGAAGGGTGTGGGGATAGCTGGTGGGAAACCAAAGATCCTACAAAGAGTCTAAATTCACCGCACTTAAGTCATAGATAAGCCATGCTGTTCTACTAAATTAGTATATAAAATTATCAAGTTGCTTGTTAAGAACGGAAGTGTGTGTCTATGGTCAATGCAGAAGATAGATTTTCTCTGAAAAATGGGTTCTTTAAGTATGATTTTTCTACGCTTATTGACCCATGCATGATTGGATTCTAGATAACTAAGAGCAATTTTTGTGTCAAGTACATTGTTTCAGCTAGCTTTTTTTCATTTTATTGGGCCCGGGTGAAAGAAATTCATTTCATATAAACTTTCAAGAAGCCAGAACAAAATAATAATAATAATAATAATAAAATATAACTTTCAGAAAGCAACCTTAACAAAAAAAAAAGTCATTAATTTTTTCGTCACCTTTTTTCTCTTTTCTTCTTTTTGTTCTTTTTTTCTGGTAATCCTGCCTTGTATTACTGACGTTGTAATGGAGGAGGCGTCTCCTCTTTCTATTTTTGTGGAATGAATAAATGGTATTTAAAAAAAAATCAAAAATTTGGTAATCCAAGTGTTGTCTCCCGGCCAGCTTTTGTGTACCTTAAAGATTATTTCACCTACAACAAGTACTACTGCAAGTACTACCCAAGGGGATGGTTCTTTCTCCTTTTTCATCTCAACTCAACAAAGCCTTTATAGGTCTGGTTACATGGGTTCAACTACATGAATCCACTTCTTCTTTTCTTCTCTCTATCAAAGATTAAGTTGACATTTAAATTACAAAAAGTTAAATATTTCTTATTTATCTTTTTTTATATTATGTTAGGTCTTTCTCTACCTCTATTTTTCTCTAAATGTTTTATTTTATCTTCATTTAAATGTTCATTTTATGAGTACGGAGTATGGGTGGCAGTTTGAGCTATAGCCCATGGGCTTGGTTTCCACCCATTCAAATAAACCCAAGTCCAAGCCCAACATAAATATAAGATTGGCCCAACCCACCCATTATCATAGAGTCGATGAGTTGGGATAACCCTTTGAAGCATGCCCTAACTTGACCTAGAGAATAAGATAAGTTGAGAGATAAAAAAAAAAAAAAAAAAAAGTAGAAGAGGAAGGAGAAGAAGAGAAGAATTGGGGGGTTTTGATGCCTTAGGAAATTTCATGCCAAATCTTCAAGTTAAAGTATGGGTTTTTAGCATTTTTCTTTCCAAAATCACACTCTAATGTGGTTATGTGCTCTAGAATGGTATAAATTTCATATTATGTGGTTGTTATATGTGTTGACCTAGACTTGAATGGGTTAATACATTGTATTTTATGAATCTTAGAGCTTAATGGAAGCCATTAATGGTGTTTACCCCAATTTTTATTCTGAAATTGGAGGGTTTCTCTTGTAGAGAACAATCGCTAAGAACCTAGACTTAGAATTGATGGTTGCATGTACATGTCAACTATGTTTAACTTGAGAGTGGTAAGTGCTTATACATGGGTTTTAATTGAGATTTCCATTGTGAAATCTTAAGGCTTAGTACAAATGGCCTTAACTCAGAATATGGACTTAGGGCTATGTATAGGGCTTGCATGTCAACTATGTTGACTAAATGAACATATTTAATGGATTTTTTGTGCTAATTTTGGACTAGAGATGGTAGAACATGATGACCTAGTTCAAATTGGCAATATGGCCTAATCTTGGAAGTTTCCAAATTTTGGGGCTTTTACTATACATGACCCATAAAAGTGAAATTGAGTTGATTTATATCTAATTAGATATAAATTATGATGATCTATATTATTATTTGCCCAATGTTGGCTATGTTATGGGATAAGCCTATTTATTAGCTTAATCTCATAACAAGGCATAATTGATGTTATGGCTTCAATGTTGGTAATTGTAAAGAATTAGATGGTTATAATCAATTTGATCATGAATTGAGCATGATGTACGGTTTAACTGAATTATAATGGCCTAGGCCTAGATATTACAAAATCATGCAATTGGGCACGATTAGCGGTGGATTAATAGTTATGCATGTGAATTGGCCTATATTGTGTGCTTACCATTGGGATGGCGTAGACATAATGTGAACATGTAATTGGGCTAGGTGGATGCCTATGGTGTAAATTTCATCATGTGGGTTGAATTATGGTTTATGAATATGAATTGGAATTGTGTAGTATGGCATGTGATATTGAGACACTTGATTATGTGGGTTGTGTGGACTACGATGGGAGTTGGTTATAATATATACATTCTAATGTGGATTTGGAAATTGTAAGGGCGGTGTAGTGTTTCTACATAGTTCATATCGATGATTGATGGAATAGCCTAAGATGGATGTGTAGGACTTAGACTAAGTCTTTGTATTGAGAATTGGATGATGGATGTTACTATGTAAGTTATTATGTTAATTGATATGGTATGAATGGATATGACATTTCAGGATCTTGATTTTGATATTGGTCTTTGATTGGATTGTGTGTGAGGTTGGCGACATCTCACGTGGCATGGTAGTGAGTAGAACTCCATTTATGTTTAATCTTTATGTCATCGTATCAATTATATATATTGTATGTTGGAAAGCATAAATCGTAATTTATAAATGTTGCATGGTATGTAAAAAGAAACTTTGTGGTAGTGTTCATGTGCGGCCTATGTGGTTTGAATGGGTTCATGTATTTGGCCTTGTGGTTTGGGAATGCTCTGCGGAGAACTCCTTCACGTAAGACTTAGCCAGGCTTAGCGTGCCAGTAGGAGGCATGACCATGCCCTTCAAAGTTTTATAACCTGAAAAGAGAAAGGAATGTGAGTAAAGAGCACTGTGTCCTTGAACACCGGCTAGATACTCCATTCAAAGTACAGTGTCTTGGATCTTGTGCTATGATTCTAGATCTCATGACTAACACTTGGACTGGGTGTCCTAAATAGTAGTGTTGCGGTACTAGAATAATGGAAGTGGAAATGAAAATGGGAAATGATTTCGCTTGCATATATTGTATGATGGAATGTTTGATATGCATATATAACATTTGATTTAACCATCTCATGACGCATTCACGTATACGTGACTTTATTGATGAGTATTGATGACATAATAGCATTCTATTCACTGGGCGTCGTTGGCTCACCCTCATTCCTTTTTAGGTCCTTCAGTGAAAGATAAAGGAAAAAGAATTATGCTTGGCTGAGGACCCAGCCATGTGGACAGTTAGACACGATGCGAAGGCTGGAGGGTCTTTTTTGTTTATTTTGCATATGGTCGTACTTATCATGTATATTTTTGTTATCTTGTAACTATATAAGTAATACATGATACTTAGATGGTGAGTTGGGTAGTATGTCATTTTGTTGGACTTGTGAGAGAATTATATTATTTTGGATATACTTTATGATGATGGCTATGTGACCTTGAACTTAGGATCATGGGTCTGTGTATGCTTGACCCTAGTTATGGATGGACTTTTGCACATGGTGGACTTTGATATTTTATTTTGGAATGACAGGATACCTTGTTTCACGTTGAGGCTTTAAATTGATTGTGTTGAGTTTTTGTGGATAGTAGAACTGTTTATCAGGTGATGCAAAAAAAAAAAAATGAGACTATGGAGAGTGGATGAAGCTTGTACGGTCTCAACCATCCTAATAGACAATGTGGGATGGTTGATGATGCCTACAATGGGCGTCCCGCCTCAGCTTTCTGCGCGCCGTCCCGTGTGGGATGGTGGTCTGGGGTGTAGGGTCGCCACAGTTGGTATCAAAGCCCAATTGTCTTAGTTGTTGACTTAGATGACTTGACTTAGGATGATTGAGTTGAGAGTAGGTGATTAAAAAAGCTTGAAAGATAAATTAAAAGCCTTCCTATCCTATATTTTATGTGTATTATATGATATGGGTAGTTATGAGGTTTTGGGGATGTTTTGGATGCTCTTATATATGATGGTTGTTCATGTTTTTGCTTCTTAGTGGCGTTAGGAGAAGCGAAAGAATTAGACAACCACACATGGAGCCATCCGAAACAGAAAGAATCAAGATGTTGGAGGAATTGATTGTTGTTCAGGGTCGCTTGATGGCAAACCAAGCCACACAGATGACAGCTCAAACAGCTCAGATATAGGAGTTAGTGAGGAGAGTAGAGGCTATTACATCACGCCACCTCCAGTTGTACCTCAGGAGGTAGGTGCTAGTGGGGCTGAGGCTGGTACTAGTGGAGTTGGCGTTGTAGCAAAGTTCCCTACAGGTGCACCCCAGCCCCCACCCACACTTACTCTGACCACAATTAAGGACCCTACTACCTGTCAGATTAAGCTGGTGGAGAAATTTTTTAAGATGAAGCCCAAAGAATTTGTGGGTGGGGTTGATCTGAAGAAAGTCGGAGATTGGCATAAACACATGGAGAAGATTGGCCAAACTTTATCTCTTGACGAGGAGCTTCTGGTTCACTGTTCCTCTCACATGTTAGAGGGTTGTGCTGGGAACTGGTGGCTTTCTATGCTGAATATAGAGGGAGTGATTACAAGTTGGGATACCTTTAGGCAGTTGTTCCTTAAGGCTTATGTGCCTAAAACAGAGATATTTAGGAAACAACTTGAGTTCCAAAATCTCAAGTATGACGGGCGGGAGTATGAGCTTCAGTTTACAGACCTTTCAACATATGCTCCTAGCCTGGTGAAGACTACTGTAGAGAGGATTATGCGGTTTATCCTGGTGTTGAGGCCAGCTATTAGACAGGCATTGTCAGTTGTTGAATTGACTGACTATAAGGCATCAGTGAGGAAGGCTTATCAGTATGAATTGGCTGAGCAGGTAGATGGTTTTTCTGCTTCACCTGTCCCACAACGGGTACAAGCAGAGTTTGGTGAGAAATCCTTGGTTGCATGAAAAAGGAACGGGTGGGCAAAGAAGAAGAAATTCTTCAAAAGAGCACAGTCTGAGAGTGCTCAGAGTCAAAAGCTAGTTATTTACACTAATGCATCTTGTACCGGCTTGAGGTGTGTATTAATGAAGAAGTGTCACGACCCACGTCGAGTGACGTCATGATTGGCACGAAACCATGTGCGTATCCTCCATCGATACACCCAGCGTCCCGTCAACCTTCTACCATATATCATAATCCCAAAATACATACGTAAACACATGAACATAATTAAATCAATAATATAAATACAACCAAAAAAAAGAAAAAAAAATTTCCTCCAAGTGTCCATAAAGTTCATCAAATACAAATATGATTCAAAAGCATACATACTTAACCATTTAATACAACCCATCTAAATGTTAAGTATTTACCATAGGTGTTATTCAGTACATATTTAACAAAATACAAGAAATGTACTAACACCTACATCACAAAAATCCCAGGGAATACTCCGCAGCTAAGCTTTTCCTTTCCCCTTCCTATCCGGACCTGAAATGATAAGGAGGAGGTATGAGCTACAACAAGCTCAGTGAATGCTTTCTACAAGTGGCAATATACGTGCATTTATATAAAACATGGCAAGTTCATTAAAACCATTTAAACAACATGATTATAAACGAGATTGCATACATGCTCAATATAATGCATCATGTTATAATAGGACGATGCATATCATTTATAACATGCTCATACAATCCTAATCACCTCCTAGATAAGAATCAATACAAGAGCATAGGTGCACGAACCCATGCCCCAATCGACTTCTTATCCGTATCCTATTAGGAATTCCAAGGAATCGGGCATGTCGCCGGGTCACAATCCTTCCCACACCATGTTTCAGGTCTGGACGGACCCGACAACACCTATCCTTGAAACCCTTTGCAAGGTTCACAACTAGGGATCGCCAGGTGGGTCTTCGCAAAGCCCATGCACCAGGAAATCAGTCTAATTGCTACCAAACTGACTATGCTCAAATATATTTCATGAATCAATTAAAACATGCATATGACATCCATACATATATATATCAATTCAAATCCATTAATATAATACAATGCCACATATATAGAAATCCACAATTAAAAGAACACTCACTCTTGATTGGCTAGGCTTAGCCAATCCAGATCCAACCACAAGCACTAGAATGCCTACTAATCACCCCAATGCACTTCGGCTACAACTTCGCTTGTTTGGGTCACTTAGATCAATCAAGACCCCTGCATTAAACATGGTTTATGCAAAAACTGAGAATCAGTCCAAAGTATGCAAAACAACCATGTTCAACCCAATTCCATAGTCAATTACTAATTCTAGAATGTAACACCTATAAGTCAATCCATATTGCCCAATTTAACCATTTAACGTCTAATTAAGTCATACTTAACCCAAATTGAATGTAATAGATTGATCCCATGATCTAACCATCATAATATATGTCATTCAATCATAAATAGGGTTAATTTAACCAATCCGAAGTCAATTTCACCAATTGATAACATTTGGGTCAAAATCACCAAATTTGGGCAAATTCCAAAATCATGACAAATTTCCCCAAATCCACCCAAATCCAAGACATAGGCCAAATTTACACTAGGTCACCATAATCAGCCCACTGATTTACTGATCCAACAACATGGTTTCATTCACAATGACATCTAGAACAACATAGTTGACATGCATGGCTTTTGGAAAAGCCTAAGGCCATGAACCAAGCAATGACCATTTACACTAAACCATATGATTTCACCATTGAAATCTCAAACTAAATACATGAATCAGACCCTAATACTCATCAGTCCATCATAGATGGCATGCAAAGCTTAAGTCAAAGTTTAGGCCAATGAACCAAGACTAAGGCATTTGTACTAAACCCTACCAATTTCTTGTTAGAAATTGGGGCTTTTGCCTTTAGAGGGTTCTCAACACACTCTAAACACACATATCAAACATGCAAAGCATTTGGACAACATTTTATTTCCACCACCCCTTCAAATCTGGGTTTCATACAATGCATATATCAAAACAACACTAGTATGCATGAACCAACGAGATTAAAGGAAAAGCAATGAGGAAAAATACGCAAACCTTAGGGATTTTGAACAAAATCCACCAACCCTAGGTTTTCTCTCCTTTTTCTCTTCTCCAGCTCCTTTCTCTCTTTTCTGGCTGAAAAATAAGCAAATGAGCCTAAAATTTCGTTTTTGTTGCTTAAATAGACAAGTTTGGGCCCACAACTAAAAGTTGCCAAAAACTGTCAAAAATCAGTTTTCCTGTTGCAATACTTTTACTTAGATAATTAATTTCTTGCAAACTACTCTCCAAATTAACATCTTAACCGTTCAAAAGTTTTATGAGTTCGTTATCAACATTCAGGTAAAATTTCAGCTCAATACAACAGTGGGATTGTGCAATCCAACCTTTTGATCAAAACTATGCAAGAAAATCCACAAATCCAAGAAACAAAGTTTGGAGTCTTATATTTCATAGTAGATAACTTCGATCAAGATCTTCACTGATCATAATGGAGATCTATTAGAGAAGAATAAGCTAAAAACATTTCAGCTCAATCAGACCACAGATCTAGGAGATCAAGCCCTTGATGTAATTGGTGACAAAAAATTTCTTCCTCCATAGAGCGAGCTCCACTGATCCAAAACACCGTTTTTGACATGTTTCGACACCGAACAGGCTCTGATGGTTCCAAAACTTTGCGCACACTTCAAACAACATGAAGGCATGCAAAACCACCCAAACCAACATGCGTGGAGTATCAAGTACGCATATGCATACGTATATGGGTACTCTACGGGTCCAAATGACATCATCCTAAGGCACGGGCGTTACAAGAAGGATAGGGTCATTGTTTACGCATCAAGGTAGTTGAAGGTACATGAGAAGAACTATTCTGTGCATGAATTAGAGCTAGCTACAATGGTATTTGCTCTGAAGATTTGGAGGCATTATCTCTATAGGGAGAAGTTCACTCTGTATTCTGACCACAAGAGCCTCAAATACTTGTTTTCTCATAAGGAATTGAACATGAGGCAGAGAAGGTGGTTAGAGCTCCTAAAGGACTATGATTTCACATTAGAGTACCATTTTGGGAAAGCTAATGTGGTAGCTGATGCCTTGAGCAGGAAGCGGGTAGAGATTGTGCACGTAGCTCGTCAAATGTCACAGGAGTAGAGGTTACTTGAGGCAGCTATTGCGATGAGTATGTATGCTACCCCTGCAGATGAGGTTGTGATATGTGCTTAGATGAGGGCACGGCCTACACAAATTCAAGAAGTGATTGAGGAGCAGAGTTTGGATGTTGATTATATGATGTACAAGTCTTGGGCTGACGATAATGATTATGTTAATTAGCACATGTCACATGATGGTGCTTTGAGGTTTAGGGGATGATTGTGGGTTCCTGCAGATTCACGACTGAGGCAGAGTATACTCCAGGAGGCTCACAGATCTCATTATGCTATTCATTTGGGGGGAACCAAAATGTATTTGTTGATGTAACTACTTTCACCCAGTTTTGTTTTGATGATTACAAAACAATATACTTGTAATAACTAATCTTTTTGACGTAGTTGTTTCGGTGCTAACTATATATATCAAATGGATTCAATTGCATTGTCAAAGCATGTGGAAGGAACAACACTTTACGAAGATTCAAGAGCTTCATGGTTGTATTTCTTAATTAGAATCTTAGTGTTGTAGAGTAACAATTACTTGTTCCAACCACACATGATTTGCATCTTTTCAAAAATTATTCATATAGTTTATCATTCTCATGCATATACATTATTATATAATTAATCATGCATGCACATATATTAGTTTAATAATTATGCTATCACTTAGTTATAAATTTTTATCATACATATATTGATCAGTGTTCAACATGCATTCATCTTGTCAACTTTGCATGGTTTTATCGTTTCACGTGTATTGTACTTATTGCTTTGATCATTGGTTTAATTGATCGAATCACTCATGTTTAACTACGTTAATTATACCTTAATCGGGTACTATGGATACAATCAAAAATAAGGTAGGCTATTTGGCTCAAACTCATCCAAACATGGCCTAAATCATTTTTCTCATAGTGTGTTTTCTAGGATTTCACCTCAAGTAGTGATCAAACTTGTTCTAGAATTCCTAGAAATCTAAAATATGACTTAGCAAGCAAAAGTCCATTCTAAACAATCTTAATCTAATGATCAACCATGTACAAATGATTAAGTCTCTCCAACAAATCCCAACAAAAAGTTGGATCAAGCACAGAGACATATTGGTAACTCTCTAGATTCTCCTATAGTTTCATATCTCAAAAGTGTTCCCTTGTCATTGGCTCTTCATAAGTAAGTCTAAAGTTGTAAAAGAATGTGACTACCTAACCTATACTAATGCACACTCAACAAACTTACCATGACAAAATTCAAAAACTCTCCCCCCCAAACTTAAAGTGAGCATTGTCCTCAATGCATGAAATTATCAAAGAAAAACTAGAAAAATATAGGCAAATAAAAGAGAAGAGAGTATAGAAAAAACCCCTTAACCCCAGTGGGTGAAAACTCTGCATGATGCGCTCTATTCGCCTCTCTATGATGCTCCATGAAAACCCCCAAAGATGCTTTAGAACCTAAAAAGGACAAGTAAACAAATTTTTCAATGGCACGACTCTCAAATCTTATACTACAATGACTAAAAACATAAAACACAAAAAATAAGAAAAGTCCAAAACCGATAGGTTGCCTCCCAACAAGCGCTTGGTTTAAAGTCGTCAGCCCGACTTTCCTTCATATTGCCATCACGACTCTCCTAGAATGATGCTCTCGTCACGCCGTTCCTCTTGGCCAAAGTAGTGCTTCAATCGTTGTCCATTAACTCGAAAGCAAGATCCATCTGCACTCTTCAACTCTACTACACCATGAGGAAATACTTTCTCCACAATGAAAGGCCTCGGCCATCTCGACTTCAACTTGTTTGGAACTCTTCCATCTCCATAAATTGTAGCAATCGTTGCTCCCCGGAAGCCTACAAGTAAAAATTTAGCTTCTTAATCACCCAATAAGCACGATATTCTAATTCCACCGGTAAGTGACAAGTTTTCCCAAAGACAAGGCGGTAAGAAGACATCCCAATCGGTGTCTTGAATGCGATCTGATATGCCCACAAAACATCTTCAAGGTTTAGTGCCCAATCTTTTCTTCTCGTATTCACCATCTTCTCTAAAATTTTCTTGACTTCACGGTTGCTTATCTCGGCTTGCCCATTGGATTGGGGGTGGTAGGAAAGAGCTCTCTTGTGCTTCACACCATATTTAGCAAGTAACGAATCAAAGGGCTTATTGCAAAAATAGGAACCTTCATCACTTAAGATAGCTAGAAGGGTGCCAAAACAAGTGAAGATGTTCTTTTGCAGAAATTTCAGCACTACTCTTGCATCATTGGTAGGTGTAGCAATCGCCTCGACCCACTTGGAAACATATTCAACCGCGAGAAGGATGTAGGATTTACCACAAAAAGAAGGGAACGGGCCCATGAAGTCAATGCCCCGCACATCAAAAAGCTCAACCTTCATAATGTTGGTTAAAGGCAGTTCATGTCTCCTCGAAATGGTACCCAATCATTGGCAACGACAAGTCTTCACAAAAACATAAGAATCTCATAATAGAGTGGGCCAATAAAACCCACATTGAAGTACTTTTATTGTCGTCCGTTGAGCACGAAAGTGGCCTCCATAAGGGGAAGAATGACACCCTCGAAGAATATCTTGAAACTCATTCTCCAGCACACATTTTCTAACCATTTGGTCATTATACCGCTTGAATAGTAGTGGCTCATCCCACATATAAGCTTTCACATCATGCAAGAATTTCTTCTTCCTTGAATAAGAGAGATCCGGGGGTAATGTCCAACACACCAAGAAGTTCACAAAATCAGCATACCAAGGGGTTTTTACCCCCAAACCATATAGTTGTTCATCCGGGAATGATTCTTGAATAGGAACTACATCCTTCTTGCCTTCATGTTGTAGTCATGATAAGTGATCGGCCACCACGTTCTCACATCCCTTCTTGTCCCGAATCTCTAGATCAAACTCTTGCAAGAGAAGAATCCACCGAATCAACCTTGGCTTAGCATCTTTCTTCTCAAACAAATATCATATTGTCGCATGGTCGGTGTAAACAATAACCTTGGACCCAATAATGTACGACCAGAACTTACCACATGCAAACACAACCACCAACAACTCTTTCTCGATCGTAGTGTAGTTTTGTTAGGCTACATCTAGGGTACGGCTAGCATAATATATAGCCCGGAACATCTTCCCATGTCGTTGTCTAATCACCGCTCCAACAGCAAAATCACTAGCATCGCACATGATCTCAAAGTGTAGCTTTCAATCTGGTACCACCATAATAGGGGCTAAAATCAATGCATCCTTTAACGCCCCAAAAGCCTTCTCGCATTCATCATTAACATAGAAAGGAACATCTTTCTCTAACAGATTGCAAAGTAGTTTCATGATCTTGGAGAAATCTTTGATAAATCTCCTATAAAACCCGACATGTCCCAAAAAACTTCTTATGTCCTTGACACACTTTGGAAGTGGAAGCTTTTCAATAGTCACAATCTTGGCCAGATCAACCTCAAGACCCTTTGAAGACACTCGATGGCCTAGAACAATACCCTCTTGTACCATGAAATGACACTTTTCCCAATTGAATACAAGATTAGTCTCCTCACACCGCTTCAACACCAAAGAAATATTATGCAAACATTGATCAAAATTATAACCAAATACTGAAAAGTCATTCATGAAGTCTTCCATAATCTCTTCCACCATATCCACAAAAATCGTCATCATACACCGTTGAAAGGTAGTCGGTGCATTGCACAAACCAAAAGGCATCCTCCAAAAGGCAAATGTACCATATTGGCATGTGAATGTGGTATTCTTTTGGTTCTCCAGTGCAATGGCTATTTGATTATAGCCCGAATATCCATCCAAGAAACAATAGTGATCAAAGCCCGTCAATCGATCCAACATCTGATCAATAAATGGAAGGGGGAAGTGATCTTTCCAAGTAGCCTTGTTCAACTTACGGTAGTCAACACATACTCGCCACCCCGTCATTGTTCTTGTAGAAATCAGTTCATCATTTTCATTCTTGATCACGGTAATCCCACCTTTCTTAGGCACAACTTGGACCGAACTCACCCAAGGACTATCTGAAATAACATAAACAATACCGACCTTCAACTACTTTAAGACTTCACTTCGAACCACCTCTTTCATTGTCGAATTAAGCCTTCTTTGATGTTCAATTGAAGGCTTGTAGGTGTCTTCCATAAGTATCTTGTGCATACATATTGATGGGCTTATTCCCTTGATATCTTTGATTAATCATCTCAAGGATGATTTGTACTCCCTCAATATTCTTAACAATTTCTCTTCTTCCATATGAAATAGAAATGAAGAAACAATAACTGGATAAGTAGACTCATCTCCCAATAATGCATATCTCAAGTGATCTGAAAGAGGCTTCAACTCGAGTATAGGCTCACTTTCTTCACTTGAAGTAGAATCATTCATACTCCCTTGCTTGCCTTGAGAAGAATCAAATGGAAAAGCTTCAAGTGACATCACACAATGTTGGAAATCTTTATCTAGTGCCCTATCTCTAGCCACTGAGTTCACAAGACATCTTTCTAGTGCATCCACCGGTGTAGCCGTCTCATGCATGTCTTCAACACAACAATCCACCACATCAATTACATCAACTTGGTTATATGTGCTCATCTCAGAAGGGAACTTGAGGGACTTGTAGATGTTGAAAAGTATTTCCTTGTCATTCACCCTCAATGTAAGTTCACCATTTTGGACATCTATCAAAGCTTGCCCGGTAGCCGAAAAGGGTCACCCAAGTATCAATGGTACATCTTCATTTTCCTCCATGTCTAGCACCACAAAGTCTACTAGGAAGACGAATTTTTCTACCTTCACCAAAACGTCTTTTATAAGACTGCGAGGATAGGTGAGAAAGCGATCCGCCAAATCAACGAGATAGTGGTTGGCTTCACCTCGCCAAGTCTTAACTTCCTAAAAACAGATAACGACATCAAATTAATACTCGCACCAAGATCACATAAGACTTTATCAAAAGTAGAAGAACCTATAGTGCAGGATATAGTGAAATTCCTTGGATCTTTCAACTTTTGAGGTAGCTTCCTTTGTAAGATGGGGCTACACTCCTCTGTGAGCTTCACTGTGACGCCCCAAAAATTATTTCATCTAGCCCATAACCTAATTGCACTTTGCCCAAACTCTATGCGTTGCCTTGATATGTTTGGTGTTTGTTTAATGGTTGTTTAATGTTTGTATAGTTGATGCTTGATAATGTATATAAATATGTGTATCATAAATTGTATATGGGTCATGTTAAATTAAATTATAATGCATATGTTATTATTTATGCATGGGCCCATTAAACCATGAATTGATATGAGTTAGGATTGATTGAATAAAAGGATAAATGAGAATGAAAATTTGGTGTATTAAATGGATTGGACATCTAAAATACATGGAAGCATGAAATTGGTTAAAGTACATGTGGTTGGTATGGGTAGTATAAGACCAACACATGTGAAGGTTGGTGCATGAAAGTGGACAAGTGTCCCATGCCCTCAAGGAAGTGCTAGAATGAGTGGAAGGAATCAAGGAGAGAATCAAGGAAGAAATCAAGGAGAGAATCAAGGAGAGAATCAAGGAGGGAATCAAGGAAGTGCTAGAAAGATGTGAGTGGAGAGAAAGGAAAAAAGAAGAGAAAGAAAAGAAGAGAAAGAAAAGAAGAAGAGAAAGAATGAGGGAGTTGCAGGAGGAAGATCTCTGCGACATTTTCATCAAAGAGCTGGATCTTTGGGATATATGGTCAAATTGAGCTCAAAAGTTTTCAGCAAGTTCGTAGCATATGGTTATTCATTCTGGTCGGTGGAAATCTTGATTAGAGGTTTCGTCTAAGAGATCTAACCTCTCAAACAAAGCTGATCTCAGTACCGCTTTTCACCCTCAGACGGATGGCCAGTCTGAGAGGTTGATATCGATTTTAGAGGATATGCTTCGAGCTTGTGTCCTTGAGTCCAGTGGTAACTGGGAGGAGTACATACATTTGTGTGAGTTCGCGTACAACAACAGCTATCAGTCCAGTATTGGCATGGCACCTTTTGAGGCATTGTATGGTCGACCCTGTAGATCTCCGATCTGTTGGACAGAGGTAGGGGATGTTGCGGTGATGGGACCAGAGTTTGTACAAGAACACACAGAGAAGATTAAGAGGATCAAGCATAATATGAAAGTAGCCCAAGACAGGCAGAAGAGTTACACTGATGCCAAGCGGAAGACCGTAGTGTTCGAGGTGGGTGACCAAGTTTTATTGAAGGTCTCACCTTAGAAGGGCCAAACTAGATTTGGGATAAAAGGCAAGCTCGCTCCGAGATTTATTGGGCCGTTCGAGGTTTTAGAACGAATTGGCCCTGTCGCTTACCGATTAGCCTTGCCACCTCAGTTAGCAGCAGTCCACAATGTCTTTCATGTGTCAATGTTGAGAGTGTACAAGAGTGATTTTGGTCACGTCATGGACTGGAGGAACATTGAACTGAGGCAGGATGGGACTTATGATGAGGAACCTATTTAGATATTTGACCGGAAGGTCCAGAGGTTACGTAACCGCGAGATTCCGATGGTTAAGGTGAGATGGCAGTTCCATGGCGAGGAGCAGGTTACTTGGGAGCGTGAGGACTACATGATGGAACACTTTGCCGAGTTCATGGGCTTAGGTATTTCTTAACCTTAAAACTTCGAAGACGAAGTTCATTCTAAGGTGGGTGTGATGTGACCCCCCGAAAATTATTTCATCTAGCCCATAACCTAATTGCACTTTGCCCAAACTCTATGCGTTGCCTTGATATGTTTGGTGTTTGTTTAATGGTTGTTTAATGTTTGTATAGTTGATGCTTGATAATGTATATAAATATGTGTATCATACATTGTATATGAGTCATGTTAAATTAAATTATAATGCATATGTTATTATTTATGCATGGGCCCATTAAACCATGAATTGATATGAGTTAGGATTGATTGAATAAAAGGATAAATGAGAATGAAAATTTGGTGTATTAAATGGATTGGACATCTAAAATACATGGAAGCATGAAATTGGTTAAAGTACATGTGGTTGGTATGGGTAGTATAAGACCAACACATGTGAAGGTTGGTGCATGAAAGTGGACAAGTGTCCCATGCCCTCAAGGAAGTGCTAGAATGAGTGGAGGGAATCAAGGAGAGAATCAAGGAAGTGCTAGAAAGAGGTGAGTGGAGAGAAAGGAAAAAATAAGAGAAAGAAAAGAAGAGAAAGGAAAGAAGAAGTGAAAGAATGAGGGAGTTGCAAGAGGAAGATCTCTGCGACATTTTCATCAAAGAGCTGGATCTTTTGGATATATGGTCAGATTGAGCTCAAACGTTTTCAGCAAGTTCGTAGCTTATGGTTATTCATTCTGGTCAGTGGAGATCTTGATTAGAGGTTTCGTCTAAGAGATCTAACCCTCAAACAAAGCTAGTCGAAAAATCTGGATTTCTCGCACCGTTTCGCTCAAACTTATAGATCTCCTTACTCTACCGTTGGATGGATATAAAATATGGGTACGTAGTGTAAAACTTATATTTCTGCATTCTGTACGGTGGAGATCTTTATTAGAGGTTTTGTCTGAGAGATCAAACCTCTGAAACAAAGCTGGTCGGAAAGTCTGGATTTCTCCTACCATTTCGCTCACACTTCTAGATCTCCTCAATCTACCGTTGGATGGATATCTAATTTGGGTATGTAGTTTATAACGGATACTTCTGTATTCTGAACGGTGGAGATGTTTATACGTATAGTATTTTGTGTGATATAGTCATCTGAGTTTGAGTATTTGCAGCAGGAAAGGAGAAATTGTTTGATTAGATACTTGTTCATCAAATATACTTATCTTTTCGGTCCACCGTTGGATTGGGCTGATATTTGGACAGAAGGTGTGTTTCTTCACATACTTCAATCTCGATTGATTTTGTGATTACATATTTTTGTTGGTATATTGATACATCTGAACATAATAGTAAATGAAGAATTGGTAGGGTTGCTTGTATTAGACCTAAATTTAGAATATGAACTTAGACCTTTCCAAATAGCTTGCATGTCAACTATGTTAACCTAGTTGCCATTGTTGATGAACCCATGATGCAAAATCAGTGATATACATGGTTGAACATGGTGACCTAGTGTAAATCGACATTATGGCCTAAGTATGAAAATTTTCATATTTTAGGGCTTTTGATGCTTTTGGCCTAGAATCATTGAATTGATGCAACTTATGTTTAATTAAGCATGATTAGGGTTGATAATGCTACTGATTTGGTAATTGTGACCATATCATGGGTTAGGCCTACTTGTGATCAAGTGACCCAATTTGGGCATGTTTATGCCTAAGGAATTGAAAATTAGTATTTTTGATTAATAGAATGGTTTATGAATGAGAACTATGCATTAAAGTCCTAAGTCATGTGATTTGAGTTGAATGATGGGATTAGATGAGATTTAGGCCTATTGTTTATATGTGGGCTGATTTAGGGTTGATGTGTAATGTCTATGTGATTGAGCATAGAAATTGATGTATGGTAGGATATTGATGAATGTTTCAGGATCTTGATTGGGTTGATTCGGTTTGGTGGTCGTGTGTGGTTAAATACTCTCGCGAGGCTTGGTTGTGAGTAGACTTCATTTATGATTATATCTTTTATGTCATCATATCACTTATATATATTGTATGTTGAAAGCATGAATGTGTTCTAATGTTTTGAATGATGCATTGATTTGAGAAAACCTTATGACTTTGGTTGGGCCCATCTATTTGGCTAATAGGGGGACTTAACCTTGTCATAGGAGGGTTTTAAAAAGGAAATGATTGGGGTCAACGGTACGGTGAAATAGACGTGCACTAGTAACCCCAAATAAACATGATTGGGATCAACGGTACGGTGAAACAGACGTGCACTAGTAACCCAATGCATGTGGAATGTGGATCTAAATTGATAAGCTTTTACTTGCATCGAACTTATTATAAATGCTTGATATCTATATGTTATGAGCTTTTAATCATGCTACACATTGACATGCATACATGATATTTATTGATGAGTATTGATAGCATATTTGAATTCTATTCCCTGGGCACCGTTGGCTCACCCTCATTTTTCTCTTTCAGGTTCTTCTGTCCCGAATAAGGGCAAAGGAGTAGTTATATCTTGAGGGCCTTGCCTGCGAGAGAATCCAAAGCCTGGATGTGAGTTGAGAGGCATTTTGATTGAATTGTGTTTTAAATTATGAAGTGTTATACTTTTGATTATGTAATTATAATACTTACCACATTGTAGTATGGGTGAGTTGGGACTTGTTGGATAGACCATGTGGGCATATGACGATTTTTATTTGTACCCACAATTTTGGACTTTATGTGTATGTCAATTTTAATGGACTGTAGGGATTATGATTTTATTTATGGTTCATTTTTATGGACTATCTCTTGTCTTGGATGATTAATACGGTGGGTAGTTTTGTTTAGTACCTTTTGATATTATGTCGTTGTTTGAGATAAGGCTCGTAAGGTCTCAACCACCACACGGGAGTGGAGGAGTGGTCAGAGATGCCTACGCCGGGCGTCCCGTCCCGTCATTCCGCATGCCATTTCCTGCGGGGTTGGTGGTCCGGGGCCCGGGGTCGCCACATTCACTGTCTCGAACTCTTCAAGCTCCGCTTCTTCGACATGACGTCCTTCATAAATTTTGCATAATTGGGCATTTGCTCCAGTGCATCTGCAAAAGGGATATTTATATGAATTTTCTTAAACATGTCTAAAAACTTTGCAAATTGTTCATCATGTCTTTTCTTTTGAAATCTTTGAGGAAAATGAATAGGAGGTTTTAAGATTAGACGGTTATCCGAGAAGGTAATGGAACTCAGTCAGTATTTTTCTCCTTAGGCTATTCTTGCTTGTGCTCCTCTTGATGTGGCTCATTCTCTAAATTGCTTGATGATGATGATGATGATGATGATGATGGCATGGTCTTCACATCATTGCTCTTTACTTCAGCCCTTTCAACTTCTTTTCCACTCTGAAATGCAATAGTCTTGCAGTGCTCTTTAGGATTGACTTGAGTATTGCTAAGGAATGAGCCATTTTGTTGGGCACTAATTGCTGAAGCCAGTTGCCCCATTTGCACTTCTATGTTCTTAAGCAAAGCTTCTAAACCATCTACTTTTGACTCGGTTTTAATTCTATCTTGCTTCGTTTTAGAACCAGCTATGAATCCACTCAAAAGACCTTCCAAAGATGGTTTCTTATCTTGTGATGGAATAAGTATGCCCGGTGGAGGATTCAAAACATTCCTACTATTGGAGTAGGAAAAATTCTCATGATTTCTTATCCTTGGGTGGTATTGATTTTGCATAGGAGCATTATTTCTGTAAGTGTGCTCCTAGTTGTTCAAATATTTAGCTTGCTCTTCCTTGGTCTCTACTCCCAAATATTCCATGCTTGTTGCCGCTACTTTCTCAAATGAAGTTATGTACCTTGTAGGGAAGCTATTTGGTGAGACAATGTGGATAACTGTGCTGAAATTGCAATCATCGGATCAAGCTCAAACACTCCAACAACCTTTTTCACCAACGATCTCTCACTAGGAGCTTCATACGTGTTGGAAGCCATTTCTTTCAAAAAGTTGAGAGCTTCCTCAGTAGTTTTTCCCATTATAATGCCACTAGCTACAACATCTACCAAAGTACGTGTGGAAACTATCATCCCATTATAAAATATCTGAAGTTGCATCCATACTTAGAAATCGTGTTGTGGACATTTCCTCAACAACTCCTTAAACTGTTCCCATGCCTCATAGAGTGACTCAGTTTCCAACTGTCTAAACTGACCAATCTCTACCCATAATTGAGTTGTCTTTGCTGGTGGGAAGAACTTTTGAGGAAATTTTTGTATTAAATCTTCCCATGTGGCAACACTTCTAGGTTACAAGCCTTGCAACCATGCCTTGGCCTTGTCCCTCAAAGAAAATGGGAACAATCTCAATTGAATCACCTCTTCAGCCACACCATTTATCTTGACGGTATCACACTTCTCCCAGAAAGATTGTATATGAATCATCGAATCTTCTATTGTAGAGCCCCCCATACTGATGTTGTTGAACCATTGTGATCAACGCCAACTTCAACTCAAAATTGTTTGTAGCTATGGGTGCTCTCACTATCCTGGAGTAGTTATAATCATTGACGAGCTTGAAGTAATCCCATAGAAGCATGTGATTGTTTTCAGGCTCCATTGCCTCTTGTTCCACTCTTCTTTCTCTTCGGCTTTGTCCCAAAGTACCTTTTATCTCAAGATCCAAAGGTACTAATTCAACACTTCTAGATCTCCGCACAAACTTCGATCAACCTCAAAACAAAAACAAAGAAATAAATTCAAAAAAACACTAGATTAAAATAAAAATAAATTACTAACGATATTGATGAAAATAAGATGAAACAATCCCCGACAACGACACCAAAAACTTGTACGTGCAAAATCGCAAGTGTATAATGTCTAGAAGTAGTAATAACCGATAAAAATCGGGTTGTCGTCCTCTAGGATTATTCACTTCACCAATTACCGTTTTCACTAATCTTTAACTTTATCTAGCAAATCAAGTTGTAAAATTTCAAGTATTTAAAGAACAAATTAATTGAATCAACACAAATCAACTGTGGAAAAATATCAATATATATAACAAAATTTAGATAATCAACTTTACCCAACAATCATTTATGTATTTTAGACATGCTTATTATGAAATTTTATTTTCTAGTTTACAAGTCAAAATCCGTAAGTCTCTAATTTTATCTCTCGAATGTCGAATTAGAATGTATCACCAAGAATAGGGTTCGATCTCTCGATAAAACTTGTATTCTTAACAACTCATTAAACCTTGTTATTTTCCTACAACTTCAAGAGGTATCGTAAATCTCTCGATTCTACGACAATCTCAGGTCATAAATCCCTTATTCCAACCTAGGAAACCCTCTCTCGAGTGTCACCTCTCAAGTTTATGATCAACTAATATGTGGCCAAAAGATTAAAGGCATTAAACATGGAGAAACATGAAAAAACTTAAGAAAATATTATTGATAATAAACAAAACTTAAAATCAAACCATAATCTCTAGTTTAGGATCCATCTCCTCTCTAGAACAATAAATTAGTTCATAACTTGAATATAGAAACACAAGACATTAAAATAGACATTAAACACAAACTAGGCCTTGAAATTGGTAGATTTCTCCCTTGTCTTTAATGAAGGTTTTTTCGAGTTCCTTTTCTCCTTGTCGTCCTTTTCTCTTCTCCAGTCTATCCTCCTCGAAAACCTCTAAATTTTGATATATAATATGCCCCAAAGCCGTTGAGAATCCAAATTAGAAAGTGGAGCACTAAAAAATCACAAAAATCCCATAATAGCAACTCCCCTGGCGCCGCGGCACCCAGAACACACTCTCATCTCTCTCTTCTCTCCAGCACCGGCGCCACTGCGCCCAAAACGTGTGTGAGTGGTGCTTTTTGTGGACTTAGCCATTTTTTCCCTCCTTTATTTACTTGTACTCTTCATTTTTCTTCATTGTATCTTCTTGTACATGTTTCCATCACCCAGCTTCTTCTTTCACAAGCGCCAAGCTTACCGCCGCCCCTGAAACGGACAAATACAAAAAACAAATTTTCTCTGAGAGTGGGTTTTGAGAGGAGTGGTGCATTACTGAGATAGCTTTTCAGTGCCATGAAAGCTTCCTCACACTCCTCATCCCAGTTTATCTTCCTAGATTTAAACAGTTTGAAGAAAGGTAAACACTTATCGATGGATTTAGAGCAACGATACACCCATTGAGTTTTTGTAACTCCTTTATATTTGACGGAGGCTTTATATCTAGGATTGTTTGGATTAAATCAGGGTTGGTCTCGATCCCTCGCTGACTAATCATGAAGCCCAAAAACTTTTCGAAGGTAACTCCAAAGACACATTTCTCTAGCTTGAGGCATATCTGATAATGCCGCAGAGTAGAAAAGGTGTCTCATATGTCAGTAGGATGATCCTTTGAAACCAATCGTTTCACCAACATGTCGTCTTCGTAAGCTTCAACTGTGATAACAAGCTTATCCGTGAACATTCGATTGACAAGCCTTTGGTAGGAGGCTCCCTGTAACACCCCGATTTTCAAAACTTAAATTTCAAGTAAAACAATGAATATTTTAATTTCATCGAGAAAAATCAATGAAAATCGAGATGTTATTTTTATCTGTCTATCTTAACCCATAACCATTAGATAGGTAATAAAATTTGAAACACTATGAATTTATATTCTTCTAACCAACTTACTGGTTAAGATAAACGAATACCCTTTTTTTCTTCATACCAAGGACCACATAATCCCACTATACAAATTTCTATAGTGAATTATGAAGGTACTTGCCCTTGTCCATCCATTATGGATACAATATTTTAAATACATTCATCAAATAGAATTAATGAATTCAAGTCGAAGGCATTCACACGTGAAATAAATCACTGGGTCTTTACTAACCGTAATAATGTTCAGATTGTATATAAATTAGTAATTTGTACTACTCTCCCGGATTTCAAAATTATTGTATGTCTATATAATTAAAAGTAAGTCGTGACTTTAGGATTACACTTGGTTACTTATATATAAACCATCATAGGTATACCGACACCATAGTATCTTAAGTATACTATATGATAGATGATATAAAGCATAATAGATATAACAATATATATATATATAATGAGATAGTATAATACATATCATCTAATGTTAAATATAAGATGAGGTGTGTTCATTATATAGAATGCATAATATATATATGTAATATAATATGATATTGGGTGCTTAGATGGGTGACGGTGTGCATGTTCAGAACATATAATATAATATGATATTATAATATGATATTGAGTGCTTAGATGGGTGAGGGTGTGCATGTTTAGAACATATAATATAATATGATATTGGACGAGTAGTGAGGTGGCACTTAAATGTATATCGAATTATATAACATTGTGTGCAACCTGCTCTCGGTTTCCAATTTCATAAACCATGATGCAGTGAAACCCAGAGAGCATAAGCGAAACAGAGTAGAGAGAAAGAGAGAGAGAGTCACGGCGAGTTGCAGCGAAGAGAGGAGCTTGGCAATTTTGAAGAAAACAGCGGCGAGTTGCAGTGGTGACAGATGGTAGCTCAACAGTGGCGATGAACCAGATGGAAGTTGCAGCGTGCGATGGCGGAGAATAGAAGAGAGAAGAGTGAAAGGGGAAACGGCTGCAGTTCACCGGCGTTCGTTAATCGGGCGGCGATTTTTGGTGAATATCAGATAGAAGTTTGGCGGTTTTGAAGAAGACGGCGGCGAGTTGCAGTGGCTGGGTTTCGAAAGAGAGAGTTGGGTTTTTTTTGTGCGGTTGGGTTTCGAGAGAGAGGGGCGATTCGATTTTTGTGATTGGGGTTTGGAGTCTGAGGGTTTAGCGCGATTGGGGTTTTGAAAGAGAGAGGCGCGATTATAGGGCGAGATTTCAGGCGAGAATAATTTCGAAATTGGAAGGTAGATATTTTTTCTGAATTTTCAGGGATTACGTTTGAAATTGGAAAGTAGATTTTTTTTTTCAGGGGATTACATTCTTCCCACCTTAAAAGAAATTTCGTCCTGAAATTAGAGTATAAGCTTACTTACTTGATGATGTTCAACTTTTTCCACTGTTGACTAGTTGTATCTCGAAACCTAGAGTGTTCTTTGAAATAAGTCGGCGTATTTGGCCTTCATTTCACTTTCAGGTTCCCAAGTGGCTTCTTAAACTCCATGATGCTTCCACAACACTTTAACTAACGGAATGTCTTTGTTCCTCAAGCTATGAACTTTCCAATCTAGGATCTTTAAAGGTCCTTCTTCATAGGTGGAATCAACTTGTACTTTTACGTCTTTCCAATCGATGGTGTGGGAAGGGTCTGGTTCATACATCGACACATGGAATACGTTGTGGATGGCGGATAAACTAGTTGGCAAGTCTAGTTTGTAAGCATTCTCGCCAATTCGATCACTGATCTTGAACGGACCGATGAACCGAGGCGATAATTTCCCTTCTTACCAAACCTCATGATGCTTTTTTGAGGGCTTATTCTCAGAAATACCTTATCAACTTTTTGGAACTCTAGAGGTCGGCGCCTCTTATCTGCGTAGCTCTTCAGCCTACTCTGTGCAGTAACTAGCCTTTCCTGGATCAACTTTACTTTTACGTTCATTTCCATTATCATATCAGGTCTTGTAAGTACCTTATCTTCCCAATCGGCCCAACACAGTGGTGACCTACATGGTCGTCCATATAGGGCTTCATATGGAGCCATTTGTATACTTGCCTGGTAACTATTGTTATAAGCAAACACTGCTAGGTGTAAGTATTTACTCCAATTTCCCTTGAAATTTAGTACACAAGCTCTCAACATGTCTTCTAGGATCTGAATAACCCTTTCGGATTGACCATTTGTCTGAGGATGATAGGCGGTGCTCATGGTTAATTTGGTTCCCAATTCCCGCTGTAAGCTCTGCCAGAACTGAAATGTGAATAAGGAATCTCTATCTGACACTATCGATTTGGGTACTCCGTGTAACTTCACGATCTCTTTAACATACAGCACGCCCAGTTTACTAATCGGATCTGTGGATATAACAGGTAAGAAGTGTGTCACTTTAGTAAGTCGATCCACAATCACCCAAACCTTATCCTCACCTTTCTGATTTCTAGGAAGAGCTCCGACGAAATCCATTGCTATGTTATCCCATTTCCATTCAGGGATTTTTAAAGGTTGTAACAATCCAGACGGTCTTTTATGTTCAGCCTTAACTTGATGACATGTAAGGCATTTAAACACATATTTTGCTACATCTCTCTTCATGCCTTTCCACCGGTAGTTTTTCTTCAAATTTTGGTACATCTTATCTCCACCCGGATGTAAAATGTATTTAATTTGATGTGCCTCATCAAATAAGATCTTTTTAATTTCCTCAATTCTGGGTATACAAATTCGATCTCTGAATCTCAATAATCCCTCTGAATCGATCTTGAAATTTGTATTTCCATTATTGGCTCTTACACCTGTCACCCATTTTATCAATTTTCTACCCTGAGCTTGACCTTCCTTAATTTGATGTAGTAGGTCTGGCTTGCAACTCATACTATATAAGAAAATCATATTTTTACCTTTCTTCAATCAATTGGTACATCTGGGCTTTTTCTGCATCGTTCTTATAAGATTTTTGACTTAAAGCATCGGCGACTACGTTGGCTTTCCCTGGGTGATAATGCAGCTGAAAATCATAATCATTCAGCAATTCCATCCATCTCCTTTGCCTCAAATTTAACTCCTTTTGCATATAGATGTACTTCAAACTCTTATTATCAAAATATAGATCAAATTTCTCTCCATAAAGATAGTGTCTCCATATCTTCAAGGAGAATACAATAGCAGCCCATTCTAAATCATGAGTTGGGTAATTCTGTTCATGAGTCTTCAGTTGCCTAGAAGCATAAGCAACCATTTTTCCTTCCTGCATCAGATCAGCGCCAAGACCATTCTTAGAAGCATCAGTGTAAATAGCATAACCGACTCCGCTTGCAGGAGTGATCAATATTGGGGTTATGGTTAATCGTTTCTTCAACTCCTGAAAGGAATTATCACATTTCTCATCCCAACTAAATTTGGCATCCTTCCTTGTTAGCTTTGTCATAGGCTCAGCTAGTCTTGAAAAATTTAGAATAAATCTTCTATAGTAACCAGCTAGTCCCAAAAAGTTTCTAATTTATGTCACTGATTTTTGTTTTTCCCAGATCATTATTGTTTCAACTTTTGTTGGATCTACGGATATCCCTTCTGATGACACTACATGGCCCAAAAATTTGACGGACTTCATCCAAAATTCACATTTTTCAAATTTAGCATACAATTGATTTCGCCTCAATGTTTCCAAAACTATTGTAAGGTGTTCCTGATGTTCCTCATTGGTCTTCGAATAAACCAAAATATCATCAACAAATACCACCACAAATTTGTCTAATTGAGGCCTAAACGTCCTATTCATGAGGTCCATAAATGTTGCTGGTGCATTAGTGAGTCCAAATGGCATGACTCTGAATTCAAAGTGTCCATACCTAGTCCCGAATGCTGTCTTCGGTATGTTTGACTCTTTGATTCTAAGTTGGTGATAACCGGACCTTAGGTCGATCTTGGAAAAACAAGTTGCTCCCTTCAGTTGATCGAACAAATCATCTATTCGGGGTAGGGGTATTTGTTCTTGACTGTGACTTGATTTAATTTTCTATAGTCAATACACAGCCTCATCGACCCATCTTTCTTTTTGACAAACAATACTGGTGCTCCCCAGGGTGATTCGCTCAGCTGGATAAATTCCTTCGCACTAAGATCATCAAGCTGAGTCTTTAGTTCTATTAGTTCGCCAAGGGCCATTCTGTAGGGTGACATGGTTATGGGGTATGTTCCAGGGTATAGTTTTGTCTTGAACTCTACTTCCCGCTTAGGAGGTAATCTAGGTAATTCTTCGGGAAACACTTCAGGGAAGTCTCTAACCACCAAGTGCTCTTCTAAATTCCTCAAGGTCTTTAGAGGCTCAGTTTCTATTAGGGTTTTGAATTCCTCTTTGTGATTCACAGATTTGAGAAGTGCGGACATGATATTCCTCAGGATTTTGTTTCTATCCCCATAGATTTTAACCAACTCTCCAGAAGGTAACCTCAAAGTAATCTTCTTTCGAAGGCAATCGATCTGGGCTTGGTACTCAGATAACCAATCCATTCCCAAGATCACATCATAATCATTAATGGGTAGGAGTATCAAGTCACCTGAAATCAGCTTATCATTAATTCTAAGGTCACAACGACATTTTTCTGTCATTGGGACGTTTACTCCTACTTGTGTTGAAATTTTCATAACAACAGATAAAGGTACAGTGGAAAGTTGTAGTTTCCTGGCTAAGTTTTCAGAAATAAAAGACCTTGATGCTCCAGAATCAAACAAGATTTTCACTGTAACATGAAATAAAATGAAAGTACCTTCCACTACTTTGTTTGCACCAACTTCTAGTTCAGGATTTCCTTCTGTCATTGGAAAGACTCTGCCTTGATTTTGATTTTGGATTTGATTCTAATTATAGCTTGGACGATTGACTTGATTTCGTCCTTGCACATTGTTGTTGTTCTGCCAGTTTCCCGAACGAAAATTTTGTCGAACTCCTTGTATAGTGCAGTTTCGTGCCACATGACCCGGTCGGTTGCATTTGAAGCAAAGTCTCATAGTTACTACTTGATCTTTATTTTGTTGGGGTGAACGAATATTGTTTTGCTGCATCTATTGTTCACCATTATGCCTAGACCATCCTGATCCGTTGATGTGATTCTGCCCCCTGTTCCACTGGTTCCCATTGTTGAACTTATTTCTGTTCCAATTATTACCATTGTCGCCAAAGTTATTCAGATTCTGCTTCTTGTCTGGTAATCAAAATTTTGTCCTTGAGGCTTTTTGTTTCTGTTCCATATTGTTTCTTGCAGGTTCAGTTCTCTCTCTACAAAGCTCGTTCAACCACCTCTTTATAAGTTTCCAAATTCATAGGAACAACCACCTTTCTAATCTCCATTCTGAGGCCCTCTGCGAATCTACTAGCTTTCATTTGTTCATTGACTACCAGTTCATGAGCAAATCTGGAAAGTTCAATAAACTTAGCCTCATATTCTGTCACTGTCATATTCCTCTGTGTCAGCCTCACAAATTCAGATTGTAGTTCTTTTTTGTTCGCCTTGGGGAAGAATTTATCATAAAATATTTCGTCAAAAGTCGCCCAGGTCATAGTGTTCACGTCCACTGTAGGACTTTCTTTAACCATTCTCACTAATGTTTGGCCTCACCTATGAATTGGTGAGCCACAATCGCCACCATTCTTGGACCAGTCACTCCAAAAACTTCCAAGTGTTCCTTAACCTCCTGGAACCACTTATCAACTTCCCTTGGATCTGGTTTTCCTTCAAATTTTGAAGGATGCATACGTTGGAAGTCTCTCAATTGATCCGCCCATTCCTTTTCTTCAGGTTTCCTGATGTTTTGAGCTCCTTGTTCATTCTGCACTACAATTGTTGGATTCAGTTGTGGTTGAGGCATCTGTCTGGTCACCTGTTCCACTACTTGTCTCACAAATTCTTCCATCATCTCTGGTCCCAAAACAATTCCAGGGGTTGGAACTGTTGTAGGTCGGACATTCTCTGTTCCAGTAGAGTCAACATTTGCTGTTAGATTTGCATGTTCTTGCTCCGTCGGCTGAGGTTCGAATGTCGATTGTGTCTGCACAGCTAGTTCAGTATCCCTTACGAGATCACTCACAGACCTTGTGTTTCTTCTTTGAGGTGCAGCCATCTATAAAATTTCAACCCATCTTTAGTACTACATGAGATAATTATTTTCGTTTAGGGTGACTCTAGATTCAGAATTCTAAGTTCTCGAAAATAAAATGATCCTATTGGTTCAGTTTCTAGGTTTTATAAAATTTTTGGCAATCCATGATTGTCACAGGGTACAGGATTTGGTTTTGATACATGTAAACAAGACAAGCAAACAAACAAACAATATACCACACAACAATGGTATAAAGAAATTCCCAAACTTTCACTTATACCCTCCGTATTCAAGTGTTCCATACCACTTTAGCCCGGTGATATAAGCTTCCACAAAGAAACTTCAATACACCCAAACAATGCGCAAATGTCCTACCAACTAAGGCTTCCCAGGTACCCACTACGTCCAAGTTGTCCCATACCAGTTGAACGTAGCGATACAAGCTCGTCCAGAGTTGTTAGTCATTCACCAAACATGGCCTGCTAGTCTCCAAGTTCAAGACTCCTCAAATACCCTTAAATTCCTTCACGTCCCATGCCGCTTTGGAACCAAGAATAAAAGATTCATCCTGATCTCAGATTCTAACCAAACAGTTTTCATACAAGTTCTCGTCTCTAACCGATGTCCTAAAAGCTTTGAGTTTGTTAGACCCACTGTACTTTCATTCTCGATATTACGTTATAAAGTTTATAATTGGCATATTTATCTAGCTCAAGTTGAATCCAAATCTCATAAAGATTTGATACCTACTCACTGATACTAAACTTCTCAAAATTTGTTGTAACACTTCCCATGATCTGAAGCCTAATCTCTGATACCAATTTGTAACACCCAGATTTTCAAAACTTAAATTTCAAGTAAAATAATGAATATTTTAATTTCATCGAGAAAAACCACTAAAGGTCGAGATGTTATTCGTATCCGTCTATCTTAACCCATAACCATTATATAGGTAATAAAATTTGAAACACTATGAATTTATATTCTTCTAACCAACTTACTGGTTAAGATAAACGAATACCCTTTTTTTCTTCATACCAAGGACCACATAATCCCACTATACAAATTTCTATAGTGAATTATGAAGGTACTTGCCATTGTCCATCCATTATGGACACAATATTTTAAATACATTCATCAAATAGAATTAATGAATTCAAGTCCAAGGCATTCACACGTGAAATAAATCACAGGGTCTTTACTAACCGTAATAATGTTCATTGAATTTCGATTGTCAATACAATCCGTTCAAATAATAAACTTTTAAAAATCAAATAAAAATATTCAGTCCTATCACCATAATACTAACAAATTAATTAACCCACCCCTACTACTCTGAACTATTGAACTATGTCACGAACTCTCGAATTTATTCTCCTAAGCACCGGCATATGAAAAATAGGGGTAAGCTTGAAAGCCCAGTGGGTCATCTAACAAATTCACAATATTCTATCATGATACATACACAAGAACATTACAAACAAGTTTCACACATTAATCGTTGCAACATTAGATTATTTGAGTCGAGAATTTTATCATGCTCTAAATCACATACCTTTAGAAAATCAAACACAGGGTGGCACTACCCAAAAATTAGGAACTCGTTGGCGATATTCATCATGAATAACTACCCCATAATAAACATTGGCGATATTCTTTAAAATAATTGCCCCATAATAATCAATGGCGATATTCCTTAGAATAATTGCCCCATATGTGTGATTATTATCTTAATTGTGTTCTTTAGTGATGTTACACCATACATATAACCTAAGTATGATATTAATTGTATTCACAAGCCATATTCAAATTCCACTACACATAGTATCATGTCACAATGTCAAATATAATAGTATTAACGCATAAATTTTACTATGCCAATATTTTGAAGTCATGTATTTCATCATCAGGCATTATAATATACAAATGAATCTCAATTACCACATGAATTGCATGCATCCATTTATCATTTGATCAGAACAAGAAATCATGCTGACACACATATCATCATAGTTAACAATCACAACATGGTGTATATGAAATCATATAAAATAGACATACAAGAGCAATCTAATAATACTATAGACCTAATTAATTTAACATTCCTATCTATATATCAAAATAAAATATTATGAAGGCATAGAATCATCCCCACCTGAATCGCTAAATTTCAAAGTGTTCAGATTTCTTGACACTCGACAATATCAACCTATACACATAAAGATTGTACATAAATTAGTAATTTGTACTACTCTCCCGAATTTCAAAATTATTGTATGTGTATATAATTAAAAGTAAGCCGTGACTTTAGGATTACACTTGGTTACTTATATATAAACCATCATAGGTATACTGATACTATAGTATCTTAAGTATACTATATGACAGATGATATAAAGTATAATAGATATAACAATATATATATATATATATATATATATATATATACATAATGAGATAGTATAATACATATCATCTAATGTTAAATATGAGATGAGGTGTGTTCTGTAACACCCCGTAATTTTAAGTCAATACATACGTTGAAGTACGTGTATATCGAGATGTATAATACACGTATTTTATACTTGTGCGCTAAATATACGCGTGTATGATTAGTAAATAAATAAAATTATGTGATGGAGTTGAAGTAAATTGATTAATTTATGGGGTTGGTTAATAAAAATGTGGATTTGATTATGATTGAATGAATTTAATGAAATTTGATGGAGGAGTTAGTTAATAAAGGGAGTCACGGTGCATGGAATCATTTGTATATATAAATCTAAATAAAAAAATAATAATAATAAAAAATATATATATAAAAATAAAATAAAAAGTAAAAATCTTTTAGTTGCATCCAACGTGGGATGCAACTAGAATAAAATAAAATAAAATAAAATAAAATAAAAAAATGAAATGAAATGAGGAAGGGGAAGAAGTTGCAGAAGCAGAAAGACGGAAGGAGAGAAACAGAGAGAAGAAGGAGGAGAAGAAAAAGAGAAAACGCATGATTCGCGCCAAATTCGACGTGCCGGTAAGCTATTTTTGTTATTTTTCGTCATAAAATTACTATCTAAGCTAGATGTAACGTTTCTAGCGGAGTAAATTTTGTTGTAGGAGCCGTTTTACGGTGTTTTCAAGAATTGAGGTTTTGACTCAACGTGAATGAAACTCCGCTAGAATGGTAGTAAATAGTTAATAGTAAATAGTGAATAGTAAAAATTAATAGTGAATAGTGAATAGTAAAAATGAATAGTGAAAAGTGAATAGTAAAAAGTGAATAGTATTGTAAAAAGTGATTTGATGTTTTAGTAGCTACCGATATGGTAAATGATGATTCTCATGATAATCTATGGTCATTTCAGTGTTTAAATTGAGAGCTTAAGGACATTGAGGAAGCAACATTGTTGCTTGATTTTAGAGGTTGACGTTGAAAACCCGTGTAACCACTGTGAGTATAGTTTTCTTGATTTGGTTCTTGTATGGCATTGTACGCATATAAACTGTTTGATTGTACGCATGTGATATTATATATAAGGCATTGAGTTTTATGGATCATGTAAACTGATTTTAGAATTGGAGTTTGTAATGATGAGGCTTTGCGATTCCTCATTGTCATTTCGTTAGGCCTGTCCTAACAAGGGTTGCTATCCTTGAAATGACTGTTAATTGGGTAATGAGATGTTGTGGCTACCTTGTAACGGCCATACAACGGTTAGACCCGCTCTCGTGCCTTGCGGAGGAGGGAGATTGTGCATGGTGTTATTGAATTGGGTCATGAGAAGTTGTGTCTACCTTGTACCACCATACAAGGGTTAGACCCGCTCTCTTGCCTTGCGGAGGAGGGGGATTGTGCATTATGTTATTGAAAATCTTGAAATTTATGATGTTGACATGTACAATATATTCATTGAATGATGCATGTGTTGAATAAGTGTTTGAAATAATTTTAAATGTCATATTTCTCTAAATGTATATAATTGCCATCTCAAGAACTATATTCACTGAGCTGTTGTTTGTTCACCCTATTTCCTCCAACATTTCAGGTATTGAGTCGAAGGGTAAAGGAAAAATCCTTGAGTGATAATCACGTGAACCTTTGTCTGGTACGTGCACGTATACATGGAGGAAATATTATTATTTTGATATGTATAATTATCACACAATATATATATATATATGTAATATCACCTAGATGGGTTGTGTGGTAATACTATCTGATGAAATGAGATGATCATAGATATTTATCAGATGAATGAAATGATGATAGAGATCTATATTGAATTTGATTTGTTGTATATAAAAAAAAAAAAAAATCTGTAAGTTTGGGATAAATTGTGAGAGTACGTGAAGGCTTACAGTGTATTGTATACTGTATACAGGTATGTACAGTGTATAATACATTGTACCGGTCATGACGTCAGCCTACGTCAGGGGCGTCGTGACATGTTCATTGTATAGAATGCATAATATATATATATATGTAATATAATATGATACTTGGGTGCTTAGATGGGTTGACGGTGTGCATGTTCCGAACATATAATATAATATGATATTATAATATGATATTGAGTGCTTAGATGGGTGACGGTGTGCATGTTTAGAACATATAATATAATATGATATTGGATGAGTAGTGAGGTGGCACTTAAATGTATATCGAATTATATAACATTGTGTGCAACTTGCTCTCGATTTCCAATTTCATAAACCATGATGCAGTGTGAAACCCAGAGAGCATAAGCGAAACAGAGTAGAGAGAGAAAGAGAGAGAGTCACGTCGATTTTCAGCGGCGACAGACGGTGACTCAACAGTGGCAATGAACCAGATGGAAGTTGCAGCGTGCGATGGCGGAGAAGCAAAGAGAGATGAGAGAAAGGGGGAACGGCGGCAGTTCACCGGTGTTCGTGAATCGGGAGGCGATTTTTGGTGAATATCAGATAGGGGTTTCGTTTGGCGATTTTAGAATTGCAGCGGAGATAGAAGTTTGGCAGTTTTGAAGAAGGCGGCGGCGAGTTGCCGTGGTTGGGTTTCGAAAGAGAGAATTGGGTTTTTTTTGTGCGATTGGGTTTCGAGAGAGAGGGGTGATTCGGTTTTTGTGATTGGGGTTTGGAGTCCGAGGGTTTAGCGCAATTGGGGTTTTGAAAGAGAGAGGCGCGATTGTAGGGCGAGATTTCAGGCGAGAATAATTTTGAAATTGAAAGGTAGATATTTCTTTCCCAATTTTCAGAGATTACGTTTGAAATTGAAAAATAATTTTTTTTTTTTTCACTGCAACTCTAAACCGTACAAGAATAAGAGAGTCTTCATGAGAGGGAGGGAGTGTGTGGAGAATGAATGGTGGAAATGGGAAGGGGAGGACCCCATTTTATAGGTGTGAAAAGCCAGTACATTCTGGTGGAACGTTCTTCCCTTTTTTTGGCATTTTTTTTTTTTGTCCTTAACTAGAATTATCGGGGCACTTGATAAAGTGGAAATATGCCTAAACATTTTAAAAAAGAAAATAGTAAAAGTCATAATAGCATGCAAACTACGAATAAAATCATGATGATCAACAACTTACTTTTTATTACAGTTATCAGTAAGAAACAGATATAAAAGAATTCAAATGGTTTGCTCAATTTATAAAGTTAAAAGCCATTAAAAAAAAATCAATGACAGTATTTTTTTTTGTAAAATACAAAACACTCCTATAGACATGAGAGACATGGGTTGGTGCAAAAAAGGAGTTGGTGCCAAAAAGGAGTTGGTGCTTTTAATAAAGACCTGACTTTAAAAGCTAAAGATTTTGGGTTCAATTTTTGTCACTGTCTCACCTTAAAAAATGAGGAGAATTAATGACAATCTGATACTTCCCTAAAATTGTAGTATCATAAAGGATGATAATAAAGTTAATTATGTAGCTAACTACTAACTAAGAAGTGGTTAATCTATCACATTTATTAAAATAGTCTATTAGTAAACTAAGAAAAATATTTTTTTCATGTTTATAAATTGAAAAAGGATATAAAATAATAAATTGTATTTTTTTTCTATTAATTTATGTCAGTACCCAACTTGTTATAATTGAAAATTATCCTTAACATTTTTTTATTTAGTAATCCGAGTGTTCGAAGGGCCATTCTATATTGGCATCACATTTAATAGTGTTTAAACGTCCCCACATGTGGTTATAACATTAGGACTTCGTCTTAAATAAAGTTTGTACCACCTTATCCGTGCGTTGAACAGAGAAGTCTAACATGAGACGTTGCTGTCCCACCTTTTCAAAGCCATTTGAAAAAGAAAAAAAAAAAAAGAAAATAGAGGAGGAAATGAAAAGAGAGGAAGAGATGATAAGGAATTTTAACAAATATAAATAAATAAATAAAAGAGGAACTTAGTTTGGTCAGCAAGTCGGAACGAAGTCGCAGTAGTTGTTAAAGAACGGGTCATAAAAATAAATAAATAAAAACTTTGTATTCGGTCTTAGTCGACCAAATAGAAAGTTTTTTGTTTGGTGGAGGGATCAAATCACATAGGTCTTATGGACAATGTATTGTTGTATTTAATTAAACATAATTATATATTATATAGTTATTACAAAATTTAAATAATAATAAAATAATAAATAAATAAATAAAAGCTTTCTATTCGGTCTTAGTCGACCAAATAGAAAGCTTTTTCGTTTGGTTGACTAGGATCAAATCCCATTGTCTTTGGCACCCTGTTGGCCAGTGGTAAAACTAAAACAAGTGGCGGCGACTTTAGGACATCCTACTAGCGGGTGGAAAAACTAATACAGGTGGCCGCGATTAGGGGCGTAATCTAATTTGATCAACCCCATTCAACTAAACTAAATCTAACGAGTTAAGTTGAATTGGTCTAATGTTTGAATTGAGTTAAAAAAATCTCAATCTAAACTGTTAAAGTTGGGTCAAAGATTGAGAGCCTAAAAAATCAACCCAACTCAATTTGAATCGAACTAATTTTGTATTATGATATGATAGTTGATGAATGTAATTTTATTTAATACATCTTAATATTTTATAGTTAATTTAAAATAGTTGTCAAATTTACATATTAATATAGTTATATTTAAAATTAAAACATTGAATGCTTGATGTCTATTAGTATAAAATTTGTATATAAAATTTACAGTTATAATTTAACTCATCTCAAGAATCAAGATTCTCAACTAGAATAACCAACTCAACCTAATCTAAACTAATTTGGGTTAGGTTAGGTTAAATTGAAGGGAGGTTTGGTTTGAGTTAGGTTTTAATTTTCTCAATCCTTATTTAGATTAGGTTGGGCCGTGCACCATGCGGCATTAGCCTGGCCCACACTGCTTTTTTATTTCAAGTTTTCCACGTTGACATTATCTCATTTTTAAGCGTGTTTCTATTTCAGAAAATACTAAAACTATACTTAACCCACCTAAAAACCAAAAAGCCCTAAACTACCCTTCCCATTTCAACACCACCATCTTCTTCTTCCATTCATAATTTTCTTGTCCCTAAAACCCTAGCCCCCCTAGTTTTCGACCATTTTCTTTTCCATCTCTTCATTTCTCATCATTTTCTTCTCCAAACTCTAAATTTCTCATCATTTAAATACTTTGTTGGTTTTTTTGTTACAAAAAATTGCATTCTGATTCGGCAACATTGGTCGAACCTTTTATTTTTCTATTTTTTTATTTTATTTTTACCTTCTGACATGTATTTTTAAGCATTTCTTGACATTTTTTATTTGCTTACTAACATTCAGACCTTAAGAAAATGTCAAAAAATACTTAAAAATACATGCTAGAAGGTAAAAAAAAAAAATTAAGAAGTTCGACCGGGTACGGTCGAACCTTAAACAATAGGTTCAGTCTCATGTAGCCAAACCTACTATATAAGGTTCTGCCAAGCAGGGTCAACCAGAGTGCGATTTTTTGTCAAAAAAAAAAAACCAATCAACCATTCGAATACACCAAAAACTTACCTTTCTTTGATGTGTATCGTCACCAGAGCTTGCTTCTTGTGCCATAATACTACTAATATGTGTTTATAGTTGAAATTTTTTAATGCCTTGACCTTTCAAAAGAAATCAAAATCACTTTAAAATCTACTCAAAATGATTTAAATCTTTTAAAAGAAAGCAAAAGGACTTTGAATTTATAGTTACGCAAACAACAAAAAGTGTAAATTAGAAAAGTAATTTGTAGAAGAAATTGAAGAAAGAAGATGGTGGGTAGGAGAGTGGGAGAGCTGGAAAATAATTTAAAATAAGGTCATTTGACAGAAGGATAGTTTAGGCATTCATTTTTTTTTTTGATTTGGTAGGGTGATGATAAGAGACACATACGGTTCAACTAGTAGCCCTCTTTTTTAAAAGCAGAAAAATTGCTTTTCTAATCATAATTTGGACAAAAAAAGTGTTATCATACACTTTTAAAAATAGCTTTGGTCCATAAGCACTCCAAAAAAGCTCTACCAAACATGATCATATCTTAATACCAAAACCTAAAAACGCTTATAGGTTATTTTATGAAATGTGACCGCATTCACCAAACATTCTTAGGATCCGTCACCAATCTTTTTTCAATGCATTTACGAACACGTAATTTTAGATAGTGTTTGACAATTCTATTTGCAATCTCTAAAAAAAATAGAGGGTTATAAAAAAAAATATTTTTTAGATAATTTTTTAATTTTCTTGACCTCTTATTAAAGTAGAGATATAACCTCTACAAAAATTATAAACAAAAAAAATTTTGTTTGTTTTAGTAGAGTTTAAACCTTTATTATAATTAAAGGTTAGTTTTAAAGTAAAAGTAGATATTAAGAAAAGTTATCAAAGGACTGCCTTAGTCTAAGGTCTCTAGAATTCAACCTTCTTTTCTTCTAATTGAGTAGCTACGCCATATATATGTGTATAATGTTGACTTAAACTACAATTTTATATATATTAAAAAACTTTCAAATCTTACAACTTTCGTTTCTCTTTTTCCTCACAAGCTGATGGCTTTACAAACTCCGAGATCTTTACCAACAATTTTTTTTTTTTTTTTTTGTCATCATATATCTTTAACTTCTATAGTTAAGTCAAAAGTTATTATTAAATAAAAAAACTCATCTTGTTCAACAACCAAAACCTTCAATGGCTTATAGAGCTTCACAAAAACAAAGTGGGGCAAAGGGGTCTTTGCACTTTTTTTTAAGTAGTGTCAAACGGTATGAAAGAGATGGGAGGGGGTGAATGTCTAAACGAGTCTAGTCTAGATTTGAATGCCCACGCTGGAAATGGAAAGGTCAAGGTCTAAAAAACATTATTGTTAGATGAATTGCGAAAAAATTAATAAATATTAAATTAAATCACTATCAAATTAAAGTGGAAAAAAATACACTATTAACATAACCTTTTATTTTGAAAAAATTTATTAGACAATCATCTTATTGGCAATTCAATAAATTAATATTTTTACGAGTTTAATTAAATTTAATAAAAATATAAATAAAAAATATTTAACATTTTATATAAATGTATATTTTAAATAAAAATATTGAAAAAATAATTTTTAATTTAATTATCTATTAAATAATATTTTATATCATATACGAAATAAGTCTCTTAATATAAATAATATAATATTTTTTTTAAAACATAATTTATAAAAATATTAGAGATAATAAGTAAAAAAAACGTTAAGTAGCATTACGTGGTGGCAATTAGATAATTCATTTATTCTCCAAAAGTCCACCATCTAAAGATAAATACAATCATTCTAAGAAGAATTTTCTAGATATATGGATGATCATTTGGACTCTGGGTCTGAAGGGACAGGCTTATAGACTAAAGGGATAGGCTTATAGCATGATGAGGTAAGACCAAGAAAATATAGATAGAGAATTCTTAAGTGGGTGTGATATTTTTTCTTCGCCATTTTGTCTTGCTTTGATAATTCATTCTGTTCATCACCTCTAGTCTTATATAATTAGTTCATCAGTTCGACAGATAATATACATAATCTAATTCCAACATTACATACCATGCTGATTCTTCTTCTTTTCTTGGTAATTTTGCTTCATTGTTTCCAAATCTCCTCGGCCATTGATACATTCAACCAAGGTCGTGTAATGAATGTTTCAGAAACCATAGTGTCTGCAGAAGGGAAGTTTGAATTAGGATTCTTCAATCCTGGAAATTCCACCAACTTGATCTACCTAGGAATATGGTACAAGAAATCCTCGAATCAATTAGACCGGGTAGTAATATGGGTTGGTAACAGAGAACAACCAGTACCGATCGACAGAGGCATTAACGGTACTACTGGAAATTCCACTTCGTCTTCTTGCTTTCTCACTATAAATGACGATGGAAACCTCGTGATTTTGGATGGAAAAGGAGTCCCTATACCAGTAACTTCAATATCATCGTCACCATCATCAAGCAAGGTTAATACAAGCGCAACGCTGCTGGATTCGGGCAATCTTATACTACGAGAAATCAACTCGAATAATGTTCTATGGCAGAGCTTCGATCACCCTACAGATACATTTCTTGTAGGAATGAAACTAGGATATAATTTTAAGACGGGGACGAATCTGACATTCAGATCATGGAAGAGTTTGAACGATCCTACACCTGGGGCTTACTCGCTGTTCTTAGATCCAGCAAGAACAAAACAGGTTTTCATCACGAAAGGATCGCAAAAATACTGGACAAGTGGGCAATGGAACGGGAAATATTTCCAATCTATTCCTGAGATGGTTGTGAGTGGTGTGCAAAACAGCTTTGTTTCTAATGAAAATGAGAGCTACTTCATGATCTCTGCACATAACACATCGATTGTGACCAGACTTGTGTTGGATGTATCAGGAAAAGCCAAGCAATATACATGGTCGAATGATGCACAGAAGTGGATTGCGTTTTGGGAGCAACCAAGACAACAATGTGATATGTATGCTTATTGCGGAGCTTTTAGTCTTTGTGATCCGAGATCTTTAGACTGCCAATGTTTGCAAGGTTTCGAACCTTACTCTTTAAAACATTGGAATTCCCAAGATTGGTCTGGAGGGTGTGTTCGCAAGAATAATACTTGGAAATGTAGAGATGAAGAAGATGGGTTTATGCTGATGCCTAATGTGACTTTGCCCATAAAGTTCAAGATTTCGGAAGCTAAGAGCGCGCAAGAATGCAAACTAGCTTGCTGGAACAACTGTTCTTGCAGTGCCTATGCAGTTAGTAGCGGCTTATGTCAAGTGTGGCATAGTGAACTATTGAATATAAAACCAGCAGACTATGGTGGAGGAGATCTCTTTCTCAGAGTTCCCAGTTCCCAAGTTCAGAATTCAAGAGGTAAGTAAATTAATTTAGAACTTAATTTACTGAAAAGAAATAAAAATAAATAAATAGGTCATTTTATTATGATTCTACTAAAAATATTTATCTTTCAATTCAGGGAACAAGAAGAAGAAGAAGAAGAAGATTTCACTAATCCTAGCAGTGTCTATTGGTGTGCCATTAATGCTTATATTCAGCTCTATTGCATGTTTAATATGGAAGAGAAAGCTAAAATTAAATAGAGGTAAATAACTAGCTAGCTAGTTATATATATACTCTTTTTTAAGATGAAATGAAGTACATATTTTCAATTGAACAAGTAAAATATTTATAATCATTGTTATGTTGAAAATTAAATCAGAAGAGAAGGAAAGGAGCCAGCAGCAAGATTTGTTGGCATTTGATTTCAGTACAAAGACAAAAGATACTAGAAGAACCGAATTATCTAACAGTCCAACTTCTCTTTTGCGTGGTGAGACATGGGATGTTGAGCTGCCATTGTTCAGTGTGGAAAGTGTGTCTGCAGCTACAGAAAACTTCAGTGATGAGAAGAAGCTTGGGCAGGGTGGTTTTGGGCCAGTTTACAAGGTAATTTTTTCTCTTTGTTGCACATCATGTATTATATATAAAGTTCCATAGTAATCAATAACTAATAATATCGTTCTAGCTAGTTTCTTGCAAGCAAGCTTAACAAGGTATATATGAAACATACTTTATTAATTGTTAGTCTAAACCTAGTTAGAATATATATGATCATATATAATGTTCCAATCAATTATATATATAGAGTGGGGAAACAGTCAACATAGATTATTTTGAGAATGATATTCGGATCTATTTTCTAATTGTAAGTAATTTGATTATATCATATGGATTCGGCATTAGTTTTGTAAGAATTCCACTTGAATTAAAATGAAAGTAGGATATGGTTAATCTTTCTTTGCTCCAGGGCACACTACTAAATGGACAAGAAGTGGCAATAAAAAGGCTCTCAAGAGGGTCTCAACAAGGATTCGAAGAGTTAAAAAATGAAATAACACTGATAGCCAGATTACAACATAAGAACCTTGTTAAACTTCTTGGTTGTTGCATTGAAGGTGAAGAGAAAATACTAATCTATGAGTACATGCCTAACAAAAGCTTGGATCTTTTCCTCTTCGGTATGTGAATTTTTGTACTTTGATTTACTTATGAGCTCTAATTCCTTCCTATATGTTAATGTTGTTTTCATAATCATTGAATTAGTTATATATATATAATATATTAATTCTTTTCTTATTATTTATGTAATTTTTTTTTTAAGACAGATCCGACAAATCGAGTAAAACTAAATTGGGAGAGACGAGTTCACATTATTGAAGGGATTGCTCAAGGACTTCTTTATCTCCATCAATACTCAAGATTACGAATCATTCATAGGGATCTAAAAACTAGTAATATTCTATTGGATGATGAAATGAATCCCAAGATATCAGATTTTGGGATGGCAAGAATTTTTGGGGTTAATATGTCCCAAGCAAACACGATGAGGATTGTTGGGACATAGTAAGTAAACTCATACATTTACTTTTCAATACATAAATTATTGCTAATATTTGCTAAAATTGTTGAATATTTGGTTGAATGATGAACAGTGGTTATATGTCACCCGAGTACGCCATGCAGGGCATTTTCTCAATCAAGTCGGATGTGTTTAGCTTTGGAGTTTTGTTATTGGAGATTCTTAGTGGGAGAAAGAACACTAGCTTCCATCTCACTGATTCAAGACCTCTCAATCTTATTGGACATGTAAGTAAAACTCATTATTTAAACATACCTATAAATATCTGTTATTATACATATATCCACACACACATACACAAAACTACTAGTAGCATTAAACTCTAGGTAGTAAAAAGAATTAGAACAGGAAATAGAGGTAAAGAGATAATTACTTAAATAGCCAATAAGGAGTTTGGTCTGGTGGTGCAAACACGGCTCGAGGAACGGAAGTACCCAGGTTTAAGTCTCACTGCCACTAGTTTTCCTTTTAATTTCCAATGGATTGGTGAGGGGATTAGCTGGGTTTTGTCCCGAGCCCAAGGGGCCCAGATACCCCTCAAGTGGATACGATGGGGACTATTGCATCTACTCAAAAAAAAAACTTACCGTAAATAAATTTGCATGTGCATAAGATAAGGGGAAGTTCAAAATCAATTTCTGAACTAATTAAGTTTGTATGGATGTTATTTTGAGTTTTGATGCATTTGAAAATGAATTGGTAATAGGCATGGAACTTGTGGAGAAGCGAAAGGGAATTGGAATTCATTGATCCATTAATGTTGGGCAATTCATCATCAACACCTTTAAGATACATTCATGTAGCACTATTGTGTGTGCAAGAAAAGGCGATTGATAGACCCGCCATGTCTGAAGTCATTGCAATGCTTAACAGTGAACTCGTAAGTCTACCTTCACCTAACCAGCCTGCTTTTTCTACTGGGAATAGTGCGGAGGGAAGCTCAAGCACGAAAAAGTCAGCTGCATCCTCTGCAAACGATGTAACAATTACAATGATAAATGGTCGATAGAAGTACTTATTACAATTATTAGTTACTTGTAAGTTGGTTACTTATAATTTGGTTACTTGTAAATTAGTTGTAAATTATTAAAATTTTCTACTCTCATATTTCTTAGTTTCTTTTATATTTCTTTTTCTTTGTTTTCACCGGTGTCCCCTTCCGCTTTACGGCGAGACTAATTCATCTGAATTCGAGCCGAGTTAGATCACAAAGGTCCAATTAGTCTCTATTAGTCTCTATCATGAATTTCCAGCTCAACCAATTAGTCTCTATCATTGTCCAAGTTGAATCGGTTTTGAAAACATGAAGATTCCCAATTTAATTAAGACACATTACGAGCTGAAATCTTTTCCAAACATAACTTTCCAGTTCAACCAACTAGTCTCTATCATCGGCCAAATTGAATCGGTTTCAAAAATAAGAAGATTCCCAATTTAATTAAGACACGTTACTAAGAGCCAAAATCTTTTCCAAACATATTCATACCAGCTAGCTCAACCAATTAGTCTCCATCATCGGCCGAGTTTGAATCAGTTTGGAAAACAAGAAGATTCTTCACTGATCAGGTTCTAATAGGGCAAAACACGCGCCATAATTTTGTCATCAAAAGCGTGTGCCTTCAACCTAGCTCAAATCAAAAAATAAAAAATAAAACCCCATTTCACAGAATCAATACCACTAAACAGATCAGTAATAACATAAGCAATGTAAAAGAATCGAAGAATACCGCAAGAACAACAACGGTGCAGACGCCAATGGTAGTGAGAAAGACGATCTGTTCGTGCTTGCAACAATCTTTAAGCTGCCAATTAGCCATTTCTGCATCTCATTCAACAAACCAGCAATTTTTTTCGTATATTTTGAACTTACAGATTCCAAATAAAATAAATAAATAAATAAAGATTGAGATTTTTTTAGTGAGTGAGTACCATTGGTATGCTGTAGGTATGGGATCAAGAGCAAAAACAGAGATTGGTTGCTCTTGCTCAGTTGCTCTCTGCTCTCTCTTATCAGTTTCTTCTTCTGCTCGTACGATCCGACAGCCTGTTGACGGTTGGTCTGGTTAAAGTGAGTGTCAACTGCTGTAAAGTAAGCTTTTAAAGATGGTGAAAAGAAAATACTACAGTTGGGAAAGTAACCTTTAGACAAAAAAAAAAAAACCTTTAACATTTTACTCGCAAGGTGAAACTATACTTTATTTGCACAGGTGAAACTGTGCTAGAAACGTACATGCACCTGCGTCCGTTCAATGCTGTAGAAAATGAATATAAATAAAAACGGAGATAAAAGGGATTTGGGTCTAAACTACGGATATTCATCTTACCGACTAATTCGATTAATCTGACACTTGAACCTTTTGAGTTGGATTGGATTAAATTTATATGTCAAATTGAATTAAGTTGAGTCTAAAAATTTGTAACCTAATCTGAGGTTGGGTCAAAATTTTATAATTAACTTGAACTAATTAAAAATAATATTTATTATATTCATTATTATCCTCATAGACACTTACCATGATTGAATTACTCAAAATTTTATGATGTAAACAATAAAAAAGAAATCATCTTAAAAACTAATTCAAAATTTTATAATGTAAACAATAAAAAAGAAATCATCTTAAAAACTATTATAATGTTCGCATTTGACTTTACAAATAATTTTATAAAATATTATTTAAAACTCATGGATTGGTAATTAGATTATGTAATTATGTAATTATGTAATTAATATATTAGTTTATTAACCCGAGTCCTTAGGTTGAGTTAGGTTGGGTTAAGTTTTCTTCAACCCGAACTTGATTAAGTTTAGTTGGCGTTTAGTCATAATCCAACCCAACCTAACCCATGAACACCCCTAGTCCAAACTCAATTGACCTACTCACACGTCTCTGTCCTTTGGTCATCTTAAAGTTGCCTAATACACACAACTTTAAAATTAATAAATTAAAATAAAGAAAGAAAGGTTGTGTGGACACGGGTGAAAACATGCTAGAAATGTGTGTTCACCCGAGTCCATGCATCAACATCGTGTCATGTGTATTGTGCGGCTCAATGCTGATCGAACAGACGTAGGTGAATGTACGTTTCTAGCACGTTTTCACCTGTGTCCACTGATCCGATCCCAATGACAGAAAACAAATTAAAATAAAAATAGCAATAGCGTGAACAAATTAAAATTTGCAGGAATTAAAAAAAAAATTTAAAAGCGAGGGAGACAAGGATTTTTTTTACGTGGTAAAACCCAAACTCAGGAAACATCCACAGCTCCGTAGAGCATAAAAAGAATCCATTATAGAGAGAATTTTTTTTAAAAAAATTACCGATTTGAGTAGCACGAGCCTCGATATTGTAATTCTCCCCTTACAATTTTTCTCCATTTTCTACTCTATTTTTCTCTCTCTTTTTTCTGCAATTTCTTTTGTGTGATCAACACACCCCAATTCCCGCTTTTATAACAAAATAGGAAGAAAGAGTCCAATCTCACGTTGGGAAGTGGTAGAAATTAACATTAAGAAGTGGTAGAGATAGAGTAGAGAAGTGGTAGAGATAAAATAGTAGTATTTAAGAAAGAGTGGGAGAGTGGTACTAACTCCACTTTCTTTCTTTCTTTCTTTTTTTTTTTTTTTTTTTTTTTTTGGGATCTAGATGGATCAGACCTCTCCCATCTGGAGGCTTTTGGTCCCACAAAAGCATCAACTGAGTAGATGGGACAAATTTTCCCGCACATGTTCTACAAGGTACCACTATTAGGATAGTGCCCCTTTTGACAAATCCAGAGAAACTCCTGTATACCCTGTTTGATCATCTAAGTATTCTTGCCAAGGACCAAGTTTTCTCTAGTTGCCTCGCTTGGTACCAGATCATGCACTGTTGGAAGAATTGGTGACTCTCCTGGTTCATCACGTAGGAATGGCTCAAACAGCTTCAGATTTTCTTCATTGGTTACTGAATACATCTGCATATAACCTGGCAAATCCAGCTTGAAAGCATTTGTCACACATTGTTCCAAAATATTGAATGGACCATATCATAGTGGGTTCAGCTTCCGGTTAGGCCCCTGTAACCAAGTTTTCCCAATGTATAACCATACCAGATCACCAACTTTGAACGTATATTGTTGAGTGTAATGTTTGTCATGTCATTCTTTATACTTCTGTTGTGCCTTTTCTAGATTTTCTCGAACCATGTGATGAGTTTATTGGATCCGCTAAATGAATTTGATTGCATCCACCTCTTCTGACTTTTCACCATGGTCAGATAAATTAGTGGAAAATATCAAATCAAATGGTAATTGTGGAACAAAACTATAACAAACCTTAAATGGAGACTTCCCTGTGGAATTGTGAACTACTTTGTTGTAGCAATATTGTATGTGGGGAAGATATTCATCCCAACTCCGAGGTCTTTGCTAATTATACTCACATAAAAGTTGAACAATTGTTCTGTTCACCACTTTTGTTTGTCCATTTGTTTGTGGGTGAAAGATTGTTGACCTTTTTAACTGAGTATCCATCATACTCCATAGTGACTTCCAGAATTTGCTCAGAAATATGTTGTCCCCAATCACTGATGATGCGCTTTAGTAGCCCAAAGTGGATGAAGATGTTTTTGAAGAACATATATGCTGCTCCCTCGGCTATGATCGTCTTCTTGTATGGGAGCATAATTGTCATTTTGCTAAAACAATCCACCACCACAAAGACACAATCATTACCTTTCTTGGTAGTTGATAAACCACCTAAGAAATTTGTAGATATACTTTCCCAAGGCCTCTCAGGAACTAGTAATGGCCTTTGTTGGGCCCACATATTTTGTATTTTAAAAATGCTACCAAGTCGCGAGGAGCGCACTTCTCTCCATTTCCTGATAAAACACACTCTCGGTCTGTGCTCAAGGAGTGCGCTACTCCTTTAAGGAGCACACTTCTCCAAATCCTGATAAAAGTTTGGTCGTGGTTTATGCAAAAAGCGCGCTTCTCCGGCCCATTTCCAGAATTTTACATTTTAACTCATCACATTTCAACCCATACATCTCTACAACATATTATACAAGAAAATTTACTCAAATAAGTTTCGTATAAGAACAAAATATGTATAAAGTACACATTAATCACAAACACAAGCACCTAGAGTGAGAAATTCACGTCATCGTGACGTCAAGTGAGAATTTGGGTCGTTACAGTGTGTGTATTGGCTTAGGATGACAACAAAGGTAGACAAAATCATTAAAGGGTGAACAGTATGTTGCACAAGCAAGCCCAACAACATAAAATTGGGACTTTATAAAAGGAAACTCACTCTATTTTCTTCTAATTTGCACCATTTAGAGTTGCGGAAAAGGAAGAATGAGAGAAGAAAGGGAGATTTGGGAAATTTGGGCTAGGGTTGAGGAATTTGACTCTAAAGGTATGGATTCTTGTCCAATTTCTTCAAATAATTGCTTCTCTTGGTGATTTCTAGCTAGAGAGTGCATTTTGATGGAGTTGCATGTGTTATACATGTTGATTGAGTTAGGTTTCGAGATTTGAAACCCTAACCTTGTGTTTTTATGTTGGATTTCCATGATTGGGAGTAGTTTTACTTGTTTTGATGATGAATTCCATGGAAAATGATGTATTAATGTTGTGATTTGGGAATTTGATGTGCATGTGGATTTTAATGGAAACCTAGGGTGTTGAATGTGCGCTAAGTCTTTCAAAATGAATTCTTGATGGTTTTGATGTGTCTTGAAGCTTATTAATTGGGAGTTTGAGTTAAGAATTGATCCATTGTGCTTAATTATATGGATTTCAGGACATTGAGTTGGACTGATCTATTTGGGAGTTTTATTGCTTGAATTTTTGGCGTTTGGTTTGGTTGTGAGTATTCCTCACTTTTATCTTCCATTTATGGCATTTTATATATGTGAACTCGAATTTGTTAAAATGTATGCATTTATGATATATGTGCATGATATTTGCGTTCATGAAAATGATTTTAGACGTTCGGGTTGCCTTAGGCATTTTGGATTAAATGCCTAGGAGCATATAATTACCATTTTATTACTTGTTCCTTAGGAAAAGTTCCGCCAATGTTACTTGGATTAGTACTCTGTGACTTGGACATTCCTTTTATGTTGAATGTAAAGGTAAAATGGTTAGTAAAGGATATTTTATTCTGGTCATTCCCTATAGCGCGAAATAAGGAAAATATAAGTAGAATTATCTAGGTTGGACCTCGGTTGTGGTATTTGCATGATTTATGAGAAATTTATGCATGATTTACATGATATAGTTTAATCCATGTATGGTAAATTAAATGATGGACTTGTACTTGTAAATTGTTCTTCTATGTCATACATGTTTCCTTAAATGCATATATGGTTATAATTGTGAAAATATTTCACTAACCTAGTTAAAGCTCACCCCATTTCCCTATTTTCTCTGGTTCAAATCCAAAGGGAAAAGGCAAAGTCTAAATCACGGTGCAACCTACTTCCTTTTTGGATGTATCTGATCAAATGAGAATTGGGTCATCTTTTTTATTCTTTTGTTCATTTTGGTTATGTATGTAATTATCACAATGTAACAACGTGTGTGTATATATATATCACATAATGAATTGTGGATTTGGGACATGTATATGACTTGTAATTTGGGAATAGATACTTGTTCATACAAGTGTTCATATATGTGTTTGAACCATGTGTTGATGTTCAGGATAGTATGATCTTGTTGATAAATTTTTGGAATAAATTATGGTTTTATTATACATTGTCATATACAAGATGGATTGTTTTGTACAGGTATTGATTGTGTATTAGGTAAAGGTTGAGCAAGGCCTCAGATTTTATCCTGGAGTGGCAATATCTGGGGTTCTGTGTCGATCGTGACGTCACCCGAAAAGGGGTCGCAACACATACCATTACAAATTCGCAAGAGTCTTCTGCCACCCAAAATGTCCTACTAGCAAGGATGTGTGAGCTTCTAAAATTAAAGGCAATCAATGTTCTTTCGGAATAGACAATTTATCCTCTTTAAATAGTAGCCCATCTTCAATATGGTACCCATTATTCTCAATTTTTGAGTCAGCAACATGGTTATAAAATTTCTTTAGATCTTTTTCCTCCAAATAGTTGTCTCTATATGAGTCGAACCTAGAAGGTTCAACCTGCATCACCACTGCAACCAATCTAAAAAGTGGTCTAGAAAGGAAGTCAGCTAACTTGTTCGTTGCTCCTTTCTTACATTTAATAACCAACCTGTACTGTTGCAAATATCCCATCCACTTAAAGTGTCTTGTCTGTTGCAGCTTGTTTTGAGTTTGGAGACACTTTAGAGGTTCATGAAATTGTTTTTTTACCCCACAGGTAATGCCGCCATGTTTTGATAGCTTGTACCATGACATATAATTCTTCATCATATGTTGGATAATTCAGAACAGCTCCAAAAAATAACTTAGAATGGTAACAAATTGGTTTACCTCCTTGAAGTAAATATGCTCCCATTGCATGTCCAAAAGCATCAGTCTCCACCTCAAACAGCATTTGCATGTCAGGTAGTGCCAAAACTGGTGCATGACAGATTTTCTCCTTTAGGACCTCGAATGCTTCTTTCTCCACGGGTCCCCAAGTAATGGGTTTATCCTTAGATAACATTCTTAAGAGTGGTGTCACCAAGCTCGGATAACTTTTGAGGAATTTTGCAAGTATTGTGTTGCCCCAATGAAATTACGCAACGCCGTCTGTGTTGCTAGTGGAGGCCAATCTATTATCACGGACACCTTACTCAAATCAATGCGAATCTCTCCGTTGCCAACTATATGCCCCAAGTAGTTCACTGATTTTCTAGCAAACTCACTTTTTTTTATATTCAATTTCAGTTGAGATGATTGTAGTATCTGTAGAACCATTTTCAAGTGTGACAAGTGTTCCTTCTACGATAGGTTGTACACAAGGATATCATCTAGAAATACAATAGCAAACTTGTCAAATACCGGCCGCATCACCTTGTTCATCAATCGCATAAAAGTAACAGGGGCATTAGTTAGTTCAAAAGGCATTACTAAACATTCAAAAAGTTATTGTTTTCTTTTAAAACCAGTTTTCCAAATATCTTCCTCTTTCATGCATGCTTGGTGGTAACCAGATTTTAAATCAAATTTACTAAAGTATTATGCATGTTTTAATTGATCAAATAAATCGTCAATACAAGGAAGGGGGGTACCTGTTTTTAATGGTGATTTTGGTGAGGCCTCTGTAAACAATCTTCATCCTTCTTTGGCACAAGGACAATGGGTGAACCAGCTGGAGAATAACTTGGCCTAATCAAGCCTTTGTCTAGAAGTTCCTCTACTTGTCGTTTCACCTCATAAAATTTTGCAATGGACTGTCGATACAAACCAATGTTGAGCATGGGAGCATCAGGCATCAACTGTATCTCGTGCTTTACTTGCCTCCTTGGCGGTAACCCTTTTGGTTATTGCATGACATCTTTAAAAGTATGCAACAACTGTCATAGCTCTTCCTTTTGATCTTTGTTACAATCACCAAGATCAACATTCATAGAGTTGAAATATTCATCCTGAACTGGTCGAATCATAAGTAGGACAAATTTTTGAATAGCGTTAACCATATGTTTGGTTTGTTGCTCCGTCATGAATTGAAGCTTTTTGTTCTTCTTAGATGCCAAAATCCATAACCCCTTTCCATCTTTAACCAATCGCTATGCATTGTCTCTTCGATAAAAGGAGGTATCTATGTCCCACAAAAAGGGAGTGCCAAAAATAATTTGGCACACATCCAATGGTACTACATCGCATGTCACCTGATCATTAAACTTTTCATTAATAGCAAACTTGAAGGTACATTGACTGTTTACCTATAACTCCAATGATTGATGGCTTGTTTGATTAACTGAGGGTAGCGATCGCGCTACCATCAGTTGCGAATCAGGGATGAGGATGTGCCCAAGACTGCATTCAGGATGCGGTATGGACACTATAAGTTTTAGTAATGTCGTTTGGTGTAACCAATGCCCCGACAATGTTCATGAACCTGATGTTCATCATCATTTCCATTGATGACATTCAAGTGTATTACAAAACTCAAGTTGTATGCCAAATTGCGTAAATAAGAGTTTTGGATCACCGAGGTGAAATTTTTAGGTCATGTGGTGAGTTTTGAAGGGATTTCGGTTGATCCATCTAAGGTTGAAGTCTTTATCAGTTGGCTAAGCCTACCACAATGACTGTGATAAGAAGTTTTCTATGGATTAGCTAGTTATTACAAGAGGTTTGTGCATGGGTTTTTCAAGTTGACTGCACCTCTAACTAGGCTTACCCAGAAAGATGTGTCATTTGTAAGGACTAGAGAGTGTGAAAATGCCTTTTTAGAGCTAAGGAAGAGGTTGACAACTACACCAGAGTTACTATTACCATAGCTTGGTCAAGAGTTGATTATCCATACAGACGCCCCTCATGCCGACTTGGGATGTATGTTGATGCAGAAGGATAAGGTCATAACTTATGCATCGAGACAGATGATAGTGCATGAAAAGAACTATCATGTTCAAGACTTAGAGCTGGCCGCAGTGGTGTTCGCTCTGAAGATCTTGAGGCACTATATCTATGGGAAGAGATTGTAATCCCCTGAAAATTCAAAAGAAAAAAAAGGTATTCGTTTATCTTAACCAGTAAGTTGGTTAGAAGAATATAAATTCATAGTGTTTCAAATTTTATTACCTATATAATGGTTATGGGTTAAGATAGACGGATACGGTTAAAATCTCAATTTTCAGTGATTTTTCTCGATAAAATTAAAGTATTCATTATTTTACTTGAAATTTAAGTTTTAAAAATCGGGGTGTTACAAATTGGTATCAAAGCTTAGGCTTCAGATCATGGGAAGTGTTACACCAAATTTTAAGAAGCTTAGCATCAGAGCGTAGGTATCAAATCTTTATGAGATTAGTGTCCAACTTGAGCTAGATAAATATGCCAATTATAAACCTTATAACATAATATCGAGAATGAAAGTACAATTGGTCTAACAAACTCAAAGCTTTTAGGACATCGGTTAGAGACGAGAACAAGTATGGAAACTATTTGGTTAGAATCTAAGATCAGGATGAATCTTTTATTCTTGGTTTCAAAGCGGTATGAGACGTGGAGGAATTTAAGGGTATTTGAGGAGTCTTGAACTTGGAAACTAGCAGGCCATGTTTGGTGAATGACTAACAACTCTGACGAGCTTGTATCGCTACGTTCAACTGGTATGAGACAGCTTGGACATAGTGGGTACTTGGGAAGCCTTAGTTGGTAGGACATTTGCGCATTGTGTGGGTGTATTGAAGTTTCTTTGTGGAAGCTTATATCACCGGGCTAGCAAGTATGGGACACTTGAATACGGAAGGTATAAGTGAAAGTTTGAGAATTTTCTTTATACCATTGTTGTGTGGTATGTTGTTTGTTTGTTTGTTTGCTTGTCTTGTTTACATGTATCAAAACCAAATCCTATACCCTATGACAATCAGGGATTGCCAAAATTTTATTAAACCTAGAAACTGAACCAATAGGATCATTTTATTTTTGAGAACTTAGAATTCTGAATCTAGAGTCACCCTAACCGAAAATAATTATCTCCTATAGTACTAAAGATGAGTTGAAATTTTATTGATGGCTGCACCTCGAAGAAGAAACACAAGGTCTGTGAGTGATCTCATAAGGGACACTGAACCAGTTGTGCAGACACAACCGACATTTGAACCTCAACCGACGGAGCAAGAACATGCAAATCTAACAACGAATGTTGACTCTACTGGAGCAGAGAATGTCCGACCTACAACAGTTCCAACCTCTGGAATTGTTTTGGGACCAGAGATGATGGCATAATTTGTGAGACAAGTAGTGGAACAGGTGATCAGACAGATGCCTCAACCTCAACTGAATCCAACAATTGTAGTGCAGAATGAACCAGGAGTTCGAAACATCAAGAGGCTTGAAGAAAAGGAATGGGCGGATCAATTAAGAGACTTCCAACGTATGCATCCTTCAAAATTTGAAGGAAAACCAGATCCAAGGGAAGCTAACAAGTGGTTCTAGGAGGTTAAGGAACACTTGGAAGTTCTTGGAGTGACTGGCCCAAGAATGGTGGCGATTGTGGCTCACCAATTCATAGGTGAGGCCAAACATTGGTGGAAAATGGTTAAAGAAAGTCCTACAGTGGACGTGGACACTATGACCTGGACAACTTTTGAAGAGATATTTTATGATAAATTTTTCCCCAAGGCGAACAAAAAAGAACTACAATCTGAATTTGTGAGGCTAACACAGAGGAACATGACAGTGGCAGAATATGAGGCTAAGTCTATCGAACTTTCCAGATTTGCCCATGAACTAGTAGTCAATGAACAGATGAAAGCTAGTAGATTCGCAGAGGGTCTCATAATGGAAATTAGAAAGGTGGTTGTTCCGATGAATCTAGAGACTTATAAAGAGGTGGTTGAACGAGCTTTGTTAGTAGAAAGAGAACTGAACCTGCAAGAAACAATATGGAACAGAAACAAAAGGCTTCAAGGACAGAATTTTGATTACCAGAGTAATCACAACAAGAAGCAGAATCTGAATAACTTTGGCGGCAATGGTAATAAGTGGAACATAAACAAGTTCAACAATGGGAACCAGTGGAACAAGGGGCAGAATCACAACAACGGATCAGGATGGTCTAGGCATGATGGTGGACAACAGATGCAGCAAAACAATATTCGTGCACCTCAACAAAATAAAAATCATGTAGTAGCTACGAGACTTTGCTTCAAATGCAACCGACTGGGTCATTTGGCACGAAAATGCACTATACAAGGAGTTCAACAAAATTTTCGTCCGGGCAATTGGCAGAAAAACAACAATGTGCAAGGACGAAATCAAACCAATCGTCCAAGCTATAATTAGAATCAAATCCAAAATCAAAATCAAGGCAGAGTCTTTGAAATGACAGAAGGAAATACTGAGCTAGAAGTTGGTGCAAACGAAGTAATGGAAGGTACTTTCATTTTATTTCATGTTACAGTTAAAATCTTGTTTGATTTTAGAGCATCAAGGTTTTTTATTTCTGAAAACTTAGCCAGGAAACTACAACTTTCCACTGTACCTTTATCTGTTGTTATGAAGATTTCAACACCAGTAGGAGTAAACGTCCCAACAACTGAAAAATGTAGTTGTGACCTTAGAATTAATGATAAGTTGATTTCAACTGACTTGATACTCCTACCCCTTAATGATTATGATGTGGTCTTGGGAATGGATTGGTTCTCTGAGTACCAAGCCCAGATCGATTGTCTTCGAAAGAAGATTACTTTGAGGTTACCTTCGGGAGAGCTGTTGAAAATTTATTGCGATAGAAACAAAATCCCGAGGAATATCATGTCCGCACTTCTTGAATCTGTGAATCAAAAAGAAGAATTCAAAACCCTAACAGAAGCTGAGCCTCTAAAGACCTTGAGGCATTTAGAAGAGTAGTTGGTGGTTAGAGACTTCCCTGAAGTGTTTCCCGAAGAATTACCAGGATTACCTCTTAAGTGGGAAGTATAGTTCAAGATAGAACTGTACCCTGGAACAGACCCCATAGCCATGTCACCCTACAGGATGGCCCCTGGCGAATTAATAGAACTAAGGACCCAGCTTGATGATCTTAGTGCGAAGGAATTTATCCAGCCGAGCAAATCACCCTGGGGAGCACCAGTACTATTTGTCAAAAAAAAAATGGGTCGATGAGACTGTGTATTGACTACAGAAAATTAAATCAAGTCACAGTCAAGAACAAATACCCCCTTCCCAGAATAAATGATTTGTTTGATCAACTAAAGGGAGCAACTTGTTTTTCCAAGATCGACTTAAGGTCCGGTTATCACCAAATTAGAATCAAAGAGTCAGACATACCGAAGACAACATTTAGGACTAGGTATGGACACTTTGAATTCAGAGTCATGCCATTTGGACTCATTAATGCACCTGCAACATTTATGGACCTAATGAATAGGACATTTAGGCCTCATCTAGACAAATTTGTAGTGGTATTTGTTGATGATATTTTGGTTTATTCAAAGACCAATGAGGAACATCAGGAACACCTTACAGTAGTTTTGGAAACATTGAGGCGAAATCAATTGTATGCCAAATTTGAAAAATGTGAATTTTGGATGAAGTCAGTCAAATTTTTGGGCCATGTAGTGTCATCAAAAGGGATATCCGTAGATCCAACAAAAGTTGAAGCAGTAATGAACTGGGAAAAACCACAATCAGTGACAGAAATTAGAAGCTTTTTGGGACTAGCTGGTTACTATAGAAGATTTATTCTAAATTTTTCGAGACTAGCTGAGCCTATGACAAAGCTAACAAGGAAGGATGCTAAATTTAGTTGGGATGAGAAATGTGAGAATTCCTTTCAAGAATTGACGAGACGATTGACCACAGCCCCAATATTGATCACTCCTGCAAGCGGAGTCGGTTATGTTATTTACACTGATGCTTTTAAGAATGGTCTTGGCGCTGTTCTGATGTAGGAAGGTAAAGTGGTTGCTTATGCTTCTAGGCAGCTGAAGACTCATGAACAGAATTACCCGACTCATGATTTATAATTGGCTGTTATTGTATTCTCCTTGAAGATATGGAGACACTATCTTTATGGAGAGAAATTTGATCTATACTCTGATCATAAGAGTTTGAAGTACATCTATACACAAAAGGAGTTAAATTTGAGGCAAAGGAAATGGATGGAATTGCTGAATGATTATGATTTTCAGCTGCATTATCACCCAGGGAAAGCCAATGTAGTCGCCGATGCTTTAAGTCAAAAATCTTATAAGAACGATGCAGAAAAATCCCAGATGTACCAATTGATTGAAGATTATAATTTGGGCGTACAAAAAGGTGAAAATCAGATTTTCTTATATAATATGAGCTGCAAACCAGACCTACTACATCAAATTAAGGAAGGACAAGCTCAGGATAGAAAATTGATAAAATGGGTAGCAGGTGCAAGAGCCAATAATGGAAATGCAAATTTCAAGATCGATTCAAAGGAATTATTGAGATTCAGAGATCGAATTTGTATACCCAGAATTGAGGAAATTAAAAAGATCTTATTCGATGAGTCACATCAGACTAAATACACTTTACATCCTGGTGGAGATAAGATGTACCAAAATTTGAAGAAAAATTACTGGTGGAAAGGTATGAAGAGAGATGTGGCTAAATATGTGTCTAAATGCCTTACATGTCAGCAAGTTAAGGCCGAACATAAAAGACCGTCTGGATTATTACAACCTTTAAAAATCCCGGAATGGAAATGGGATAACATAGCAATGGATTTCGTTCGAGCTCTTCCTAGAAATCAGAAAGGTGAGGATAAGGTTTGGGTAATTGTAGATCGACTTACTAAAGTGGCACTGTCACACCCTGGGTTGCACAGCGTGCCCCCTACCCAGGTGCGGGCGCACCCCCTCGGGGCGAACGCCTAGCCATTATAGATCCATAATATTGTCCCATCTCGGCCAGCCACGCCACACAAGGACGCCGGTCACCGAGATCATTTATCCCCCTGCACAATCCACAGCACAGGGAGGGCCTTCCCCAAGTTCGAACTCGCAACCTCTTCCTCATAAGGTTAGATTTTGCAACTTGAGTACCCATTGAGCCAATCCTTGTGTGGCGTGGCTGGCCGAGATGGGACAATATTATGAATCCATAATGGCTAGGCGTTCGCCCCGATGGGGTGCGCCCGCACCTGGGTAGGGGGCACGCTGTGCAACCCAGGGTGTGACAAAATATATCAAAAGGTACTAAACAAAACTACCCACCGTATTAATTATCCAAGACAATAGATAATCCATAAAAATTGAACCATAAATAAAATCATAATCCCTACAGTCCATTAAAATTGACATACACATAAAGTCCAAAATTGTGGGTACAAATAAAAACCGTCATATGCCCACATGGTCTATCTAACAAATCCCAACTCACCCATACTACAATGTGGTAAGTATTATAATTACATAATCCAAAATATAATACTTCATAATTTAAAATACAGTTCAATCAAAATGCCTCTCAACTCACATCGAGGCTTTGGATTCTCTCGCAGGCAAGGCCCTCAAGATATAACTACTCCTTTGCCCTTATTCGGGACAGAAGGACCTGAAAGAGGAAAATGAGGGTGAGCCAACGGTGCCCAGTGAATAGAATTCAGATATGCTATCAATACTCATCAATAAATATCATGTATGCATGTCAATGTGTAGCATGATTTAAAAGCTCATAACATATAGATATCAAACATTTATAATAAGTTCGATGCAAGTAAAAGCTTATCAATTTGGACCCACATTCCACATGCATTGGGTTACTAGTGCACGTCTATTTCACCGTACCGTTGATCCCAATCATGTTTATTTGGGTTACTAGTACACGTCTATTTCACCGTGCCGTTGACCCCAATCATTTCCTTTCCTAAAACCCTCCTATGACAAGGTTAAGTCCCCCTATTAGCCAGATAGATGGGCCCAACCAAAGTCATAAGGTTTTCTCAAATCAATGCATCATTCAAAACATTAGAACACATTCATGCTTTCAATATACAATATATATAAGTGATATGATGACATAAAATATATAATCATAAATGAAGTCTACTCACAACCAAGCCTCGCGAGAGTATTTAACCACACACGACCACCAAACCGAATCAACCCAATCAAGATCTTGAAACATACATCAATATCCTACCATACATCAATTTCTATGCTCAATCACATAGACATTACACATCAACCCTAAATCAACTCACATATAAACAATAGGCCTAAATCTCATCTAATCCCATCATTCAACTCAAATCACATGACTTAGGCCTCTAATGCATAGTTCTCATACATAAACCATTCTATTAATCAAAAATACTGATTTTCAATTCGTTTAGGCATAAACATGCCCAAATTGGGTCACTTGATCACAAGTAGGCCTAACCCATGATATGGTCACAACCACCAAATCAGTAGCATAATCAACCCTAATCATGCTTAATTAAACATAAGTTGCATCAATTCAATGATTCTAGGCCAAAAGCATCAAAAGCCCTAAAATATGAAATTTTCCATACTTAGGCCATATTATCGATTTACACTAGGTCACCATGTTCAGCCATGTATATCACTGATTTTGCATCATGGGTTCATCAACAATGGCAACTAGGTCAACATAGTTGACATGCAAGCTATTTGGAAAGGTCTAAGTTCATATTCTAAATTTAGGTCTAATACAAGCAACCCTACCAATTCTTCATTTACTATTCTGTTCAGATGTATCAATATACCAACAGAAATATGTAATCACAAAATCAACCGTACAGATTGAAGTATTTGAAGAAACAAACCTTCTGTCCAAATATCAGCCCAATCAACGGTGGACCGAAAAGATCAGTATATTTGATGAACAAGTCTCTAATCAGACAATTTCTCCTTTCCTGCAACAAATACTCAAACTCAGAAGACTATATCACACAAAATACTATACGGATAAAAATCTCCACCGTTCAAACTACATAAATATCGGTTATAAACTACATACCCAAATTTGATATCCATCCAACGGTAGATTGAGGAGATCTACAAGTTTCAGCAAAACGGTATGAGAAATCCAGACTTTCCGACCAGCTTTGTTTCAGAGGTTAGATCTCTCAGGAAAACCCTCTAATAAAGATCTTCACCGTTCAGAATGCAGACATATCAGTTGTACACTACGTACCCAAATTTTATATCCATCCAACGGTAGATTACGGAGATCTATAAGTTTGAGCGAAACGGTGCGAGAAATCCAAACTTTCCGACCAGCCTTGTTTGAGTGGTTAGATCTCTTAGACGAAACCTCTGATCACGATCTCCACCGACCAGAATGAATAACCATAAGCTACGAACTTGCTGAAAAATTTTGAGCTCAATCTGACTATATATCCCAAAGATCCAGCTCTTTGATGAAAATGTCGCAGAGATCTTCCTCCTGCAACTCCCTCCTTCTTTCTCTTCTTTCCTTTCTCTTCTTTTCTTTCTCTTCTTTTTTCCTTTCTCTCCACTCACCTCTTTCTAGCACTTCCTTGATTCCCTCCTCCACTCACCTCACTTTTTAGCACATTCTTGGATTCTCTCCTCCACTCACCTCAGTTTCTAGCACATTCTTGGATTCCCTCCTCCACTCACCTCATTTTCTAGCACATTCTTGGATTCTCTCCTCCGCTCACCTCACTTTCTAGCACATTCTTCGATTAAAGAAGTGGGCATGGGACACTTGTCCACTTTCATGCACCAACCTTCACATGTGTTGGTCTCATACTACCCATACCAACCACATGTACTTTAACCAATCTCATGCTTCCATGTATTTTAAATGTTCAATCCATTTAATACACCAAATTTTCATTCTCATTTATCCTTTTATTCAATCAATCCTAACCCATATCAATTCATGGTTTAATGGGCCCATGCATAAATAATAACATATGCATTATACTTTAATTTAACATGACCCATATACAATTTATGATACACATATTTATATACATTATCAAGCATCAATTATACAAACATTAAACAACCATCAAACAAACACCAAACATATCAAGGCAACACACAGAGTTTGGGCAAAATACAATTGGGTTATGGGCTAGATGAAATAATTTTCGGGGCGTCACATCACACCCACCTTAGACTGAACTTCGTCCTCGAAGTTTTAAGGTTAAGAAATTACCTAAGCCCATGAACTCGGCAAAGTGCTCCATCATGTAGTCCTCACGCTCCCAAGTAACCTGCTCCTCGCCATGGAACTGCCATCTCACCTTAACCATCGGAATCTCGCGGTTACGTAACCTCTGGACCTTCCGGTCAAGTATCTGAATAGGTTCCTCATCATAAGTCACATCCTGCCTCAGTTCAATGTTCCTCCAGTCCAAGACTTGATCAAAATCACTCTTGTACACTCTCAACATTGACACATGAAAGACATTGTGGACTGCTGCTAACTGAGGTGGCAAGGCTAATCGGTAAGCGACGGGGCCAATTCGTTCTAAAACCTCGAACGGCCCAATAAATCTCGGAGCGAGTTTGCCTTTTATCCCAAATCTAGTTTGGCCCTTCTGAGGTGAGACCTTCAATAAAACTTGGTTACCCACCTCGAACTCTACGGTCTTCCGCTTGGCATCAATGTAACTCTTCTGCCTGTCTTGGGCTACTTTCATATTATGCTTAATCCTCTTAATCTTCTCTGTGTGTTCTTGTACAAACTCTGGTCCCATCACCGCAACATCCCCTACCTCTGTCCAACAGATCGGAGATCAACAGGGTCGACCATACAATGCCTCAAAAGGAGCCATGCCAACACTGGACTGATAGTTGTTGTTGTACGCGAACTCACACAGATGTATGTACTCCTCCCAGTTACCACTGGACTCAACGACACATGCTCGAAGCATATCCTCTAAAATCGATATCAACCTCTCAGACTGGCCATTCGTCTGGGGGTGAAAAGCGGTACTGAGATCTAGTCTAGTGCCGAGCTGCCTCTGCAACCCCTGCCAGAATACCGATGTAAACCTCGGATCCCTATCTGACACAATCGAAACTGGCACTCCATGCAATCTGACTATCTCCCGCATATAGAGTATGCTCAGCTTATCCATAGAATCCCTAGTGTTCACCGATAGAAAGTGAGCGGACTTGGTCAAGCGATCAATAATAACCCAAACAGCATTATGTCTCCTCGGGGTGTTGGGTAATCCCACAACAAAGTCTATAGTGACGTGCTCCCATTTTCACTCAGGAATGGCAAGCGGTTGCATCTGCCCTCCAGGCCTCTGATGCTCAGCTTTGACTCTTTGACAGATCTCACACCTCTGAATGAACTGCGCTATCTCTCTTTTCATGTCGGGCCACCAATACATTCTTTTCATATCATGATACATTTTGGTTCCGCCAGGATGAATAGCATAATGAGATCTGTGAGCCTCTTGGAGAACACTCTGTCTGAGTCGTGGATCTGCGGGAACCCATAAACGTCCCCTAAATCTCAAGGCACCATCAGATGACAAGTGCCAATCAGTAAAATCACTGCTCTCAGCCCAAGACTTGTACATCCCATGATCAACGTCAAGTTTCTGTTGGTCAATTACCTCCTGGACTTGTGTAGGCTGAGCTCTCATTTGAGCACATATCACAATCTGATCTGAAGGGGTAGCACATATACTCATAACCGTAGCCGCCTCAAGTAGTCTCCACTCATGAGACATCTGGCGTGCTACCATAACTGTCTCTACCCGCTTCCTGCTCAACGCATCAGCCACTACATTGGCTTTACCTGGGTGGTATTCCAATGTAAAATCATAGTCTTTGAGGAGCTCTAACCACCTTCTCTGCCTCATGTTCAATTCCTTCTGAGAGAACAAGTACTTGAGGCTCTTATGGTCAGAATACAAAGTGAATCTCTCACCATAGAGATAATGCCTCCAAATCTTCAAAGCAAAAACCACTGCGGCCAGTTCTAAGTCATGAACAGGGTAGTTCTTTTCATGCACCTTCAACTGCCTCGATGCATAAGCAATGACCCTATCCTTCTGCATCAACACGCAACCCAAGCCAATACGAGAGACATCCGTATAGATAACCAACTCCTGATCAGGCTCTGGCAAAATCAACACTGGCGTAGATGTCAATCTTTTCTTCAGCTCTAAAAAGGCATTCTCACACTCCTTGGTCCATATAAAGGACACATCTTTCTGGGTGAGCCTAGTCATAGGCGTAGCTATCTTGGAGAATCCCTGAATGAATCTCCTATAGTAACCAGCTAACCCAAGAAAGCTTTTGATCTCGGTCACTGTGGTAGGCCTAGGCCAACTGATAATGGCTTCAACCTTAGACGGATCAACTGAAATCCCCTCAGAACTCACCACATGACCTAAGAACTTCACTTCGGTGATCCAAAACTCGCACTTGCTCAGCTTTGCATATAGCCTATGCTCTCTCAGAGTTTGCAAGGTCACTCTAAGGTGTTCTTCATGCTCAGCCTGAGTCTTGGAATACACCAATATGTCATCAATGAAGACGATGACAAACTTATCCAGATACTGCCTAAAGACCCTCTGCATCAGGTCCATGAACATCGCCGGTGCATTAGTCACACCAAATGGCATCACAAGGAACTCATAATGTCCATAACAGGTTCTGAATGCTGTCTTAGGCACATCCTCCTCCCTGATCCTCAGCTGATGATACCCCGAGCGCAAATCAATCTTCGAAAAATACCTCGCTCCCCTCAACTGATCAAACAAGTCATCAATCCTTGGGAGAGGATATTTGTTCTTGATGGTCACTCTGTTCAATTGGCGATAGTCGATGCACAACCGCAAGCTCCCATCTTTCTTTTTCACAAAAAGAACTGGAGCTCCCCAGGGTGACACGCTCGGGCAAATAAAGCCCTTAGCCAATAACTCCTCGAGCTGTTTCTGCAACTCTCTCAACTCGGCTGGCGCCATTCTATATGGTGCCATGGAGATAGGCTTCGTGCCAGGGACTAGTTCAATAATAAAATCGATCTCTCGCTTCGGTGGTAATCCTGGAAGATCCGCAGGGAACACATCTGTAAAGTCCCTAACAATGGCAATATCCTCAAGTACCACCTCACTAGTCTCTTCCTCATCAGGCACTAACCCAGCCAAAATCTCCCTATCTCCATCAGTCACAAATCTACCCCTTGTGACTGTCTGGTCTGAAGCTCTACCCTGTAGTGTAAACACTGGGTGTCCGGGGATCTGAAAAATGATTCTCTTCGTGAAACAGGCATACATAAGGCATTTTTGTCACACCCTGGGTTGCACAGCGTGCCCCCTACCCAGGTGCGGGCGCACCCCCTCGGGGCGAACGCCTAGCCATTGAGCCATTGGCTCAATGGGTACTCAAGCTGCGAAATCTAACCTTATGAGGAAGAGGTTGCGAGTTCGAACTTGGGGGAGGCCCTCCCTGTGCTGTGGATTGTGCAGGGGGATAAATGATCTCAGTGACCGGCGTCCTTGTGTGGCGTGGCTGGCCGAGATGGGACAATATTATGGATTCATAATGGCTAGGCGTTCGCCCCGAGGGGGTGCGCCCGCACCTGGGTAGGGGGCACGCTGTGCAACCCAGGGTGTGACAGGCACACTTCTTACCTATTAAATCCACAGATCCGATTAGTAAACTGGGTGAGCTGTATGTTAAAGAGATTGTGAAGCTACATGGAGTACCTAAATCGATAGTGTCAGATAGAGATTCCTTATTCACATCTCAGTTCTGGCAGAGCTTACAACGGGAATTGGGAACCAAATTAACCGTGAGCACCGCCTATCATCCTCAGACAGATGGTCAATCTGAAAGGGTTATTCAGATCTTAGAAGACATGTTGAGAGCTTGTGTACTAGATTTCAAGGGAAATTGGAGTAAATACTTACACCTAGCAGAGTTTTCTTATAACAATAGTTACCAGGTAAGTATACAAATGGCTCCATATGAAGCCCTATATGGACGACCATGTAGGTCACCACTGTGTTGGACCGATTGGGAAGATAAGGTACTTACAGGACCTGATATGATAATTGAAATGAACGAAAAAGTGAAGTTGATCCAGAAAAGACTAGTTACTGCACAGAGTAGGCAGAAGAGCTACGTAGATAAGAGGCGTCGACCTTTAGAGTTCCAAAAAGGTGATAAGGTATTTCTGAGAATTAGCCCTCAAAAAGGCATCATGAGGTTTGGTAAGAAAAGGAAATTATCGCCTCAGTTCATCGTCCGTTCAAGATTAGTGATCAAATTGGCGAGAATGCTTACAAATTAGACTTGCCAACTAGTTTATCCGTCATCCACAACGAGTTCCATGTGTCGATGTTGTGAAAATATGAACCAGACCCTTCCCACACCATCGATTGGAAAAAAGTAAAAGTACAAGTTGATGCTACCTATGAAGACCTTTAAAGATCCTAGATTGGAAAGTTCATAGTTTGAGAAACAAAGACATTCCATTAGTTAAAGTGTTGTGGAAGCATCATGGAGTTGAAGAAGCCACTTGGGAACCTGAAAGTGAAATAAAGACCAAATATGCCGACTTATTCCAAAGAACGCTCTAGGTTTCGAGATACAACTGGTCAACAGTGGAAAAAGTTGAACATCATCAAGTAAGTAAGCTTAAACTTTAATTTCGGGACGAAGTTTCTTTTAAGGCGGGAATAATGTAATCACCTGAAAATTCAAAAAAAAAAAAAACTCACGTACTCACCTTCTTCGCCGCCTCCGACGGCATCGCCCTGCGATCCTGCAATCTCGCTCACCCTACAAAATCGTGCCTCTCTCGCCCTGCAATCCTTAGGCTCTCGCCTGCAATCTCACCTGCAATCTCGCTCTGCAACTTCGCTTCCGCCGTGACTCTCAACCCAATCGTCTCGAAACCAATCGCACAAAAAAAAACCGCACCGCCCTACAATCTCGCCTGCAATCTCGCTCTTGCCTGCAATCTCGCTCTGTAACTCAATCGCTGAGACCTAATCGTCTCGAAACCAATCGCACAAAAAAAAAATCACACCGCCCTACAATCTCGCCTGCAATCTCGCTCTCGCCTGCAATCTCGCTTTGCAACTCAATCGCTGAGACCTAATCGTCTCAAAACCAATCGTACAAAAACCCAACTCTCTCTCTCGAAACTAATCGCACAAAAACCCAACTCTCTCTTTCGAAACCCAGCCGCACAAAAACCCTAATCACCAAATCTCTCTCTGTCTCTGATATTCACCAAAATCATTGCCGATTCACGAACGTCGGTGAACTGTCGCCGTTCCCTTTTCTTTCTTCTCTCTTCTTTTCTCGGCCATCGCACACTGCAACTTCCTTATGGTTTATCGCCACTGTTGAGCCACCGTCTATAGCCGCAGCTACGCATCACTGCCGCTCATTACCGTTGCTGCTCATCGCCGCCTCAACTTCGATTCTTCCTTTTTCTTCCCTCTTCTCTTCTCCGCCATCTTCCTTTGCTTTCTCGCTCTGAATCTAGCTGCTCTCTTCTCTCTTCTCTCTTGCTCGAAACATCGAAGCAAAGTCTCGTAGCTACTACTTGATTTTTGACCACAAGAGCCTTGCCATCTCAGCTTCGATTCACCTTATATTTTGACCACAATAGCCTCAGGTATTTGTTTTCACAGATGGATATGAACATGAGGCAGGGGAGGTGGTTAGAACTCCTAAAAGATTTCGATTTTCACATTGGAGTGTCGTCCCGGGAAACCTAATGTGGTGGTTGATGATCTGAGCAAGAATAAGGGTACAAACTGTATATTATAGCTTAATTGGTGACACAAAAGTAGAGATTGCTTGAGGCAGCTACTGTAATGATGAATGTCCATTCTATTCCTTCAAATGATGTTGTGATATGTGCTCAGAAGAAAGCTTGACTTATGCAGATTCAGGACATGAGTGATCAACAGTACGTGAATGTTGATGATATGATGCATGAGGCTTGAGCTGAAAATAATGATTATGTTGATTGGAGGATGTTACCTGAGGGTGCACTAAGGTTTTAGAGATTGATTATGACTACCCACAGATCCACGATTGAGGTAGAGTCACTCTAGGAATCTCATAGGTCACAATGTGCTATACTCCCGGTACTATTGAGATGTGCCAAGATATGGAAAGAGTTTATGGATGGCCTGATGTGGAAAATGAAGGTATAACACAATATATATTCAGAGATGTGATATGTGTCAGTGAGTTAAAGTTGTGCACCAAAATCCTGGAGGGCAGATACAACCGCTTGTCATTTCTAAGTGAAAGTAGGAGCATGGTACTATGGATTTGTGGTAGGATTCCTAGATTTTTTAATATGAAATGGTCCTTTCGGTTCTGATTTATTATGCGCATTTATTGTCTACCAGGATGAGTGTCCCCTAGTACACCTTCAAGGAGGAAAGAGTTGAAAACTTTCGACACACCTCTTTTGGGGCTTCATCAAGTAGCATTTGGAAATAAAACTGAAGGATAAGGATCTCCTATGAGTGGAAATGAAAGCTTGTGACTGTAGTCTTGGTGGTTGAAATTCTTGATCTCAGCATGGGCATGACGCCATCTGTGTGAGTGGTTATGTACGACAGTGATTATTGGTTCGGTATTTGTTATGACTCATTGAAGGCCTCATGTGAGTAGGCCATGTGGATCTCTGGTATGATGAGATGGAGATAAGAAATACTTTGGTGATGGGACCCGAGGTTGTACAAGAACACACAAAAGATATTCAAATAGCAAATTTCAAAAGCACCTTTAATGGACAGAAAAGTTATGCCAATAGTTGGCGGAGAGCCATAGAGTCGAAGTGGGAGACCGTATATTGTTGAAAGTCTTTCCACAGAAGGACCAGAGTAGATTGGGAATTAACGGAAGTTGCTCCGAAACTGATAAGACCATTCCAGATCTTGTTGAGTGGTCTGGTTGTATACCAATTAGCCTTGCCATCTCAGCTAGCGGCAGTACATAACATCTTTCATGTGTCAATGCTGAGGAAACACTATCGTAATTCTACTCATGTCCTGGATTGGGGACATTTGAACTTCAGGCAGGATGGTACCTATGATGAAAAGCCAGATAAGAACCTTGATGGGAGATTCCTGAAGCTCTGTAATCAGGAGACCCCTATGGCCAAGGTAAAATGACAAATCCCATGGCGAGGAACAATATGCTTGGTAGCATGAAAACTATATGAAAGAGCACTTCTTAGAGTTCATGGGACTAGGTGAATACCTGATTTCGGATTTCGAGGACGAAATTTCTTTTAAGGTGAGTGAGATGTAACACCCTGAAATTTCCTCCGTCTAGCCCATATCCCATTTGAACGAATGCCCAACTCTATGTGCCAATGCTTGCTGTGATGCATGTTATGTGTTCACGCTGTGTGTAGTATGTGTGACTTGTTTGATGTGCTGTTGCTTATTTGATGGTTTAGTGTGTGTGTTTTGTGTGTTTTAACATGTTTTCATGTTGAATGATGGGTGTACAAAGTATCGAAACGATTGGTGGCCCATCGGATGTCGAAATGAGTTTCCTCCTGCCAATGCAAATTTTTTTAATAGTTTTATGTGCGCCCAAACGGAGTATTTAACCCATCTCGCGCCCATTTTTCCCCATTTTAAGCTTGGAAACGTTAGAGAAAGGGGGAAAATAGGGGAGGAAGGAGACTTGGGGCATCTTGGTGAAATCCTTGCCCAAATCTCATCTCAAGGAAGTGGAAATTGTAATTCTTTCATGAAAATCACCTTAGATTGTGCTTGTGAGCTCCATTTTGACCAAAGTGTTGTTATGGGTCACTGATTTGTGCAAGCAACAACAAGGGTTTTGTTTGCATGTCATTGAAATGGATTGGAAATGGTGAGAATATGCCCTCTAGACCTTGAACCACACCTATTCGGTGTTTTCCAAGCCTTGAACCCCATTTTGCCCGGTGCATGAAGTTAGGGTTTCCATGGAAACCCTTAAGGCCAAGATGCATGTTTGTAATTAGGGTCCCTAAGGTGATTTTGAGCACATTGGTGGCATTTGCCCCACTTTTTTTTTTTTTTTATAGAAAATTGATGTGGTTCCATACAAATGGCCTAACCCTAGAAATTGGACCTAGGGCACTCCAAATTGAATGCATGTGATCTATGTTGAACATGTGAGCATGCTTGAATGATTTATGGTGTTAAGTTAAGAATTCTCATGGTGTGGCATGATGACTAGTCCAAATTGGCCATGTTGGCCTACTGTAGTGATTTCCCCAATTGTGGGACTTATGTTGCATTTTGATGTGAATTGCAGGCTTTAGTGATTTATGTTAATTCTATATGATTTAGATTGGTAAATGAGGTAATTGACCCATGATGATCATGTATGGACCTAGATTTGAAGGCTAGGCTTGGGACACATACCTTGAGTATGTGAATGTGGACTTGATAGTATGTGACGTAGAATTTGGGAAATTGTGAATATGGGTATTGATGTGTATGGATTATTGCTTTGCAGGATCTTGAATTAGATTGGGTATCTTGTGTGTGGTTAGGATTGCTCTCGTTGGCTTGGTTGTGAGTAAGCTTCATTTATGTTTAAATCTCTTATGTCATCATATGATCATTTATTTGTTGTATGTTTGAAAGCATAAAATGTGTTTAAATTGATATTGCATGTGTGTAAAACCCTGTGGACTTCGTGAGTCTTGCCTCTGGAAAGAGTGACGTCTTAGGCCCTGTAACTGGGGAATGCACCTTAGGAGAACTCCGATACAAAGGACGTAATTAAACTCGCAACTATTTAGAAGCTATGCGCTTGTATGTCCTAGCAATGGGGCATGCTCTCTAAGAGAACTCCTTGTGATGGGGCATAACAAGACTAGCATATACGAGTAAGGAGACTTGACCATGCCATAGACGGATTTTAGATGATGAGAAAATCGGAGAAGAACGACATGATCATAATGACATGTACTAGTAACTCCGACGAATAATGAGAAAATCGAAGAAAAATGACATGATCCTAATGACATGTACTATTAACTTCGTTGATGAAAAAATTGGAGAAGAACAACATGATCTTAAGGACATGTACTAGTAACTCCACGAAATATTCTATGTCACGGATTATAGTGAATGCGATACTAGATCTTTATATGAATGGATTGGACTAGAATATGGAAATAAAAAAAATGGAAATGGAAGAAATGAAAAATGATAGGCTTTTTTTTTGCATGAAATATATGATGAATGCTTGTTATATATGTGTTATATGTTTTTCCTCGTTTGTGGCATTGTCATGCTTAGATGGTATTTTATTGATGCGCACTTGATGACACATTTGAATTTTATTCACCGGATATTGTTGACTCATTCTCATTTCCCTTTTACATGATCTATAGCTCAGGATAAGGGCAAGAGAGTTATTATTCATTGAGGAGCTAGCCAGTAGAGGAGCTTAGCATAAATGTGAGGAGGGTTTTCTTTTGTATGGTTGTACACATCAATGTATTTTGTATTTTGAAAACTATGTACATAGAATATGTAATACATGAACTTGATTAGATGGTGACGAGCTATGCATTTAGATGTTGGGATTATGTTTTTGGACTTAGACTTTTAAAGATGGAATGTGATCTCATTTTGTATATTGGGTTTAAATTACTTGTTGTTTATATGTGTAGATTTGAATCATTATGAATGTGTAGTAGTGGATTGTAGAGCTGTTCAAGATTTATCAGGTTGATGTTAAGTGAAAAAAAAAATGAGACTCTATGGAGGGCCTGGTTGAGGCTTGTAGGGTTCCAATCATCTTATGGATAATGGGGTGGTTGACGATGCTTATGTCGGGCATCTCGTCCCGACATTCCACACGCTATCCCTGCGGGGGATAGTGATCTAGGGTTAGAGTCGCCACAAATAGTTTGCACCGTTTGTGAGGATCGATGCATTCGTACGAGGTGCTAAGCTTGAGTGCTTATTATTGGTAGGTTTAATTAGATTAGTTTCACATTATGCTCTTCCAAATTAAGACACATATAAAGCCTCACCTCTCATATTAGTAAGAAGTAAGGGCAACAAAAATGTGGGTACGGACAAAAATGGGTATGGATAACCTCTTATACTAATGAACACATAGTGTGTTTGTTCTTGATCCACTTTTGAAACAGACATCAAGCCTTTTGTTCGTACCTATATAGTTAAAAAATACGGGATCACCCACTTTTGTCCTTTTTTCCCCATATTATACTTGTATATATATATATATATGTGTGTGTGTATGTATAATTGTATATATATATATATATATATATATGTGTGTGTGTGTATAATACAATTATACATAATAATCTAATTCAAGAAATTTCCAAGCTTAAAGTTATCAGCTCAAGGATAAATAATGATATAAATTGTTCAACAATCAAATGATTATATAAAATGGGTAATAACAAAGCTCTAGATATATATAATCTGAAAGTTTGAAATGCAAGTAAGGTTAATATACATGAACCTGAAATTCTGAAACACTAAGCACAATTCAAAAGTAGATATGTTGTGTATATATTAACCTGAAATTCTGAAACGCTAACCATTCTTAAAAAATATATAGTGTTGTATATATATGAACCTAAAATTCTGAAACGCTGCGCATTCTTAAAAATATATATAAAGTGTTGGTGGGAGATTATTTGTCCCGAAGTGGTGGATACCCATACATGGGATGGGAAGGATATTAGATATATAATATTATTTTTATGGCAATATATATATATATATATATATATATATATATATATATATATATATAACGTGTTGTATACATATGAACCTGAAATTTTGAAACGCTAAGCATTTTTATTATATATATAATAAAATAGAATAAAATAGATTATACATACAAATGAGTATTCAAAGCATAGGTTTTCCTAATTTTATATATAAAAAATTATATTTTTATCCTTGATAACTGGATGCTCATTTTTTTTAAAACCCGGCCCGATTTTATGAATTTAATTTTTATACCCGCTTCTAATTGAGCTTGACAATACTAGATAAATGGGTTCAGACATCAATTATCATCTTCGTAAGAAGCCTTTCCTACAGAAAAAGAAAAAAAAAAAAAAACTCACAAAATCTGTCTCTAGGGCATAGGCCCAAAGGCTGAATGACTACCCTCGAGGACTTGCTTAATCATAAGGGCCTAAAGGGCTAACTTTAGGGACTTATAAGAAGGATAATATCTTATAATATTTTTTAAATAAAAAAATTAATTTTAATTGATAAAAAAAAAAGAACAATGTATATTCCCACTTACTAGTTAAAATAAGAAAAAGAAAAGAACCTTTCGATTTCGATTCAAAAAAAGAAAAAAAAAACGGCTGTTGGCCCATAGGTTATAGGTGATAGGTCCTTGGTCCTTTCCGTGTTGACTCGGTTGTACAACGACTCGTCACTGATCCACACTACCACTCATTCGCACAAGCCATCAAATCGGCCGGTTAGGAACATGCATCAAACTATCACACAGACCAGATGTTAGAAGAGCTCGGTCGATTTTGATAGCAAGTGATCTTAGCTTTATAGATCGACACAGAACCATTGAGTTCTCAAAATGATGTCGCCGAAGCAGATTTCTGAAGATCGAAGAGCTAACAATGCTACTGCTTTCAGGTGATACTTACGAAACCTTTCCAATCCCGCAATTTCTTGCTTCTTCCTGGAAAAACGCTTACACTCAAAAACCCTAGTTGAATCATGGCTGCAAAGTTTCTCAATCTCAATTTCTGATGTTCTCAGTAAATCTCAAACGCGAAGTTATCATCTCAAACACTCTTTTTAATGTTTGAATGTTGTTAAGTTTCGTTGGGTGAAGTGTGGATTATTTGCGCGCTGCTCCCCTGAATTTATGCTTAAAAAAACGAGATCTTTTCATAATTACAGAGCGATTACGCCCATTTTACATGACAAACCCTATATATATGAATCCTATGTTTCGCCAATATTTTAACTTTTCAATCTAGGAAAGCTGGTTGACAAACCCTATATATATGAATGCATCTGTATTTGTGTGATATTGATCTTTCTTTCTGATGGGAAACATTGGCGGTTGATCATATTTTCTACTTCAAGAATCTTGTTGTAAGCTACATTTTGGCTTGACTTTCGCTGTCTTTGATATTTGTTGCGCTGGCAGCAGTGTACTCTAATCTTGTGCAATGTTGGTAAACCTGTGAAAGGCTGCGAATTAATATCTTTTAGGTTTTAACTTTCAAATGAAGAAACTCCGTTGTGTTCATGGAAAATAAACCAAGAAAAACATGTCTCAACTTTATGAAGCACACTCAAAGAATTTTTTTTTTCATTATTTTTTTAAAGATCTTTGAGTGGATCAGCTGCTACAGAAAGTATCACATGTTGTAATCATAAAACATACTTTTGATATATGATTTGGCATAGTCTCTACTAGTCCCAACCCAATCTTACAATCATAATTTTGAAAAACGCTTACAAAAAGTCTTAATAAGAGAAACTCAATTCAACTCAATAAGCGTTTTCCAAACCACTCCATTTTATCAAGGGTTAAATTGACAATAATATTACAAATAGTTATATCTTCTATTTATGTTATGTTAGGTCTTCACTTGCCTTTCTCATCACCATTAGTTATTTATGGGTCGTTCTTCCTAACTGATGCATCTAATGATTTTTATTGTATATGACTAAACCATCTTAATATGTTTTTTCTCATTTTATCTTTAATTGGGTTACTCCTACCATTTTTGAAACATGCTCAGTTCTAATTTTATCTTTCTATAGTGGGAGTGGTTTCCCAATGACTCTACTTTATGGGTCTTTCCTGATGTCTCAGTTCTGCCTAGACAGTTTCGTGATTATTGGCTTCTTGTTGTCTTCGCCGTAGTATGGTCTATTTGGAAAGAATGGAATTCTCGTATTTTTTATGACGATGAAAATGAGAGGGGGTGGTTTGAGATAATTCTTTCTTTTTGGCTTCCCTATGGGTTAGCGCTAATAAATTAGAGAGGGGCTTTTCCTTGGGCGAGTGGTTGAGGGGTTGGAATTCAGTTTTGGATAGTTTTGTTTTATAGAATTGGATCTTGGTCCGGATGTATACTCTTGTACGGATTTTATAGTTAATACAATACATTTTTGTTTCTTGTAAAAAAAAAATGCCCCATTTGGGAAACCTTTTCTAAAGTGCTTTTGGAGCAAAAACACTTTTGGAAGTGTTTGACAACACATGCTATTAGCCAAACTGCGGTAAGAAAAAAATAGTTTTCTACTTTTAGAAGAAGTTGGGTGAGACCAACTTTTCCTAAAAGCGTTTTTTCTAGAAGTGCTTCTCAAAAAAGCGCTTTTGGAAAAGCTCTCTCATACGGGGCCAATATCTTACCACATACCCATCTAACATTTGCATTTCTGTGGAACTTATTTTTTTAGTTTGTTATTTTTTATTGCCCAACATTTTATTCCATAAAGCATGGTTGGCTTATTAGTGTCTTAAAAAAATCTCCTTTCAAGGTTAATGGAATGTGTCATCATATAATGCTACAAAAACACACCTTCACTTAACCACCTTACTTTGATTCTATGGTTCACCTCATATGCTATTTCTCTCTCATGATCATGGTAGTCATGGTTGGGATGCGAATCCTACGATTTGGATATTGTAAAATGATCTGAATCATGATAGGATCGTTTTATTGAGTGAGTTGGACCAGAATTGTGATCTAGATTGTAGGATCATTAGGATTGGGGTCTTGGTTGATTCACTTTTTTTTTTTCTTTTTTTTCTTCTTCTGCACCTTCAACTATGACACCAAATTTTGGAAATTTGTCATATAAAAAATATAATTTTGTGTCAACATTGAAATTTGAATCATATTGTCATACTTTATACATTGACAATTGTTGTGGCATATGGGTTGGAAACTTATATACAATTTGATATATTATATTTTCACACTTATGTGAAATTAACTTAATAAATGGTATAGGGGATGCAAGGATTTGAAACTAAATCTCCTTGTCAACATTTGCTAGACTAGATATCTACCTTTTGTTCTACATTCCCAATATTTTGGATTATTTTACATAGTACAAGTGTTAGTTTACTTTTATTTGACATCTTTATATATATTTGAAGCGTAATTTAATCGATTTGTAGCATTGTAGGACTCACAATTTGATCCTCAAGAGCCCTTCGGTGATCCTAATTTGGATCTTGATCTTGACTACCTTGCTCATGATCGGTATTTTAGCCCAAATACCTGAAATTTTCACTTTTTAATACCTCTTGACTTTCGATCTTCACCATCTCTCCCTATGTATTTCTATTTCCACTAAGAGTATGCTTAATATATTCAATGTTAGTCCTTCTTATCTTAAACCCCCTCGATTTTAAAATGTCTCTTTCCAAATATCTAATAAGGGGAAAAATGTAAAAAATATGAATAATTAAAAGCCCTCTAGACAAAACCTTGATTATTGAATAAAAAAAAGGTTATCTCTGAACAAGTTTAAACTTCATCTAACATTAACTTTGTTGCCCATCATATGGTCATCGCGCCTTGATTGGGTCATGTTGGAACAAGGTTCAAGTTTAAAGGTCTGTTAGGATGCCTCAACTGCATACATTACTGGTTTCCCCTTGACATCTACTATAATGATAAACGGCTTATTTGTGGTTGGCTCTCAGTGGGAACTTGAGTAAGATTTGTGGGTGGTCTTAGTTATTGATAGGTCAACAATCTATTGTTGTGTTATAGATGGTGAAGAGTTGAGAAGAAGCCTTGTAAAGTTTCTGTTGCTTCATTATAATATTTGACTGGGGGTTATCTAAATACTGTTCTTGATTGGTGACAAATACATGTTACACACAAGGGTTGCAGTAAAGATTTGTGAGTCCGGAACATTATTTTTTCTCTTTTCTGAATAATTTTATCTTGAAAAAATACTTGAATCTTGGAAAATGATTCATATGTATTGGAAACTTGGAAAGTGATGCAGTCACTGACTAATTTTACCTTTTGTTTTTTATGCTTATATAAAATATTAAAGGCATTAAGTTTCTATATATATTAAACTGAAAAGAGTTATTTATGTGAAAAATTCTTGTGCACTTGAAGAAACTTAGAAGATGGCATTCGTCTTACCTTTTCATTATAATGTGATTATCACACATTCTTTTGCATCAATGCTCTCTCAAGCTATACATGATCTGAGTTCCACTAGAGCAAATAGAAAGAAACCAAGAGGGAAAAGAAAGTGGGACAGCTAAAATTAATTTGGTTAATACTGCTGCATGTCTTTGAAACTATTTCTTAAATTCTCAAATTCAATGTTTTCATGGATCTTTTTCATTTCATTCATGTGTTTGAGTCACCTGCTATGTAGTGGATGCTAATAACAGTACCAATGATCCTTTCTCCTTGTAGGCACACTCCCTTGCAGATAATTCATGTATTTGGCAATTTCATGAGGATATGGTCAATTTACCTTATGTACGGCTATCTATCTCAAGAAGGAGCTTCAGTTTCAGTTTTTATCTTTGGTTGTTTGGTTCCATCATCAATGCTCTTTCTAGCATTGCAAAAGCCTTGGAAAGGAAGGCCTCTATCCAGTCAGCAGGTTTAGTAACTCACTTTCTAATCTTTACCATCAAAAGGAAAATGCTGAAAAAAGAAAAAGAAAATGGAAAGCTTTCTGGTTGTTTTATAAATCTTTTTTCGGTGGATTCTAGTGGGAAACTTTTTATATCTTGTGAAAACACAATTTCTTTACTTTTTTTTTCCAGGTGATACCTTCTATCATTAATGGAGGCATAACAGCGTTATACTTCATCTTGTGGGCAAAGGGCCTCAAGTTATGTGGTCCCCTTAGGCAAGTTTCACTCTTTACTGTGGCTTGGTCTAGACTACTGCTACAACAGAAGTGGAATTGTTTGATAGATGTCCACAAAAATCAGTAAAAGTTATAGATGTGGATGGTAGTTTTTAGATATGAAAATGTTGATTTCAGACTTTACAATACTTTATAATAGGCATGTATAGATGCCTAGAAAACATTATATAAGAATTATAACCATCCATATTGTTATTTCATGAAGTACTTGTGAAATGCTGTTCCATTGATTTAGAGCACATGAATGTGGTTGTATTTTGTACTACATCCATGTATAAAATACATATGGTTGGAACAAAAGGGTAGAAATGTCATGCCAAAATAAACCATGATGCGATACAAATTCTAGGTTCTTTTATCTCCTCACTTTGAAAGTGAAAACTATCATTATCTAACCATAACCTTTCATAGTACCAACACAGCTTTTGTAAAGTTAATTATTGAAATAGAGATGGTATTTCTGCTGGAACATGTAGAAGAGGAGCATACCCTATAATTTATTGTATTGGTCGTATGCATCATACTGTTTCATAGCATGTCCAAGAACCATGGCAGTGGGTTACAATATATCTCAATAAACTACTAGGTGTTTGTTGAAACATTTTAGTTATCTTGGATCTTGGTACAATATTTAAAAGGTTCACTAGTTTCTACATGTCAACATCTTTCAGTTGTATCTTTTCCACCCATTACTAAAAGGATTGGCATATGTTAATGTTGATTGAAATTTCTAATAATTCCTTGAATATTATGGAAGTAACTTAAGCTTTGGATGGGTGGCTATCAACATATTCGATGGAAGTTGATACATGCTGATGGAAACTTAAATCTGTGGTGCATGTTCAAATGCTTGTTGAGGAATGTAGAAGTTGTTTGTATAGCAGTTACAATTTTTTGATAAATCCAAGATTAATATGATTTATGTGGATCATATCATTAATTAGTCATTTGATAGACTCATAGCTTTACAACAAACACTTTTTCGTACTACTTGAATCTACTAATTGTACTTCACCCATTCAAGGGTCAAATCTTCTATTAGATCAAAGGTGGGTCATATCTTTCTTAAGAATTTCTATCCATGTATATTTAAATCTTTCTATTCTTTTATTGTAATTGTTAATGTTACTATGGCACACTTCCTAGCCGGTGCATATCATGGTTTTCTTCATCATATATATCCGGACCACTTTAATTGGGCTTCTCACATTTTTTCTCTTTATATGATTTCTATACTAAACTAGATACAAAAGAAGGTGAAAAGACTATATATAAACTAGCAAAACTAAGAGAAAAAAAGACAAAAGATCTTGACTATATTAAATGTATTATAAGCAAAGATGAAGTATCTTAGTAAGAGAAGAAGAGATAAAAGAGTGATGAAAAACTTATTTTCAATGTAGAAGGACTTGATAACCTATGGGAAACTAATGAAAATAATTTATTTCGTAGAATTAGCATGCTTAAGGTAAAAAATGCTTTGAGAAAAATGAAAAATGCAAAGGCTTTAGGACCAAATGCGATTCTTATTGAGGTTTGGAAGAACTTAGGGGAAATTGGAGTCTTGTGGTTAACCAAATTGTTTGATAGGATTGTAGCAATTAGGAGAATTTCTGATGATTGGAGGCAGTCCATCTTAATACCCATATATAAAATAAAGAAGATATTTAAAATTGTGCAAATTATAGAGGAATTAAATTGATGAGTTATACAATGAAATTGTTGGAGAAAGTAATAGAAAATATAGTACGAGTAGAAACTTTGGTGTCATACAGTCAATCTGGATTTATGCCTGAAAGATTAACTATGGAAGCTATTTATTCATTAAGGAGATTGATGGAGAGGTATAGGGAGAAAAAGAAAGACCTCCGTATGGTCTTTATTGATTTAGAGAAAGCCTATGATAGAGAGTACCTAGAGAAATAGTATGGTGGGTATTAGGGAAAAAAAGTTACAACTAGGTACATTAAATTGATAAAAGACATGTATGATGGGGCAAAAACCATTGTAAAATTAATAGTAGGTGAAACTAACAAATTATCAATTATAGTAGGTTTACATCTAGGATATGCTTTAGCCCCTACCTTTTTGCACTAGTTATGGATGGATTGACTAAACATAGTCAAGAAGATATTCCATGGTGTATGCTATTTGCTTATGATATAGTATTGATTAATGAAACTATACCTAGAGTAAATGCTAAGCTGAGGTTTGGAGAGAGGTTTTAGAGTCTAAAGGGCTTAAGATTAGTAGGACTAAGGTTGAATACGTTAAATGTAATTTTAGTAGAAGTAAAAATTCAAATGAAGAGATAGTGAAGATTGGAAGTTAAGAGATACCAAGGAGCAAAAATTTTAGGTATTTGGGTTCCATTATACATAAAGAAGGAGAAATAGATGAGAATGTGAACCATGGAGTTAAATCAGGATGAGTCAAGTGGAGGAGTGCTTTTGAAGTATTGTATGATAGGTGCATCCCCATCCCATTGAAGTTAAAGGAAAAATTTTATAGAGTACTATTAGGCCTGCCATGCTATATGGTACAAAATGTTGGGTAATTAAAAAACATGTTAATTGATTGTGTAACAAAAATGCGAATGCTAAGATGGATATGTGGTAAAACTGTAAAAGATAAAATTAGAAATGAGCATATTCGGGAAATGGTAGGAGTAACATCAATTGGAGATAACAACTAAGGTGGTTTGGACACATACAACATAGGCCTTTAGATGTACTAGTTAGGAAGAGTGATCTATTAGATGGTAACTATAGAGGTAGAGGTAGATTAAAATAAGATGGACATTGGATAGAGAAAAATAAATAAGATCTAACTTTTTGTAATTTGAATGCCGACTTTGCCCTCAATCGAGTGGAGTGGAGGAAGCGGATTCATGTAGTCAATCCCATGTAGTTGGGAAAAGGTTTCACTGAGTTGAGTTTAGTTGTATATGGATCATATCATCCGCTGTTTTAATTTGATATAAATAAATGCTAGCCTTGGACAAATTCTTTTACAAGAGATCATATTAATTTCAGACAAGATTATAGTGAATATAGGTGTGATGATCAAACTACTTGCGTGATCTTTTTTGCTTCCCTGCAAGCAATGTCTCCTGTCTTGATGCATTTCAGTTTGTGTTTCCCCACTTTTAATGCCACTTCTACTGTGCAAATCAAGTTTTGGAATCATGCAAAGCTGTCCTTGAATGTATTATGTAATTTTTCGTTGTTTCTAAATGCAGACTGATATGTTTGGCTGTGATTAACTGTGTTTCATATTAAACTTCAGAGCTATAATGGCTGAGTACGCTGGTGCTGTTCTTGGAGTTCTATCTGCTGTACTTTATGGACAAAAGGCCAATATTTGGAAAAAGGTACTAATTTTGGAGTAGCTATGCGGTCTAAAATCTCTATACAGTTTTAACCTTGCACCATTGTTGAATGGCCGTAGCTTCTTGAATTATAATTTTCAGAGTGCTTTCTTTTTTTGTTTGGTGGTGGAGTGTTCCTGTTGCATATCTTAATATTGTTGGGACTCGGGAATGTTGAAGATAAGGTTTAGGATATTTGAAAAGTGATCCATGATAGAGGGCTAGGTTCATTCAGTAATTGGTTTTCTGTTGAATACTTTGCCTTATGTAGATAGAGATGTTATGTTTTGGTTATAATTAATAGCTTATAGTCTGGGTGGATTCAAGAGCATTGCTCTATAATTTTCGTGGGTGTAGTCTCAACAACTTTGCTTTGAGCATGGTCAATATTAGTCCTTCCTCATGATGTGACGTTGAAGGTTGTTGCTTCATGAAAGCAGCTGGTATTTAACCTCAATGTCAGTTGTTTTATCTCTAACCTATTCTATTCGTAAAAAAGGCTCATATATATATATATATATATATATATATATATATATATATATATATATATATATATATATATTTGTCTCTTTTCCATCAAACAAATGGTTGATACAGTTTCAACTTTTGCCAGGTAGGTGGACTCATTGCAATGCTGGCATCATTTTACTTTCTTTCCCAAGGATGGGCCATGGCCACATATTCACCATTTTATATCCTTTAGGTGTGTGCGGACCTTCCTATCTTCACACACCTAAGCAATGAAACTTTTTGTTGAAGTGCCCTAGTTAACATTTTTCACATAAAGTTGATGGATCTTATCCGCCATAACATTTTAATATGCATCATTAATTCATTATACAATTGGTCCTTGACCTGAAAATACCATTTAAAGATAGCCTTCAAACTGAGAATCAGACAGGGGTGTTGGGAATGAAGCATATGGCTGCTCCTATTTTTGCTGGAATCTTATCAGCTTTGCGAAGGGTCATTGCGCGGCGTGTGTCACTCAAGGTATGCATATTTGTATAAATGGTTTGCTTGTGCATTGCATGTTAACCTGAACTTCCATTTTACCACTCACTTCTTGAAAAACTCCAACTAATCAATGTTATCTAATTGCAGCCTTTCTGTGCTTTCAGAATCAGCTTAAAAGGAGACTTCATGCAATCACTATTGCTTCTGCAACATGCTTTGTATTTCCTTTAGCGATTTGGGAGATGGTATTAGTAAGTCTGGTTCAATGACTCTAATCAATTGCATTGCACTTGTAAAGTAGATGGTTGTAGTTTGGCAAGTTATCTATTGGATTCCATAAAGTGTTATATTTACTAACAGTTAGATCTATCTTTGTGCTTTTCTTGAATCAGGGAACTTCTGACAACAGCATAAAGTTGCCATTTTCATCATTGACATATTGGGCCACTATTCTCTTTGGGGTTATCTTAATATTCTACATTGATAGTATTGCGGAAGAGAGGTAGATTGCTAAAGGAATATCATTTGCAATGCCCTTTTGTCTAATTGAATTTATTACTTCCTATGTAGTGCGTGTATTAGAATCAACAGCATAATGTCATGCTTCCTTGTGCATGCTTTAAGCCATCTTTAGGCAGCCAAAAACTGCATTGGGTTTGTTAACTATCAACTGATGAATAGTTGATCTGTCTCATCTTCAAAGTTTTATTAAGCATATCAGTGAACTTTTGTGGTCTGGACCATCAAATAGAAGATTTAGCCCTTGATAAAATGGAGTGGAGGAAGCAAATTCAAGGACTTAAACGTAGTTTATAAAAGGCTTTGTTTGGTGGAGAAGGCCCATGTGAGCGCATATACTCATGCTTGTGGGCCATTGTACAAAGCAATTGAGACTTAAACCTTCTATATTTAATGAAAAAGTTTTTCAGATTCACAAGGAACATGAGATGTTGGCAATGTATGTCAAATTGTCAATAATACTCAAACTTTTTCTCCTCCTCATGAAAAACCCAAATGATTTATCTTCCCCTACGATGCCTTTGCACCTACTTTATTCGAGTTCCAAAAGTCATCTCTTTCTCTTAAGAGGATATGTGAAATGCCAAGATTTAGTAAGGTTTGTTAAGAAGTTCCCTAATTAACAGCTATTCCCACCTTGTTGTCGCATGAAACCCCCCGCCATCACACAGATTCCAGCTATATTGTTGAGCTCTTCAAATTCTTAAAGATGATCTTCAAGGAAGCTGGATTTGTTCTGTGCGGGAATTTCCATTTTGCTGATAGTTTTCCCAAGTATGGCGACCTTCAACAATATTAAAAGGCTAATATTCCATCTCCAAATCATGTTTTCTAACTTGCCATTGACTCCTAGCATTAGCAGTTGATGTAGGAAATGTAACAAGGCTCTCCAAAGTTAGCTCCTCCCTCATTACGATGTCCAAACATGAATAGCTCGTGCAGCCATGGTCTGTGTGTGTGGATTTGTTCTTGCTTTTCACACAATTTGATTTCTTGTTGTAATAGTTACATGTCCTTTAGAGGGGCAGATGAATGACCTTAAGTTCTGTTTTTCTGCAGATTACATATAGTTTTTTCTTCTCCAAGGCATTTGATGGTAGCTGGAGGATGCATCATAGTCATGGAGACTCTGTATAAGATGGACTTTTCTTTACCTGGCTTTTTGATCTCCTCTACAATTTTAGGCTTTGGTATGTGTGGAAACTGTTGCTTCTTGACGCCTGTTTCTTTATATATGCATGTAGTTCTGAATGGTTCTCATAATTGGAACACCAAATTTGTTTTGCAAACTGATGTGTAAGAACCAAAACATACCTACTTGAGAATATTGTATTATGATTATCAAAGCTCGGTTTATTAGTTTGTAAACCTACTTCTGAAAGTGAAACAAATAGCTTGATTTTGATTTTCTAATATTTAGTTTATCATTGATGACATAGATCTTAACAATGGCCAAAGTGTTACCCTGAAATGTATATAAATCAAGATTCTCCTTAAATGATATAAATCTCAATAATGGCCAATTGTCAACTTGAAAGGAAATGAATATAGATAGTCCTCAAGCCTTAAACTAAGCGAAGGTCTACTGAGTCTTGTAGTGGTAGACTACTTTAAAAACTAAGCATTTCACGAGTTAATGAGTCGTAGGACTTCTTTGAGTATAGCTTCAAGTAGCTCTAAGAAGTTTAGGTCTTTATCGCCAGTTTGGCACTCGGATGGATTCCACGTCTTGGCATTCCCAATAGCAGTCACGTACTATTTGTAAAGATTATTCACCTTTGACTAAATGATGGTCTTAACTTTATTTATTTATTTATTTTTTGTCCAACTTTCTTTTTTTTCAATTCTTATTGGTGAAGAGGTTGATTCAATAGGACTAGGAGTTGTGTATTCATCTTGCTCCTTCCGATTCAAAAAGGCTGGACGTAAGAAGTCATTGCAATCATCTTATACATTGCTAATGAAGCAGGGGTCACCTTTATTTATTTATTTATATATATTTTTTTCCAATTTAATGTTACTGTGAATTTGGAGTTAAGTGGTATGTTCCTCTAGTATGCTATTAGATAAATTATTTTTTTGTCTTCAATTTTTAATATAAAATGCTATACTTTAGTTTGTTAAACAATTAATGCCAAAAATTTTAAAGGAAGATATATTTATGTCTATACTATATTAATTGTACAACAAAAAAAATGTGATAGCTTTGGAATAGTTCATGTCTAATATTGTTGGGGGTTGATTGGCTTAAGAGTAAGGCAACCAGTGGCAATCAAAGGTGTTGAGTGTGCCATATCATATTCTAGTGAATTTATGAAAAAATAAAGTTAACAGACATAATGTCAAATATGGATTAAATTATTCATATCATCTCATAGATTAAGTCTCACCATATATGTTATTAGATCCAAAATATAGAGCAGCAAACAAGAGGATGAAATGGTCTACACAAATGACGAGGACAAGAATTGAAACACCTATATCTAAGAACAAAACAATTTTGGGAACAATATTTGAATCGTATTTTTTCTTATTTCTAGTTGATTTGGTATGTTAAAAGTTTTATTAGGGAAAGAGTTTAGGGAAGTACAAACAAAAGAATTTTGGGAACTACATGTGAATCTTATTTTTCTTATCTTCAGTGTATTTATACTTGTGAAAGCTTTGCATATTAAATGACATTATATATTTGGTTCAAAAATAGAACTACACCTGCGGACTTTCCCTCAAGCAGGATTTGTAAATGTTGCATGTAATTTGCTTGCCTTATTTTCACAGTGAACTTGAAGGCTCACGTGCTTTAAACAGTGACTCCCAGTTCTCTAACTAAGCTACTTAATGGCATAATCTCACATATGCCATGAATCATTGATCAGGACTCGCCTTTGGCAGTGTGTCAACCAACCGCATGCTGCTGTTCTTTTACTTCATGTCACTAATCACTTTGCTTCCACACCAGAAGAAAAATTACCTGACATAGAATAACAATAAACTTATCCAATCTGCATCACTACTGGCCTTAATTGTGTGGCAGGATGTCTAGAATATGGCAACCCTTGTCCTGGGGGCAGACTTCAACTTCTGCAGAGTACTAAATAGTGATTTCGACATCTCTTGTAGCATATTCATAGTTCAAAATTCAATACTGGACCACAATAAGATGTCTTACAATAAAAATTCGCACCAAATAACACCATAGGTGTGGGCAAAATTCCTCTAGTGAAATTTCAGAGCAAGGGCCCCAAAACCCTTGGGAAATCTGTGATTTTCTTTTTTCAAATCTCAATAGAGATTATATTCTATGGGAGTATGGATTTAGCGCAGTGAGATTAACCATACCCACCCATTTTCTTTGTCAAAAATCCTGAAATCGACAAATAAATCTAATCAACGAATCGGCTTTTTTTTTTTTTTTTTGGGGGGTTATCTGAAGATCTATTACGTGGTCAATTCATCTTCCATCATTATTTATAGGCTACATAAGTTAGCCATATTGCTTGCTGATGTCGGTGATATGCAGTTGTCTTCTGACCTTGTTGTTCTGATACCAAGTTGCATTGGTGGGTTAATGTTAGACTGCAATTCGATAAGGGTTTGTACAGGAGTTAAAGGAGAGAAAAATGAAAGTCCTTTGGGAATATATACATATATATATATATATATATATATTTTATTGTTTTCTTTTGCTCTCATTTTCGACTGTATACATACTTGTGGAATCCTATCATATTATTACGTCACTAACTACATCATGTTATACTTTTATAAATGAAAGGCACTATGCTTCTGCATTCCCTCAATTTTTGCCTATTATTATAATTCGTTATGGTAGAACTTACAGAAAGCTGGTTAAACTTTTAGGAATTTATGAAGCAACTTCGTTGGAACGGGTTAGGAGAGATTCTCTTCAGTCTTCAGAGGTAGCAAATGGAACTTTTGAGAACCAAATGCACGCTTCACCTCTTCCAACATAACTAAGAGTATGAATTTTCAAGTTTTTTTATTTCTTTATTTCCTCATTTAAGATTTCTTTTGCCGTATTTTTATATATTTGTGAGATAATATTTGCACCTTCATTAGTTCATGTATAAAGCCTTTTGACTCTTATATGCATTTAGTATGAATTGAAACCTTAAAATCAATCTATTATTCATGAATCTTCGGCATTGGCTTCATCTCTGTTTGTCTTTGCCAAGGGAGATGGCTCTTCCATCACTTAATTTCTATGTAGTTTTTTCCACTTGTTTCACTTGAAGTTTCTCCAAGTAATATGTGTAATCAAGTTTCCCTTCACTCCTTGATGTGCAGGGCTTGAACAGCCTAAAACTTGATCTAAATGGAAACTCTCCTATGTGGATCAATTTTTCCATTTGTGCTGTAACCTGAACAGTTCATTCAAGAAGACAAAAAGGCCTCATCTGACAATATGTGAGATGATCATATTTTTTGGAAAAAAAATTTTAGTGATTTGGTAATGGGGAAAGGTGATCTGTACAAAGTCAAGGTTTCGGGTGGAAAATTGGTATTAGAAAGCTCTACAGGTTGTGTAAAATGGAAACGTTTGGTATCAAAATGGCCAATAATTTGGACAAGAAATTTTGAGTCGTGGATTAGAGTTTCTGAGGGAGAGAATTAGCCTCTCATTTTTCTTTAAGATTTTGTGAGCACTTTCAATAACAAGTGTAGTAGTGAATTAGTTGAGAATCCTAAGCCAAATGGCTGAACTGCTAAATAGACATCTTTTAGTGGTCTTGGGCTTGCCTTACAATTTGTAGTGGATGAGGCATGTGCAATTCTATGTCAGTGATTGAATTAGAAAACATGTTTGATTCCTCCAATCTGCATCTCATTTAGAAGATGGTCGACCAAGGAATTTTAGAAAGACCTGTAGTTTTTCCATATCATCCTTCTATGAGAAGTTAATCTCCACATCTCCTCTCCAATGTACGATTTCCAACTAGCTGTGGTCAAACATACATTTAATTATGGGTTCATTTGGAGGTCTCCATTTTCTTTAAGAGCGGTCTTTTTCAAATGATGTGCATGCCAAGGCAGAGTTTTAACTATAGGGATCATTTGAGAAGGGAGTTAGCATTCCCAGGTTCTATCACCTATACAATAGAGGATATGAAATATTTGTTTCTGTTTTGTCCAATTTTCTGTACTCTTTTTTTCTTCCTGGGTTCATCACTTGTGATGTTAGTTTTTCCCAACTCCAAGGCATCGTTGTTTCAAAGTTCTAGTTCATATGCGTGCTCCTGAAGAGGGTAGAAAAGTTTCTGCTACCTGTACTGGACGATAAAAGTTTTCATAGTCCTTTTCCTTGAAATCAAAGTTCAAGTGTATATACTATATAGTATCTAATATCTTAGCCACCAGTTGTATTTGCATCTTGAGGTTTACAATGTTGAAATGTGCTTTTGTATCGGTGTTTTGTGCGTTATTAGGTCTTATTGGTAAATGGGGACGTGCGTTGTTCGCAATCAATTAGCGTTTTTCCTAATCTCATAGATGATGAAAATATTTGCAGTAAATATGAAAAAAATTTAGTACCAAAATAATAGAAAAACATAAGATAAATGAAATAAAACAGAAATATATTGAAAAAAACATTGGTGGTAGGGCATTTTGAGCAGATTTATAATTGTTGAGATAATGGTGGGTTGCTTAGGTAGTTACGGTAGTTACGCTTACACTGGTGGGTTGTTTGGGTATAGAAAGGCATTTTGGGCAATTTCGGTGGCAAAAAGGCGCCATTTGTCAACTGCCAAGTATTCTTATTATAATAATATAGATGCACCACTGCAAATTTCTTACTTCCGTATGCCAATATTGTGATTGCAACTCAATCTCTATGTAGTATGTAAATATCTACCAAGTCCAATGAAGAGGGAACTGAAAGAACAAGTATGTCCTGAATTTCCGTCCTCTCTCTTTGGAATCCTGAAGACTAATGAATTTATCGTCTAACTTGCTCCTAAACCCTTAAATTTATCAAGTGTCCTATCCACTGTATGTTATTATTGTTTTTAGCGTTATTTATTATTGGTGGGAAAAAGGCTTAGTTGAGTTATTATTATGATAAATGTGATTGTGATGATGATCTGGAAACTTAAAACTACGCACTTAAGTTGAGAACCTTTACCTAGCCATCATCACCGGCCTTGTATGGGTTTTTTGTGCTCGCAATTGAAGCCAACTATATGGATGCTGTTAAACTGTATTCTATAGAAGCAGGGAATGAGATCCTTTTAGTTGGATTTGATTAGTAAATCATTCTCATCACAGATTCGTCATGGACACATGGATGACTTGAGTAATTAAAATCTGTGGCTCATTCAACTAATTGTATGCTTGTCTGCTTTTTTTATTTTATTTTATTTATTTATTTAAGCAGGTGGTAAATAGAAGCTCTTTACCTCAATACTTTGAACCTTGAAGCTGAACAAGAAGGGGGACCTTGGGCTGATATTGCCTTGCAAGAAATTAAAACACCCATTTTTTTTTTTTTGTTTTTTCAAATAGATCTCATTACTTCTTGTTTTCCCCTTCATTTAACAGAGGGAGCCATTTACTCGAATTGTATTGTACAGTAGTAGATACAGATCCTATATATATTTTGGAGTAAACATTTGCATGAGCATCACTTGATTGTTGATTCACAATTTACTTATTTATTTTCCCCTTGCCTACTATGCGGGTGGGTGGCATCACTAACTATCTATGATATTCAGTTTTGTCAAGATATCCCCTAGACATTTGAAGGACAAATCGCTTGAGGGTTAGCAAGTTACTATAGGAAGGTTTAGAAATTTTCACAAATATCCAATGGTTGCTGGCACCTAGAGTTGGTTTAGCATATCTCATTTTTAAAAATGTTTATTTGAGAATTCTTAAACATTTGTAGACAGACTACTTAAAATTTTTTAAAAAAGTTTTCCTTCTTTCTTTTAATACATTTATCATTATTATAAAATGTTTTTTTAAGGGGACATTTATCATTAGTTTTATAACCTTTTTGAGTAAATTCTTTTTATTAATTTCTAATTCTTTATAAACTATTATTCACATTTTATTGCACAAGATAATTAGTTTTACAAATTGTTATTTAATATTTATTAATGTACCTGTTTCATAGTAGATTTGAATGATAGTGTGTTGATTGTATTTGAGTTATTATGTGGAGTTCATTGTTTAAATCTTGATATTTGAATATTTGAATGTAACAGTGTTGAAATTTGTATTTCATTTTCTTGCTTTTCGCTTCACTCGCATTTGTATTAAATCAATAAAGATTGCCTGTTAATTAACTTAATTTACTGAAAAAACTTGGGTAAATAAATTGTTTAAGTTGAAGTAATTCTCATTCATATTATATAACATGAAAGTAGGGGTGTGCAAAAATCCGGTTTGGTTTGGTTATCACCTAAAAATGAACCGAATCGAACTTGAATTGGTTTGGTTATTTTGAAACCGAAACCAAACTTAACCACCCTTCAAACCAAACCAATCCAAATCGAACAAGTTCGGTTTGGTTAGATTTGGGTTGATCGGTTTATATATGTTAATTTTACAATTATAAATTTTATAGTTAATATTATTTTACCTTTTCAAAATATATTTCATCTTTTCAGTTTTACAATAAAATACATTATTATATTCAATAATGGTGATTTTTTTCTCCTGGGCTTCAAATTGTTAGGGTTATAAAAGAATTGATCATATTACCTTTTTTTTTTTTAGTCCAGTTTGGGTTAGTTTCAATTTTCTATTGTGTAAACTGAAACCGAACTTGAACTGATCGATTTTTTAAAATCGAAAACTAAAAATCGAATCAAACAAAATTGATTACATTGGTTTGGTCGGTCATGATGAACACCTCTAATTTGCAATACCCACCTAAAGCCCCCCAATGGCTCCCTCTTTTTAAAATTCACAATTTACAAAGTTGAAGTAAATTTTCTCATAAACTCTATCTTGTCTTCTTAAAAGTGAGTTTTGTACTTTGTACAATAAAGGCCCTCTTTGGGAGTGTGGCGAAAGCCATGTTACGGTAAATAATTTTGACAAACACAGTTTGAGTGTCATTTGATACATACATGTTTGTAATTAAAACGCAATTTGAGTGCATTTTAGTAAAGCTCTTTTCCATTATTTTTGTATTTGCCGCGTTTAAAAAAAAATACTTTTGGGAAGAAACACGCACTTTCAAGGAGGGCCAATCACTTTCAAGGAGGGCCAATGATACTATTTGTATTTAACCATAAGGGTCAAGGTTTATAACAAAAGCATTTTCCTATTTATATATCAAAACAACTCGCATACAGCAAAAGGGGTCGTGTAGATTGTTTGTAACGCCCTTCCCTTACAATGCTTCAATTATAAACCCCCCAAACAATGTCAGTAACTGCGCCGCCGCATGTTTTCAATTCTTGGTTCTTACTTCTTGAAAAAGCGATATGTCGTTGCAATTGCAGGGTCTCTCGCCCATATTACAACCCTTGAATCGCTCACCCTCTTTACGCTTTATTAACGCAGCAATGTACCACAAACGTCGTCTCAGCTTCGTTCTTGTCCCACCACCAGCTGCTGCTTCCACTCCTTTGAGAAGTGTTCAGGTGCACACATTTGATCTTCCTGGAGGGATTGGGTAATTTGTCGCTCCATTTTTATTTTTATTTTTTACCGAATTCAGGGTCATTCCCTTTTTTTTTTTTTTTTTTTTTTGTGAGATTGTTGGATTTGAATGATTTTTAGTATATTTAGATGGTTTCATTCCTAAAAGCCTATTGTTGGTAGGTTTAATTTCAGAGATTAGTCTTGCATGCACTATGTGTTTTTCCAAGCTAATACAAATAAGAAGCCTCACCCGTAAGAGGGCCTTTTCCTAAGGAGAAAAATAAAATTCTCTTACTTGCCTTTATGACATGTTCTACGTGGCTCCGGAGGGACAGCGGGCCAAAATGAGCATCAACACCTATGGTAGTAGTTGGTCTTTAAAGCCAAAAGAAGAAGTGAGTGATTAAGACCCCAAAGTTGACTAAAATAGATTTGGATCTAGAGGCTAGAAGAAGAACTGTATTTAATGGTCGATCGATAATTAACTACTTGAAACAAATATGAGATATTTGGGATTCAATAGGAATCAAAAGCCTAGGAGCCTAAAAGGGTGATATAATGTCATGATAGAAGAGACTTAAGACCGAGTGAAAAGATAGCTAAAAGCAGCAACATAGATCAAGATAGTGTTATAGATAATCATCAATAGATTGGAGTTATGAGATGAAGTTGGGATCTGCATTTGTGACATTATAGGTTTGTACCATCATGTGCTTTTACTGGGTGGCACTAGTTGTCCAGCCATGAAAATATCTTTTATTGATTTATTTTCATATGTTTTTAAAATTATTCTCCTCCTTGTGCATTAATGTCTTTGAGTCTCTTTGTTTCTTAATCTCAGGATGAATGACTTCTTTGATGTTGAGCTTGAGGTCCGTGATTATGAACTAGATCAGTATGGCGTTGTTAACAATGCTATCTATGCAAGTTATTGCCAACATGGTAAAATCCCATTTTGACTTATTCAATTACTTGGTAAAGTTATTAAACTTGAGATATCTCATTTCATTTACTGCTTCTTTGCTTCTTGTTTACTTAACAAACAAAAAATGATGTTTGGTAGTTTTAACTGTTCCAGAAAACTCAATTTTTTTTATATTTTATTGATTTAATGTGAAAAAATGTTTATCTGGTTACTTCAAGCTTTATTTTCCCTTTTGTTGTGTGTATGTAATTCCTTGCTACCTTGCGGGTGAATGCCATTATGCACTTGAACTTCTTAAAATTGTAGGTAAACCAATTCAAACAATTCAAGAAAGTTATCACTTGTTCCCATGTTAAGGCGCAGGGTTTGTTTCTTGGGATCAACCTTCCCAGAAAAGGCTGCCCATCATCACCTCTCCCAGACCCTATTCTTAGTGGGAGCCTTGTGCACCATATAAGCTAAGATATATAGTTTTTTTCAATCAATTCAAACAATTTAGTCAAACCAGAGCTACTTTCATGGAAGAGTTCTAAATGGACGGCTTTTCATTTGGGTGATTATAAGTTACTTTGAGTACAACTTCAATTCGGGAGAATTCATATGCTTCAAAGTGATTGCAAATATCACCCAGCTGAAATCCAAAGTGAAGTGGCTGCCAATAGAATCTTATGTAAACCTTCCCCTTGTAGTCAGTTCTTCACCTACTAAGCTTGGGAAGCTATCAGAGCTAAGGATGACAAGGTCCCATGAAGAAATATCGTCTGGTTCAAGGATCTTGTTCCCAATCCAAGTGAAGCATCACAAATTGGGAAGCTGTTATTAAAAATTTTCTCAAAATGCTCAAGATCATTCCTAATGATAAGTGCTCTATGTGTTGTAATAGTGATGAATCATGTGTCATCTATATTCTGAATATTAATTCAGTCTCCAAGGCTTTGTAGAAGTGTCTTGCATTGTTCACATCCCTCATAAAAAGAATTAGCAACTCAAATAAAGAGGCATATTGGGCTTTGAAATATAGCAAGCATTCTAAGGAGGGTATAAGCCTTGGATTTTCAACATGGCTCGTTATATCTTCTGGGAACAAAATTTAAGATGTTTCAGATCCTAGACAAGATCAATACCCATGGTTTAAGAGGCGATTAAAAAAAGATACATCTATAAAGATTGTGAATAGAATATAACCTATGGGGTACAGTCCCTCTGCAGATTTCATAAGAAGCAAGTGGTAAATAACCACCTTTGCCCATGTTCCAATGGAAAGAATTTATCAGTAGCTCCCTGCATCTTATTATGTTTTTAATAGTTAAAACTACTGATCTTGGTTTGCTTGAAGAGGGGAATGTAGTGGACCATGTAAAGCATGATGAAGGGAACCCAATTTTCTCTTATGCAGCATGTACATTTACTCAAGATAACTTAGAAGTTCTGGCCAGAGGATTGGAGTTAGTGATAGGGGTAGGCAAGGGTCGAGCTGGATTGGTTTTGACCTAAAATGAACCCAACTTGAAGTGTTTGAAAATCAAATTAAAATATCAAGTACCCCACCAACCTAGCCATCGGATCGAGTGGTTGAATTTACAGAATTGTGAACCCTACAGAAAGATTGAAGGTTTTGAACTTTCAGAACAAAGTTTTGATCTTTCAGAAGGAAACTTAAAGAAAAAGAGCAAAGAAGGAAGAAAGGGGTGAAAATTGAAGGAGTGAGAGATGGGGCAGGGGGTTTAACATTTGTAGAGGGGGAGAAAAGAATGGTTGTTGAGAGGTTATCATTAGTGCTAATGCTGATTGGGGTTCTACTTGGAATAAATATCACTTCTGCTAAAGGGTGATAAATGAAATATTGAATTGGAAAAAGGGAGAGAACTTGAAGAAAAGTTAAACTAATATTAGGAATTTGCCATGTTATCTGCCTCATAATAATGTAAGGACTTAGGTCTGAGATATGAATTGTTGGAATTAGAGGAGGTATGTCTTTCTGCTGAATACTGTAAGAAGTACCTTAAATTAGGAAGGAGATTATTGTGAGAAGGTGTAACTTTTCTTTGGGTATCCATTGGAGAATATATCGTAGTGATGGATTTTCTGGCATAAATCCTATCTTGCGTATTCAGCTGATATAAGTATCCAGGGGATTGGAATCACATGAATGATTTCCACTTCATTGAAAATTTACAAATGGTGCTCCCCCCTCCCCCTCTCCCACCACCACCAAAACATAAAATAAAATAAAAATTAAACTTTTTGTTCATAAAAAATAAAAAATAAAAAATAAAAAAATGAAAGGAGAAAAGCCAGATCGGACTATTGGAGCATATCCCTCTTTTTGAATTTGATTTCATGGACTTGCTTCTTTTTCTTTAGTAGTGACACCATTCTTGATGTTGCAGCAATATATTACAAGCTTTTAGTGATAGGTTTTTTCTTGGAGGTATTGAGTAGGTCGTCATGAGCTACTGGAAAGAATAGGCATCAGCCCAGATGCCGTTGCTCGTACCGGCAATGCATTAGCTTTATCAGAGCTATCCCTCAAATTCCTTGCACCATTACGAGTACGTCTATTGTTGTAACACACAATTAAACCCTTTTAAATATAGCATCCATGTTCTTAATCCCTTCTCTTGTGCAGCCAGAGTGGTGACAAGTTTGTTGTGAAAGTGAGGATCTCTGGCTCATCAGCTGCCCGCTTGTTTTTTGAGCACATCATCGTCAAGCTACCAAATAACGAGGTGTTATTTAATCCTTAATTGTCTGTAGCTTATGTTGTTTCAAGTTTCGATGACTACTTTAATAACTTGGTTTACCTGGATTTCGAATTGATCAGCTCATTTTGGAAGCTAAAGGCACAGCGGTTTGGCTCGACAAAAACTACCGGCCTGTTCGTATTCCTCCTGAAATAAGATCAAAGTTCGTTCAATTTATTCGTCATGATTCAACCAACTGATTTCACTGGCATGGGAGCTTTAGCTCCGCGAAGACTTTAGGTGAATGAATCAGTTTGTCTTTCACTTGTACTAAATTTACTTTTTGGAACCTGAAATGAAGTTGATTTATTCCTGGTGAATAACTTGTGTCATCAATGGAAACTGATATCAATTCTATAAAAACTGGCTTTGATGTTTGCTTACATGAACATATGTTTAATGTTTAAACTAATCACTACACAATCTCCTAAGTTTGGAAACAGCAGCGTTTGCCCATCTTTCTCTCTTTTTTCCAGTATCTACCAACTTCAAATATTGATTTTCTTCAAGAGTTCATCATTTGTATTCTTTTAACTAATTGTTGTAGTTTGTAGAACAAAAGGATTAATTTGTTTGGCTTGGGGAGGAATGATACAAATGTTTGTAAACCTAGCTCTTTCATATGACAAGCCTTCAATCCTCTCTTTTTGAAGTGTCCTCCAAATTCAAAAAGCAGAGATCACGGAATTGGGTCTCTCCTTCACAAGGGCTTTTAATATCAGGGAAGGCTCTTGAAGGAGAGGTTTTTTTTTTTTTTTTTTTTTTTTTCTTTTAATCATAGTGGAGTTGGTACCTTATAACACCTATATTCTTCTTTTATTTATTTATTTATTTATTTTATCTCTGTCAACCCACTTCAATAATGATATATTCCTATGAGTAGGACTGGGGTATGCAGGAAAGATACCCGTGTAAGTAGAATTACTCTTCAGAAAAAGATAAGGCCTTGTTTGGTGAAGGATTTAAAAACATTTTAAATCTAAGATTTCTAAAAAAACTTGTGTGGTTGAGTTATTTTCAAAATATTTAAATATTATTTTTAAGTTTGACTTTAAAATTTGTGAAAAAAATAAGAATTCAATAAAAAATTGTTTTTTTTATTTTTTAAAAATGGATTCTAAAAACATCTTTTTAAAAAGTTGTTTTTAAACTGGATACCAAACAAGCCCTAATATTTTTTATCCGGTTTTTATGGTAAACAAAACAAAAGTTTTTGTTATATATTTTTTTGTTTTGAATTTTTTGTTTTTATTTTTATTTTTTATTTTTTATTTTTTATCCATGCACGCCGAGTGATAAAAAAGAGAGAGTTTACTTTAGTAAATTCGTATAAATTATTGTTAATAAGGGTATTTTGGTAAAATCTAAAAATTGTTGCTCTGACTCTTTTTCCATAAAAAACCATCATGAGATCACAAAGAAAATCAAGGTTTTATTTTTTTTGGTTAAAAGACTCCTTAAAAAAAGCACAATATATAATTCAACTCAAGTAAATCTTTTTTCAACTATATAAGGTCGACAACTAAGCATTTTCTTAAATAATAGAACATGATATATATATCAATTCATAAAGAGCAAGTGGATCCTGGACAACAAGTGAGATTCTAAGCTCACACAACTTGCAAACTAAAAGTGAATACGCTTGGAATAAAAGGTTCATCGACTCACATCATATTGCAAATAACATTTATTTTTCCTGTATCAAGATTTAATCTTTGTTTGCTATCTTGATCACGAATGTTGAAAGTGGTTGTTCAGTAAATTCGTAAAAATTATATTCAGCAATAATAGTTTGGTAAAATCTTGAAATTATATCTTTTTCCATCAAGAACCACCTTGAAATCACAAAGAAAATAAAGGTTATGAGATTAACCATTATTATTATTACTATTATTTTTTGTTAAATAGCCTAGGCAAGACTTGAGCACATTTGATCCATCAAAAGAGCATAATATAAATAAATTCAACTCAACTCAACTAAGTTTTTTTCCAACTGTATGGGGTCGGCAACTAAACATTTTTCAAAATACATAGAGCATGATATATAAATATCAATTCATAAGAGCAAGTGGACCCTTATACAACAAGTGAGATTAAACTCATACAACCTACAAACTAAAAGTGAGTATGCTTGGAACAAAAGGTTCATCACTCGTACCATATTGTAAATATAATTTATTTTTCTTATATATACCAAGATTTGATCTCTGTTTGCTAACTTGATCAGAAATGCTAGAAGTATATTTTGGTAGTTCAGTAAATTCGTATAAATTATTGTTAACAAGGGTATTTTGATAAAATCTTGAAATTGTTGCTTTGACTCTATTTCCATCAAGAACCACCGTGAGATCACAAAGAAAATCAAGGTTACGGGATTAAATATTAGTGTTTTTTTTTTTGGTTAAATGGCCTAGGCCAAGACTTGGACACATTTGACTTCTCAAAGAAAACACAATATAAAACTTAACTTAACTCAACTAAATCATTTTCCAACTATATGGGGTTGATAACTAAGCATTTTTCCAAATAATAGAGCATGACATAAATATCAATTCATAAGAAGCAAGTGGATCCTTAGACAATGAGATTCTAAGCTCACACAACCTGAAAACTAAAAGTGAATATGCTTGGAATAAAAAGTTCACTGACTCACACCATATTGCAAATAACACTTATTTTTTTTGTACCGAGATTTGCTTTGTTCGCTAACTTGATCATCAGAATTGCTGGAAGTAGATTTTGGTAGTTCGGTAAATTTGTAAAACTTATAGTCAGCAAGGGTATTTTGGTAAAATCTTGAAATTATTTCTTTTTTCATCAAGAACCACCCGAAATCACAAAGAAAATAAAAGTTATGAGATTAACCATTATTGTTTTTATTTATTTATAATTTTAAATGGCTCAGGCCAAGACTTGGGCACATTTGTCCTCTAAAAAAAATACAATATAGATAAACTCAACTCAACTAAATCTTTTTTCAACTATATGGAGTAGACAACTAAACATTTTTCAAAATACACAGAGCATGATAGATATATCAGTTTATAAGGAGCAAGTGGACGCATGAACAACAAGTGAGATTTTAAGCTCACACAACCTGCAAACTAAAAGTAAGTATACTTGGAATAAAAGGTTCATCGACTCATACCATATTGCAAATAACATTTATTTTTCCTGTACCAAGATTTAATCTCTATTTGCTAACTTGATCACGAATGTTGGAAGTGGAAGTTCAGTAAATTCGTAAAAATTATTATCAATAAAAATAGTTTGGTAAAATTTTAAAATTGTCTCTTTTTTCATCAAGAACCATCTTAAAATCATAAAGAAAATAAAGGTTATGAGATTAACCATTAGTGTTTATATATTTATTTATTTATTTAAATGGCTTACGTCAAGATTTGGGCACATTTGACCCCTCAAAAGAGCATAATATAAATAAACTCAACTAAACTAAACTAAGTCTTTTTGCAACTATTTGGGGTCGGCATGCAACTAAGCATTTTTCAAAATACATAGAGCATGATATAGACTTGGGCACATTTGACCCCTCAAAATAACACAATATAAATAAACTCAACTCAACCCAACTAAGTCTTTTCATAACTGTATAGGGGTCGGCAACTAAACATTTTTCAAAATACATAGAGCATGATATAAATATTAATTCATAGGAGCAAGTGGACCCTTGGACAACAAGTGAGATTCTAAGCTCACACAACCTACAAACTAAAAATTAGTATGCTTAGAACAAAAGTACGTTCATCGACTCACACCATACTGCAAATACAATTTTTTTTTCCTACATACCACGATTTGATCTTTGTTCGCAAACTTGATCACGAATGCTGGAAGTATATTTTGGTAGTTCAGTAAATTCGTATAAATTATTATTAACAAGAGTATTTTGGTAAAAGCTAGAAACTGTTGCTCTGACTCTTTTTCCATAAAAAACCACCCAAAGATCACAATGAAAATCAAGGTTATGAGATTAAACATTAGTGTTTTTTTTTTGGGTTAAATGGCCTAGGCCAAGCGTTAGGCACATTGGACCCCTTAAACACAACACAATATAAACTCAACTCAACTCAACTAAATCTTTTTCCATCTATATGGGGTGGATAGCTAACCATTTTCTCAAATAATAGAACATGATATAGATATCAATTCATAAGTAGCAAGTGGACCCTGGACAACAAGTGAGATTCAAAGCTCACACAACCTGCAAACTAAAAGTGAATACGCCTGGAATAAAATGTTCGTCGACTCGCACCATATTGCAAATAACATTGACTCCGAGTTCACACAACCCGCAAACTAAAAGTAAGTATGTTTGGAACAAAAGGTTCATTGACTCGCACCATACTGTAAATACAATTTATTTTTCTTATATATACCAAGATTTGATCTATGTTCGCTAACTTGATCAGGAATGCTGGAAGTATATTTTGGTAGTTCAGTAAATTCATATAAATCTTGAAATGTTACTCTGACACTTTTTCTATAAAAAAACTACTTATAGATCACAAAGAAAATCAAGGTTATGTGATTAAACATTAGTGTTTATTTTTTTTGGGTTGAATGGCCTAGGCCAAGACTTGGGTACATTTGACCCCTTAACAAAGCGCAATATAAATAAACTCAACTCAACTCAACTAAATCTTTTCCCAATTATATGGGGTCGACAACTAAGCATTTTCTCAAATAATAGAGCATGATATACATATCAATTCATAAGGAGCAAGTGGACCATTGAACAACAATAAGATTCTAAGCTCACACAATTGAAATAAAAGGTTCATTGACTCACGCTATATTGCAAATAACATTTATTTTTCTAGTACAAAGATTTGATCTCTGTTCACTAACTTGATCAAGAACGCTGGAAGTAGATTTTGGTAGTTCAATAAATTTGTAAAAAGTCAAGAAGGGTATTTTAGTAAAATCTTAAAATTGTCTCTTTTTCCATCAAGAACCACCCCGAAATTACAAAGAAAATAAAGGTTATGAGATTAACCGTTAGTGCTTTTTTTTTGTTAAATGGCCTATGTTAAGACTTGGGCACATTTGACTTCTCAAAAGAACACAATATAAATAAACTCAACTCAACTCAATTAAGTCTTTTTCCAACTATATGGGGTTGACAATTAAGCATTTTTCAAAATACATAGAGCATGATAGAGATATTGATTCATAAGGAGCAAGTAGACCCTTGAACAATAAGTGGGATTTTAAGCTCACACAACCTGCAAACTAAAAGTGAGTATGCTTGGAATAAAAGGTTCATCGACTCACACCATATTGCAAATAACATTTATTTTTCTTCTACTAAGATTTGATCTCTGTTCCCTAACTTGATGATGAATGTTAGAAGTGGTAGTTCAATAAATTTGTAAAAATTATTGTTAGCAAGAGTAGTTTGGTAAAATCTTGAAATTGTCTTTTTTTTTTTTTTCTTTTTTTTTATCAAGAAACACCCTGAAATCACAAAGAAAATAAAGGTTATGAGATTAACCATTAGTGTTTTTTTTTAAAAAAATATTTAAATGGCTTAGGCCAAGACTTGGACACATTTGATCCCTCAAAAGAACACAATATAAATAAACTCAAGTAAGTATTTTCCTAATTATATAGGGTTAGCAACTAAGCATTTTTCAAAATACATAGAGCATGATATAGATATTAATTCATAGAAGCAAGTAGACCCTTGGACAACAAGTGAGATTTTAAGCTCACACAACCTGCAAACTAAAAGTGAGTATGCTTGGAACAAAAGGTTCATATCGACTCACACCATACTGCAAATAACATTTATTTTTTTACCAACTAAGGGTTGGTTCGGTGGCCATGAGATCGAACCTGAGGGGGGTTGAGGGACTTGCGACGTGGGTTCGAGCCGCCCCTTGACAAATCCTTGGTTGGGAGGAAAAGCCTTTACTCTTCGAATTCCCTAGCCCGGGTGGATTAGTCTTGTCCCAAAGGGGAGGAAGACACCACCAGGGTGCCGAAAAACAGGTAACCAAAAAAAAAAAAAAATAGCATTTATTTTTCATAACTAGTGTTTCGTTGGAAATATCAATTAATTGTCACAAAATAACATTTGCAACAAAAAAATTGTATTGTCTCGCCACTAAAAGTTACGTCACAAATACTTATTGTGACAAAAATGATGTTGTTGCAATTAACTCTATTTTTGTAACGTTTTTTTTTTTTTTTTTTCCTTTGGAAATACCTGAAGTAAAATTACAAAAAATATGATTTGTTTAGCAACGATTTTACATTTGTAACTATTTTTTCTATCACAATATCTAAACTAAAATTACAAAATATGATGTTTTGTGTCGATGCAAATCGTCACTAAAACAAAACCATCAATTACGTTACTTAGTTGTGACCAAATATATCATTGCAAATATACTATTATTTGCAACAATATTTTTTTCGATGCAAATCCATGAATTTTTTTTAGCTTTGACAATAAATTATTTATATTTTAGTCATTAATAAATGCAAATCTTTAACAACAAATAATTTTGTCACCAGTACTCTACACCTCTAATACTAATTATACCAAACAATTATATATTTGTTTTTCTAATAGAATTATATACCAAATAATTAAATAAAAGTCAAATAAATATTGATGATGACTATATTCAAATCCACCAATACCTAAAATAACAAAAGTATCATAACTACAAAATTAAAATTATCATCCAACATGCTAATTTAACTAAGAAGAAAACATTCAAATGATCATCACAAAAAAAGTCTATGCAAAAATAGTGTAGTCAACTTTGAAGAAGAACGCTATCACTGGTCACCATTGTAATCGTCAAATCTGAGAATTTGAAAAAGAAAAAAGTTTATCAGTATTGTTATATTATAGTAATACAAGTACATTGTAAATGGTTAAATATGATGTTACAAGCCTTCGCTTATATATTTAATACATGAAAAAAGTTTTATAATATTCTTTTTCCAAATTTATAGAAGCCTCAATAACATGAAACTAAACTTTCTTATTTTTAAGAGCCCTATATTATATCAACAATGATAGTTTTTAGACATGTATGAGAAAATTTCAACATAACCTCCTCTATGTATCAGACATTTTAGTACACTCTTAAAAACCTGTCATAATATTTCAATATACAATAATTTTTACACTCCAACTAAATTCACATTAAGTACAAGTACATTCATCACGCCATTATCAACACATTAAATGCAATAAATATGAAACTATATTAAGCCAAATAGGAAAAAAAAATCGCCTTTGAAAAAATATATTTACAAAGTTAAGAATCACACCATTGAGAAGGAGGTTCCAAATTACGTGTTATGACAGATCGTATCAATTCTTCCAAATGATCTTTCCTATTCTTCATCTCATTTACTATTTTAATAAAACAATTTTTTTTTAATAAATTAACTTTATTTTATTAAAAATTATCATTGTTTTATTCCAAAATTCAATTTATTATTTTACTAAAAATTATTTTTTAATTTTATTAAAAATGATTTTATTATTTTATTAAAAAATAACTTTATTTTGAGTAAAAATAATTTAATTTCTATGAAAAATTATTTTATTCTTATTAAAAAACTATTCTCAAATTTTTTTGCAAGTGCACGGTCTCAAGTTGTCATATACCGATGAATCGGGTTATCGTTCTCAATGATCGATTCAACTCTTCACTAATTACCATATATAATTAATAACCCTAATTTAGAATTAATTAAATTAAAACAATGCAATTAAAACTAAACAATAATAGAAATTCAAAATCACTAAGAAATCAATGGAGGGAAATTCTAGATGTTTAACTTCATCTAACTTTCAACTATGTCTTTTATATATATTTATTATTAATTTATTCTTCTAGTTTTAAGTCAAAAACCCTCAAATCTCTAACTTCCTTTCTCGAATTCTAAGTTAGAACATATTTATATAATATGATTTTGATCTCTCGATAAAAATCAAAATCATACAAACTTTTTATGCTTAGTGATTTTTTTTTTCTCAACTTCAAAAAATATTATAAATCTCTCAATTCTATAATTATCCTAGGTTATATTTTTTCCAACCCAATTCCAAGTTCCCTCTCTCGAGTATTGAACTCTAGATCTAAGATTAGTCAATCTATGACTAGTAGATCAAAAGCATTAAAATCTGAAACATATAAATAAAGTAAGGAAAATCTATTAATAATAATCAAAACTCAACCTAAGACATAACATTCAAGAGAGGATCCATCTATCCTCTAGATCAATAATCTAGTTCATAATATGAAAGAATAAAACATAAAACAAATCCATGAACATAAACATGAAGAAACAAACTAGATCTAGATGTGATGATTGCTCCCTTGTCTCCAACTTCGCCGTCTTCATCTCTTTCTATCTAATCCACTTCACCTTGTTCTCCTCAGTATTGTGTCTCTAAAACCTTCCTTTATGATGCATTTATAGGTAGGAGAAAGTAGGAAAACACGTTTAAAATACAAATCCTACTCGAAGTAGGATTTGTGAGGCATTTAGGTGCCTAGGTCTCCACTGTGGGTGCCTAGGCCCCCACTTCCTTTTTTTTAGCAAATCACCACCACCACTATAGCGCTGGGGCGCCCAATCTCTGGTTTTGGTGAATTTTTCTCCTATTTTCTAGTCGATTTTCTTCACTTATTTGCCTTGTTTTGCACATGTTTCTTCACTCAATTGCTTTGCCACATGTTTACTACTTCCATATCACTTCAAGACCACTTTACAAACCTGCAAAATCAAACATAAACTAAGTGTAAAAACTATCAAAACATTGCACCCAAAATTATATATAAAAGTGAAAACCGAAACATACTAAACCAAAACTATGGCATAAAACACACTAAACGAAAACTATGGCATAAAACACATAAAAACCTACTTATCAAAAACTGATTTTATTATTTTATTAAAACTAATTTAATTATTTTTAAAATAACTTTATTTTCTTTAAAAACTAATTTTACTAATAATTATTAAAAACTAATTTAAATAATTTTTTATTAAAAATTAATTTTATTTTTATCAAATTAATTTTACTATTTTTAATCAAAACTACTTTAAAACTTCTATTAAAAGTTGCAAACGTTTAGCAATCATAAACAAATGGTTGTAAAAGACTACGTATTTACAACGAAAAATATTTTTGTCACAACAAAAAAGTATACAGAACAAAATACTTTAAACATTTTTACAACAAAAGTATTGTGTCGCAAATACTTTTTAATTATTGACCACGACTTTTTAGCTATTTGCAACAATTTTTTTTATCTGTAACAAATAGGTATAGACTTTAGCAACCATAAAAAAATCATCGAAAAAGATCAAATATTTACAACGAAATTATTTTCATTGCAAAAAAATCGTCACTATAAACCTAATATGTTGTACTGAGTTAATTTTCCTTATGGAAAAACTTGCCTATGACTTCTTGATCTTGTGACTTACAAATTATATATAGTTTTGTGTTCTCTAAGTAGAACGAATTTAAACAAGAGAGAAGGGTGGGGATCGTAGAAATGTCAGTTTTTGTTACTATTTTTTTTTTTTGATAGAAAAGAGGAGGATTATTTAAATTAACAGAGAAAAGTATTACAAAAAAATCGTCGCTATAAACCTAATATGTTGTACTGAATTAATTTTCCTTATGGAAAAAGTTGCCTATGACTTCTTGATCTTGTGACATACACATTATATATAGTTTTATGTTCTCTAAGTAGAACGAATTTAAACAGCAAGAGAGAAGGGTGGGGATAATAGAAATGTCAGTTTTTGTTACTATCTTTTTTTTGTTTTTTTTTTTTATAGAAAAGAGGAGGATTATTTCCATTAACAGAGAAAAGGAACAAAATATACCACTTGTTATACACAACACTAATAAAGTCATAATCTATCACGTCCACTAGGAAGAAAGAGATCTCTGAAGGGCTGACGATCGAGGACCTGGTCAACCATGGCTGGTAATAATTATGAACACTAACCAATCTACGCATTGATTTCCTTCTCTACACATCATATAAAACACTCACATTAATCAATGAACATGAATACGTAGTAGTATTTGTAGTTATATATATATATATATAGTATTATTTCCTTTGCAATTATGAATACATTTCCAACTTTGGAAATGATGATTGGAAATGTGAGCTTTGGTTTATTGGTATTAAGAAAGTTTGGAGAATAAGACCATTAATTGTTCTTGAATCTTTCATACTGAGAAATATTTTGAGTACCGCTGGCCAAAGGCTAAACTGCAAAAATCTAAGTATTTGTGTATAAATTCGATTTCTGTGTATTACAAATCTTCAAGTTCTACTAATTGTGTCTCATAGCAATCCTTTCCCATTTGGAAACATGTATATATCTTTCTTATCGCGCCTAGCCTTGTGCTACAACTGGAAACTGTTGGGAAAAATGATGGATGTAAAGAAATAAATTCTACAATCCCAGGACAATTTCCCAAACTAAAAATACAACAAAGATAACACCAAAGATTTTAGCGTGGAAAACCCTCTAAAAGATGAGGTAAAAACCACGGGACCCGTAGGCCGCTTAAAGAAACTTCCACTATAATAAATGGGATTATAAACGTCACCTTTCGGTGGATCTCTCTCTCACAAATACACAATACCTATGTATCTTCAATTTGTGGATAACACTTCACAAATTGGCTCACACTTTTTCTTCTCAAAGAAACTCTCTTTGAGGCTCTCTAGATCTCTAGAATTAGATCTCTTTGAATATTTGATCTCTCTCAGATGATATTCAAGAATGAAATTAGGGCTCTATTTATAGGAGTTTAAACAGGGGTATTTTTGTAATAGATTTGGTCCTTCCCACGTGAAGTCTGCTGGTCGTCCCATGCATCCCATGCGATTCTTGCTGTTGGCTGCCAGCCGCCCTGTTTGCCTGCTTGTGCCCACGTGAAGTCTGCAAGTTGCCCATGCATGAATTCCGCCCATGCATTGAATTCTTGAATTTTATTTCATGTGGTGGACCCCATCAAATCTCCCCCTCCACCTCATGTGGAACAGGGCTCCTCCACACCTGCAATCTCTCTACAGATAGCAAGCTTTTCTCTGGTCAGGGACTTCGTCATCATATCTGCCCCGTTGTCATTAGTGTGGATCTTCTCAACTTGCAGCAGTTTATTTTCCAGCACATCACGAATCCAATGATATCTCACGTCGATGTGCTTGGACCTTGAATGGAAGGTTGAGTTTTTGCTGAGGTGGATTGCGCTTTGACTATCGCAATAAAGAACATATTTTTCTTGGTTCTGCTGCAATTCTTGTAGGAACTTTTTCATCCACAAGATCTCCTTACAACCTTCAGTGATTGCAATGTACTCTGCTTCTGTGGTACTTAAGGCAATACATTTCTGTAATCGTGATTGCCATGAGACAGCTCCCCCTGCAAAGGTTATTAGGTACCCGGATATCGACTTTCTCGTATCCACATCACCAGCCATATCTGAATCTGTAAATCCTTCTAATACAGATTTATCATTACCAAAACATAAACAATGACTGGAAGTACCTCTAAGATACCTGAGTATCCATTTGACTGCTGTCCAATGTTCCTTTCCAGGATTTGATAGAAATCGGCTCACAACACCAACAGCATGAGCAATGTCTGGTCTGGTGCATACCATAGCGTACATTAGACTGCCAACTACCGATGCATAGGGCACATTGCTTATCTCTGATTTCTCCTCCTCGCTTGAAGGACACTGGCTCGAAGTAAGCTTGAAGTGGCTTGCCAGTTGAGAACTAACAGGTTTAGCTTTGCTCATGTTGAATCGCTCTAAGACTTTCTCAATATACTTTTCTTGAGATAGCCAAAGTCTCTTGCTCTTCCTGTCACGAACAATCTTCATGCCAAGGATTTGCTTTGCGGGTCCTAAGTCTTTCATGGCAAAGGACTTGCTCAACTCTTTCTTCAACGTGTTAATCTTGCCAATATCTTGGCCTACAATTAACATATCATCAACATAAAGCAAAAGAATAATAAAATCACCATCAGAGAATTTCTTGATGAAGACGCAGTGATCAGCTGTCGTTCGGTTGTACTCCGTTTGCTCCATGAACGAGTCGAACTTTTTATACCATTGCCTCGGTGCCTGTTTCAAACCATACAGACTTTTCTTTAGCCTGCATACCAGTTTCTCTTTTCTTTTGACTTGAAAACCTTCGGGCTGCTCCATATAGATTTCCTCGTCAAGATCACCGTGTAAGAATGCGGTTTTTACATCAAGTTGTTCAACCTCCAGATTAAGACTAGCTGCCAAGCCAAGAACAACTCGGATTGAAGACATTTTTACCACCGGTGAGAAGATTTCATCGAAGTCAACGCCTTTCTTTTGTCCGAATCCTTTCACAACCAATCTTGCTTTGTATCGAGGTTGTGAGCTACCTTCTTCGCTTTTGATCCTGTACACCCACTTGTTCTTGAGGGCTTTCTTTCCCTGTGGTAATTTCACCAAGTCAAATGTGTGGTTCTCATGCAGAGATTTCATTTCTTCCTGCATGGCTTTCATCCACTCAGTCTTATGTTGGTCAGTGATAGCTTCAGTATAGCTCTCCGGTTCTCCCCCGTCAGTGAGCATCACATAGTCACTAGGAGGATATCTTTGACTTGGTTGTCGCTCTCTGGTAGATCTCCTTAGCTGTGCTTCTGGTTGGACTTGTTCAGGAACTTGTTCAGGAATTTGTTCAGGAACTTGTTCTTGTTCTGAACTTTGAGCTGGTGGAACATTATCATCAGTATCTGGTGCAGCTTCCTTGTCATCTGAATTTGTTGATGGAGAGACTGGTTCCAGATTCACTGGAAGTTCTTCTGATTGTGGCTTCTCAGGTTTCTGAAAATCCTCGATCGTCTGATCTTCAAGAAACACCACGTCTCTGCTTCTGACAATCCTTTTGTTGACAGGATCCCAAAGTCTGTAGCCGAATTCTTCATGGGAATATCCCACAAAGATACATTGCTTCGCTTTTCCATCCAGCTTGGACCTCTCGTCTCTAGGGATGTGAACAAATGTTCTGCAGCCGAATATTTTCAAGTGTTTGTAAGAAACGTCTTTCCCCGTCCAAACTTTTTCTGGTACGTCGTAGTTCAGTGGAACTGATGGAGAAAGGTTGATTAAATCGACTGCTGTCCTCATTGCCTCCCCCCAATAGGAGTTTAGCAGTTTTGCATTTGAGAGCATACATCTGATTCTTTCACAAATGGTTCTGTTCATCCTCTCTGCGACACCGTTGTGTTGAGGTGTCTTTGGTACCGATTTTTCCAGCCTGATGCCGAAACTTCTGCAGTACTCCTCGAATGATCCGCGATACTCACCACCATTGTCTGATCGTACACACTTCAAACGTCTGCCAGTTTCTCTTTCAACTTTTACATGAAATTGCTTGAAAACTTCCTGCACTTGATCTTTAGTTTTCAAAGCAAAGGCCCACACTTTTCTAGAGTGATCATCAATAAAAGTCACAAAATAATGAGCACCTCCTAGTGTCTTACAACTCATTGTACAGACATCTGTGTGTATTAAATCTAGAATATTTGCCTTTCTAGATGGTGGGGAACTACGAAATGCAACTCTATGTTGTTTACCTATAATACAATCAACACAAGTACGTAAAGATGTACCTGTTATTCCTGGCAAGTGCTCCTTCTTGGAAAGAATTCTGAGACCTTTTTCACTCATGTGGCCGAGCCGCTTATGCCACAACTCGGTGGGAACTTCTTTCCTCATGGTATTTACTTCTTCTTTACACAGCTTGGCTTCTGTGTGGTAGAGTGATGCATCTTTCTTGCCTCTGGCTACTACTAAGTTTCCTTTGGTGAGCTTCCATTTTCCTTCACCAAAGTTATTATTGTAGCCATCGTCATCAAGCATTCCGGTGGAGATCAAATTGAGGCGGATATCTGGAACATGCCTCACATCTTTCAAGAGTAACCTGTATCCAAGGTTAGTTTCTAAATAAATATTACCGATGCCGATAATTTTGGATGCATCATCATTTCCCATCCTCACTCGTCCGAAATCACCTTGCGTGTAGGCTGAGAAGAAATCTCGTCGTGAGGTGACATGGTAGGACGCACCTGAGTCAACTACCCATGTAAAGTCTTGACTTGCAAGGTTGACATAATCAGCATCTCGAACAATGACGACTTCTTCAGTGAGAGTTGCGGTGTCATTTGTTCGGGTTTCTGCTTCTGGATTTCTGGATCGTTCCGCCTTTAACTTTCGACATTCTCGAATGAAGTGTCCGGGCTTGCCGCAGTGATGACACTTCTTGTCATGCCACGATCTGGACTTCGAGCGTCCTCTTTGCTGACTTTGGTTACGAGGATATCTGCTTTTACTCCTTCCGTGCCATTCTTGTTTGCCTTGTTTTTCCATGACAAGTGCTTCACTTTCAGGAGTATAACCATTGTCTTTTCGTCGAGACTCTTCGTTCAGCATTCTGTCTTTTACCATCTCCATGGTAAGCTTGCCGCCAGGAGCTGAGTTACTAACTGACACAGCTAGAGTGTCCCAACTGTTTGGTAGAGAACTCAGCAACAATAACGCTTGTAGCTCGTCATCTACGATCATCATCATAGAGTTGAGTTGATCTACAATGCCTTGGAACTCACTCATGTGTTCCGATACGCTGCTTCCATCTTTATACTTCACATTGACTAATCGTCGTATCAGATTAGCTTTATTCTGTACGGTTGTCCTCGCATACATTGTCTCCAACTTTTGCCAAAGAACGTAAGCATTGTGTTCATTAGCAAAATTTTGAAAAATGCTTTTGTCGATCCATTGTCTGATTTGAGCAGCACATTTTCGGTTTAGCACGGCCCAATCAGTGTCTGTGCTGGTTGTTTTTGATGTCTTGTCATCTGTTGAAGTTGTAGTCACAACTTCCTCCTTTGGCATTATAATCGGCTTCCACAGATCTTTAATGTATAAAAGATCCTCCATCTTCGGCTTCCAAATTGCATAATTAAATGCAGTCAACCTGATCATATTGCCTGTGTACATATTGCTTGTGCTCTCCTCCATTTGAGTCGTCAGTCAACAGGTTTCGCGGAGCTTGACACTTTTCCGACGATGAATAGTACTATGTGAATAGTACTCAATGAATAGTACCCCCTTGTGAATAGTGCCCTTGTGAATAGTGCTCCGTGAATAGTATTCTATGAATAGTATTACTATTCTAAATAGTGACTGCTGACACAATAGTACCGTATACGTGAATAGTACTGTACGTATGAACAATACCTTCGCTAAAAACGACCCAAGCTCTGATACCACTTTGTTGGGAAAAATGATGGATGTAAAGAAATAAATTCTACAATCCCAGGACAATTTCCCAAACTAAAAATACAACAAAGATAACACCAAAGATTTTAGCGTGGAAAACCCTCTAAAAGATGAGGTAAAAACCACGGGACCCGTAGGCCGCTTAAAGAAACTTCCACTATAATAAATGGGATTACAAACGTCACCTTTCGGTGGATCTCTCTCTCACAAATACACAATACCTATGTATCTTCAATTTGTGGATAACACTTCACAAATTGGCTCACACTTTTTCTTCTCAAAGAAACTCTCTTTGAGGCTCTCTAGATCTCTAGAATTAGATCTCTTTGAATATTTGATCTCTCTCAGATGATATTCAAGAATGAAATTAGGGCTCTATTTATAGGAGTTTAAACAGGGGTATTTTTGTAATAGATTTGGTCCTTCCCACGTGAAGTCTGCTGGTCGTCCCATGCATCCCATGCGATTCTTGCTGTTGGCTGCCAGCCGCCCTGTTTGCCTGCTTGTGCCCACGTGAAGTCTGCAAGTTGCCCATGCATGAATTCCGCCCATGCATTGAATTCTTGAATTTTATTTCATGTGGTGGACCCCATCAGAAACAACTTAAAAAATATTCTTCATAACCGTCCATTGAAATGAAAAAAATGAAAAAAATGAAAAAATAAAATAAAAACAGTAAATCAAGTGAAATCATGAAGCATATCTAGCATGTTTAATTTAAACCTTTTAAAATAATTATATTTGAACCATTAGTCACAAGAGAAAAGAACTGAAAACGAAAAAGAAAAAAAATTATGATTATTTAGGATGACGAGTTTCTTGGTTTGGTGAAGAATCTCACTGATTTCTTGTTCAAAAATCATTGCATTCTCGTTCAAAAATGGTACCAATCTGTGCATTACCCCACCAAATAAACGGTGAAAAATATATTAAGACAAAAACATAAATAGAAGAAATGCTTTTGGCAATAATTAAAATCATATAGCTATACATTAGTTCCATCTCATCGATTGAAAAAGATCATGAGAGGAAACTAGCTACACGAATCTCCAAGATCTCCGTAGTAATCTCCAAGATTATTCGGTAATGGAAATGAATCTTTGACAAAAAAAAAATGTTGCTATATATCTTTTTCACCATTTATTAGAAGGGTTTGACAGTTTCTTAATTTTAGGGTTAAGATAAATGAAACCATAGTGATCTGTTCTGAAAAGCAAGAATGAGGGAATAATTAAGGCAAAAACAAAAAAATAAAAAAATTACAAGCACAGGAGAATTCAAAATGGTTTGTATGTACATAGAAAAAAGAACAACTTCTTCCATATACAGGAATGGTGAAAAGTAACTTTTCAGGTCCCGTATTTTTGGTTCAGACCACATCACACAACAAAATTTTTTCAAAAAATCAACAGAACCAATTGGGCCCAACTTAAAATTGAAAATAAAAAATATATATATCCATTCCATCATATACATGATGGATGAACACGAAAAGACATATAATTGGGAAATAGAATAAAAAAGTACAGTGGGAATAAGCTAGGGTTATTAGATAAGACAAGAGGTTGCTTAAAAAAAAATAAAAATAAAAGGCCCGAAAGGGGTTCGAGTAACAAGCAATTTTTTACCCAAAAAAAGCCAAGAAAGTCGGCAGGATTGATTAGCTTACAGGGCTAAAGGCATCTCGGCGTGAGTGAAGCCTACCGAAAACAGTAACTTGATAGAGTTGTTGAGGGTACCTTATATATACTGCTCTGGTCTGGTCTGGTCTGCAACTACTGACTAGAACAATAAGAGATTCCAGGGATCCTCTACTACCGTGCTGCCCCAACTTTGACCCAACGCCAACCCCATAATATACAGTTTCTTTACTCATCTAAATATATCCCCACAGTAGTACGTAGTACACATGCTTCTGATGATGATTCAGTAATTTCCAACCTCAATTCTAATTCTTCTAATATTTGCCATCCGTTTATGATGAGTGAATTGCAGCAGCTACCATGAACGAGCCTAACAGGTGGGGCTCGAAGCCCTAGGAATCAAATTGTGCAAGAACAATTGGATGGATAAATGTTTCGTCAGAAACAAGATAATAAATAACGAATTAAATTGATTATTTTTTCTCCAATTTTTTGTGTTTTTTTTGTTTTTTTTGTTTTTGTTTTCTGTTAATTGTCGTATTTCAGGAGATATATCAAAGCAAATTAAAACCATCAAATAGGATAGAAAGAACATTAATTAAAAGTTCTAACTATATCATTATATCCTATAGGGATGGCCAAATAGTCAAGGGAAAGTCCAAGATTGCAGGGACATTCTTAATTACTAATGAAATATGATTATACATGGAGTAATTTGTAATAATGAATGATTAATATGGTAGATGCAGATGCTGTCAAATCAATACTCCTTTTTTTAACCTACAAACTATAGGAAGGAGGGCTGACAGACCAACCATTAATTTGAGCTAAATGTGGTTTTGATCATATTCATGTTTTTTTTTGAAAGAGATCATATTCATGTTACATAAAGAAGCTACATATATATAAATCCATTTAATTAAAAACATTAAGTACGTAGATATGGTTTAGTACTGCAACATTTTTTTTGGTCTTAGTACTACAATAATTAATAAGTAAATAAAAATTGAAGAAATGTTGTCAATAAAAAAATCTGCAATGAAAACCTAATCACTGTATACATAAATCTATTTTAATTCTTTTTTACAGTATATAGTCTAATATAGGATCTAAGGCTATATCAATATATAAACATTTTTTTTGTCTGGCAAGTGGATAAGCCTCTATTTGACATAAAAGAAAAAGGATAAGAAAACCGAACAATACATATAGGCAAAACACAAAAGCTGCTTATATTCAAATCAAATTGGGCTCATTTATTGATGGAGACAAGCAATGGTTTTGGTGTAGAGAGATACTTTAAATGCAACTTTCTCTCGCTGTCTCTCTACCCACACACTCGAAATTAGAATTCCATCGAAATGTCTAATATCCCTATCTTCTATATTAATTATACTATTGTAGCAGATACAATGATTATGCATATATATATATAAATTTTATTTTGACACAACATCATCACCATATATAAGTAGCTAATTTCATGAAAAAAAAAATTTGATTCTTTTCCTTAGCACCCATGTTAGTAGTACAGCTCCACCATGTGTGAGCCAGGGCAAAACATGCAATATTCACGGGTAGTCAGCCGGTTAATTTGAACACAAATGTCGTCAGGAGAGAGGTTTTACGCTCATAAATGCATTGTTTTTCTTTTACTTTAAAGACAGCACAGATGAGGTACTGCGGATTCTTTTGTAAAGCAATTGCTCTATTTAACCTAGATAGTACTTTAGGTCAATTTGCACTCACCATATATCTATATAGACTATCCATTATCTGTTGTCATTTTCAAGGACAACATGAATAATAGATGGAAAGACAACCATTGCCATTTTTGAGGTGACTCAGTGTGGGGGGAAAGTTAAGAGAGCAAAAAAATATAGTGATAAAGGAAGCTTTTTAATTGGCTAGAGTAGTGAGGGAGATGAAAGAGATACTCATTTAGTGATAGATTTTTGATTTAGTGGAAACTCAAAGCAGCTTGAATCAATTAATAGGAAGTCAAAAGAGTTCTGCCTTGCTCCCTTAATTTTTAGAAAAGGGTTTCATCATTTTATTATTTTATGTTTTAAGACCCTTTTTTTAAGCTGAATTCTCCTATAATTCAAGATCTCCCAAAGAATCAAATGACCCTAATTACGTCACGTATAGATAGATTTTTAATTTGTCAAAAAAATGATAATTAATTTCACCCCAGTAGATGATATATATTTATATATGTGCATAGAACCAAAAGGAAGAAAAAGTAGTATTCAGAAAGGAACTGACCAACTCTAGGTATAATCTGTTAAATCATAAGCTTTAATGTCAGAGTTCTAAGTGACACATCTCCACCAAGCCACTTTCAATACCGCTCCTCCTTAGTGGTGCACATCCTCATGTCATCAGTGTAATTTATGCTATATGAGTCAAATATTGATTTTAAATGGATCACTTACAATTCTCAGCAGGATGAAACACCCAAAAAAATTATCAAACACTCATTTTTTTTATACATAATTAAGTATCAAGAATACGGATTATCTTCCCATCAAAAATAAGAAAAGAGGCAATTTTAATTACAGCAATTAATTTCTAACTAGCCACTTGAAAAAGCACACATATACATGTAGATGGGGTTTCATAGTTCATCATTTAATTGTCTTTCTTGTTAATTTTAGCAGTAACTTTGGCCAAAGCTCAACGATAATATGATTCTAAAACAAAAAGTTTATATATATATATAGAACTCTGCCCGTTAAAAAAAAACCTTTGTGCAATTATTGCACTTACTCTAGGGTTCATGCACATGGACACGTAGCTCACTGTTTAACCTAGTGAAGTACGGCTTTAGGCATGCCACAAAAACCCTAATTCCACAAATCCAATTGTCAAGAGAAATGATAAGGAAAGGGATTAGCATTACATATTTCAAATTAATCGTCAGACCAAACGCCAGAAATGCTAGCTAGCTTGCCCTAAAATAACATAAATGCTTCTGTAAAATGCAATCAATTAGGGCATCTCTGGTTATATCACTTTCTTCAATGTTATAAGGTAGCCATGCAAAGACTTTTGTCTTCTGAGTTCTTTCTCCATCTTCCCTCTTCCCCCATTGTGGAGAATGCCTTTTGGCTCCCACGTGAATTGTTTCTGTACGAAAGGTTTCATTATAACCACCTGCTTTGTGCTTCATATATCTTTAATTCGCAAGTTCTGCTTTGTTGGACAGTCTATTTTCACAGAGTAAGCAGAAGCACCATCGCTTATATTACCTTTTCCTCCGTGTAAAAAGCAAAACCCTTTTGTTTAGCTGCAATATATACACTCCAGTTGTTGGTTTCTAAAGCTAGCTTTCGCGATCATTAATTAGGGCTTTTCTGGGTGTTTTGAAACGACAAGCACCCACCATGGAAGTTGCAGTACTGGGAGCTATTTGAATTGAAGAGAAGGTACCCAAGCTACTTTGCATATATATATATGGCGAGTGTGTTGTTATAAACTTATATATACCATCTTTTTATAGCTAGGGTTTTTAATCTGGTGGTGCCATTGAAAACCCTATCTAGATGTTTGCTTCCTTTGACAACGGTAGTAGTAGTTGGCACTACAGTACTGATCATTACACCATGTTCAGGAATGATTCCATACAAGATCTTTCTTCCATTTTTATGACCTCTCCCTTCACTGATTATCGTCAGGACGGCCTTCTGCAACAACAACAAGAAGAAGAAGAGCTCCTTCTCGCACAGTTGGCACAACAACAGCTTTTGACAGACACGGTAGCTACAGTTAGTGCGAGGAATCACAATAATACAATTTCCAACGCAGATAACAAAAAAGATTCCCTAAATGGCAACAAGGGCGCCACTGGCACTACTGCCTCTAATAAACGCTCAATTAAACGATCTGGAAAGAAGGATCGTCATAGCAAGATTGCCACAGCTCAGGGTATTAGAGACAGGAGAATGAGACTCTCCCTTGAAGTTGCTCACAGGTTCTTTACCCTGCAAGACATGCTTGGTTTTGATAAAGCTAGTAAAACTGTTGAGTGGCTGTTAACAAAGTCCAAATCAGCTATCAGGGAGCTTGCTAAGGGCTTGTCACAGAGGAAGCAAACTTGCATTGGTGTCACTTCCACAACTGAATATGATCAAGTAGTTTCTGAAATTGAAGAGCGACAACTAGCCTTCAGCCCTAAAGGAAAATATTCCTTGGAAGAGAGAAAAAAGAGCACTACAAGTAATAAACCTACATTTAATCATGTGCTTGCTAAGGAGTCTAGGGCAAAGGCAAGAGAAAGAGCAAGGGAGAGAACCATTGAGAAGATGAGGAGTAGAGGGCTTGACAAAATAAAACAGAAGAATCCCCAAGAAATGAACTTCCAAAACCTAAAATCTTTGAGTCCATTTGAGAAAGGAGGTTCCCGAACTAATATTGATATGAAGTCTTCCATGTCAGCTGTGATGGCTGGTGGTGAAGAGCCCATTTTCCACTCTGATCAAGTGCATCAAGGGCCTAATATTGAAGACATTGTCGACGAATCCTTTGTTATCACCAGGAACTCGAGTTCCCCCACTTCCAATTTCAAAAATCATCACAATGTAGCAATGTCTAATTTTACAGACACCTGGGGCACCAATGTGGAAAAAACTGCAGGTAATATCCGTGAGATTATACTTGATTCCATTTTCTTTACTCCTACGGATCGAGATGTTCGTTTCCAGTCTCCATTCGACGCAGATGTCCAACTCTATGGCAAACCTTGGGACCTTTACGACAATCAGATCAACCCTAAGATTGATTAATTATGCTCTATCTAATTAAGAGTGTGAAATGTTTTTTCTTCTTAGATTGCATTAATTTACACGCTCGTCGTAATGGCACATAGTCAGGATTTTAATGGAGAGCTTAGGCTATTCCCGCCACTTGTATTGTCATATTCATTTACTATGACCTTCTGAATCCATGGGATTTCGTTTGATCACCGAGGAAAGAATTAGTAGAACGTGCTTGTTCCCACTTACCTGTTTCTTCTAAGGGAAAAATACCTCATTAATTATAATAGACCTGTCATTTTCACAGAAATTAGGCATTTGCACAGAATGAAATTTTCATATGTGAGATGATTTTCTTGGATCTGCATTGCAATTGCTGTTAAAGAGAGGTGAAGGACAGATGAAGCAATAATAGTTTAGTTAATTAGAACTGTGTAAGATAAAGTTCAAATAGACACGAAGCTTCGTCAAAAAGAAAAAAGAAAGGACACGAAGCCAACAGTTTGGCTAGGAAACAACGGTCATTACTGAGTTAATTACAAGCTACTTCTATCTTCATGAACAAGTTCATGTTGAGAAGAAAACATAATGGGATTTCACAAGAGAATCAATATATATATATATTTATATATATGTGTGTGTGTGTGTGTGTGTGTCCGCGTGCGCGCCCCTTACTCATTTCTAGTGTATATGTTTCTGTTGAATTTGAGGAAGCATTCTTCAAATATGAATCAAGGGATAAAAAAACAAAAGGAACAATGAACAAAAGAAAAGAAATGAGAGAAGAAAGCGTTTAAAGGGTAAGAGAAGGTCTTGATTATTTTGTAATTATGAATCAAAACTAAAACTCGCAGTGCGATTTCAGAAAATATTATTCACCGGATTAAAAACAGCTATAACTGTCTTAATCTGGAGTAGCATTTTCTTTTTTTTTATTCCTGAAGCTTAACTTTCCAGGTTTTATTCAAACAAAGAAAAAAAAGAACACACTATTTCTATAGGATCGGTCACCAGAAGTTTGCAATGGCGTTCAAATTCTCTTATGATTTCTTGGAAGAATTGACGAAAATTGTTTTTGTCAAACCCATGCTAAACTAAAGCCTTAATTTGTTCAGAATAAGCTGCAGTCACTCCCTTCTTCTAGTTTGTCTTTTAATTTCCATTTCTGATCACTAGTTTCCTTCAAGGAAAATGATGAGCTTTCAGCCAAAGAATGCCTATATGCTTGCAATTCGCTTTTTCATATAGCTAGCAGTCATGAAAGCATGCATAAAATCATTGGACAAACTCCATCTTTTCTCACGAATGGTTCTAAATACCCAGTGCTACTGCTAGTTGTGGAGGAGTACTGTAGAAAAGCCATGGTACTAAAGAAGTAAAGGTGAGAAAAGCTATCTCCAATTCTTTCATGTAGAAAACATAAGTAGAAAGGAATTAAAAGTAGTTTGTGGCATTGTACAATTTTGAACGAGGAAATCCATTGACAGGTAAGTATATATAAATTTCATTGCACAGCCTCCTGTATGTAGTTTTAGTTTTCAAATTTCTGCTGTTTCCTGAAAGATAAAGAGAGGAAAAAAATTTACAGCTTTGTCAAATAGAAAGAAACTTAGGTGTCTTCAAATCTTCTGAAAGAGAACTTCTGTTTCTAGTGATTAAAATGACGGAAGTTTTCAGTATATTTTCACAATGAGCTCTGTTTAGTTTCCTCTTTCAAAAGTGTAGATATATAGGATTTTGACACGGTTGGGAGACTTTTTAGACTAGGCGGGTATCAATGTTCATTTTAAAATGCTTTCACTGGGTAGATTAACTGCTATATATGCTTATTTCTAGGGGATATATAATCTCCTCCTTTACAATGTTCTGTACAAGGTGAAGATTATTAGAGGTGATGTAGAGAGAAAGAGAGAACAAGAAGTAGTACTTTTGTTGGAGGTGGCTCTAGAACTAGATGGGGAAACCAATTTCTACAGGCATAATAGAACCCTTAATTATTTGGTTCGGGTAGGCCGAAAGAACATAAAGAATGTTAGATTAAAGTACAGTACTTGGTCTAAGACTTACATGCTGGAGTGAGGGTGCAGTTACCTAAATCGTATTCCCTACCTTTGGGTGTGATTATTCCCTCCTTGGGAGAAGGAGAATGTAAATATATTCTTAGAGAAATGCTAATTTAACTATAAAAAAATATAATTTCAACTGCAACTACACTGCACATCTATTAGATCATTTATTGCACACCTTGAGATGTGTAAGATACACACATCCAATGTATATGCATGTGTAATTATAATTGGAGTTATATTTTTTGTAGTTAAATTAACATTTTTCATATTCTTATATGAAATATTAATGTGACGTAATGATAATGACCTAAGTATAATGATAAATTTTCTTGTAGATCCTACTATTAATTTTCCAGGAGGTTTTCAGGGCGCCAGGGAGGTTATCAGTTCTTTAATAGAGCATAATAGATTTTTCAAAAATTGGAGCAAGCCCCATAGAGTTTTGGGTGTGAAGATATGTAAAAGTGTTCGCAGGCACATCAATAGGCCACAATTAGGCTATGAGAGGTGTAATCCCCTGGAATTTCTTTTTTTTAAAAATATATATATATATATATATATATATATATATATATATATATATATATATATATATATAAAAAACTCACGTACTCACCTTCTTCGCCGGCTCCGATGGCATCGCCCTAAAAAAAAATAAAAATCGCCGGCCCCATCGCCGCAAGAAATCGCCATTCAAGATCATCGCAATCGAGAACATCCCTTGTTCTTTGGAGTCGCGATCTGTTTCCGGGCGCCCATCCTGGACTCTCCTTCCTTATCAAGGAAACTAATCGCCAAACTTCTCTCTCGCCCTACAATCCCGCCCCTCTCTTCTCTATCGCTCGAACTCAATGTAATCCCCTGAAAAAAATCAAAAAAATCTACTTTCCAATTTCAAACGTAATCCCTAAAAATTCGGAAAAGAAAATATCTACCTTCCAATTTCGAAATTATTCTCGCCTGAAATCTCGCCTGAAATCTCGCCCTCTCTCTCTCTCTCAAAACCCCAATCGCACAAGCCCCTCTTTCTCGAAACCCTGCCGCACAAAAAAAAAAACCAATCGCCTATCTCTTCTCTCTTCTTTTCTCCGCCAGCGCACACTGCAACCCGTCTGTAGCCGCTGCTACTCATCACTGTCGCTCATCACCGTTGATGCTCATCGCCGCTGCGACTTCAATTCTTCTTCCCCTCTGCTCTCTCGCTCTCGCTAGGTCTCTCTCTCAACTCTCTGCTCAAAACCCCAATGCCTGAAACCCCATCTCGCCGCTGCAACTCTCCGCTACAACTCCGAAATCGCCAAACGAAACCCCTCTCTGATATTCACCAAAATCGGTGAACTGCCGCCGTTCCCTCTTTCTCTCTTCTCTTCTCCGCCATCTTCCCCTGCTCTCGCCTCTCTCTCTTTCTTCTCTTCTCTATCATCTTCCCCTCTCGCCGCTATCTCTCTCTTCTCTTCTCCGCCATCTTCCCCTGCTCTCGCCGCTCTCTGATCTCTCACTCTGAATCTCTCTCTCAAAACCCTTACCAGAAAAAATGGCGTAGTCGATCCACTTGTCCGTTGACGACAAGGATCTCGACGACGCAGAGCTCTGGGCCGTGATAGATTCGGCCGCGGCATTGCACTCCTCCAAATCTCGAAACCCTCTCTCAAAACCCAAACTCTCTCGCGCCTTTCTTTGCTTTGCTCGCTCCGTTCCCTGCGGTACATCGCCACCACCTCTGCAACTCACCACCATCAACGCCATCTCTCTTTCCACGCCTCCCTTCTTCTTTATTTCCCTTATTTCCTTTTGATTTTTAAACGTTCCACAGCACACACCTATTATAGATTACATGGTAGATCACACCTTTTCAAAACGTTTCACACATCACCACACCTTATATATATACCACATATTGTATTATACCAGGTTATACCATACACATCATTATATCATATCACAAGGCATTATAATATGTTATCTTATATATATATATACATACTTGTTTAAACATCCCACCACCATATATATGTATATATTTCTACACTCATAATCGTTCTTATGAGTATTTATATTAACAAACGTAATATACGTGTACAGGTTGAGCACTAGACGTGACGAGAAATTTAAGTGATTTGGAATTTAGCGATTCAGGTGGGGATGATTCTAGGCATTCATAATATTTTATTTTGATATATAGATAAGAATGTTAAATTAATTAGGTCTATAGTATTATTAGATTGCTTATGCATGCCTATTGTACATGATTTTATATATACTATGTCGTGATTGTTAGCCATGATGATATGTGTGTCAACATGATTTTTATTCTGATCAAATGATAATTGGATGCATGCAATTCATGTGGTAATTGAATTCATTTATAAATTATAATGCCTGATAATGAAACGTATGACTTGGAATATTGACAAAGTAAAGTTCATGCGTGAATACTATTATAATTGACTTTGTGACATGATACCATATGTAGTGGAGTTTGAATATGTTTTATGAATGCTCTTAATATCGTACTTATACCGTACGTATGGCGTGACATCACTAAGGAACACGATTAAGATAAGAATCACACATATGAGGAAGTTATTCTAAGGAATATCGCCATTGATTATTATGGGGCAGTTATTCTAAAGAATATCGCCAATGTTTATTATGGGATAGTTATTCATGATGAATATCGCCAATGAGTTCTAATTTTTGGGTAGTGCCACCCTGAGTTTGATTTCCTAAAGGTACGTGATTTAGAACGTGATAAAATTCTCGACTCAAACAATCTAATGTTGCAACGATTAATGTGTGAAACTTGTTTGTAATGTTCTTGTGTATGTATCATGATAAAATATTGTGAATTGTTTAGATGACCCACTGGACTTTCAAGCTCACCCCTATTTTTCCTATGCAGGTGCTTAGGAGAATAAAATCGCGAGTTCGTGACATAGTTCAGTAGTTCAGAGTAGTAGGGGTGGATTAATTCATTTGTTAGTATTATGGTGATAGGACTGAATATTTTTATTTGATTTTTAAAAGTTTGTTATTTGAATGGATTGTATTGACACTTGAAATTTATTGAACATTATTACGGTTAGTAAAGATCCTGTGATTTATTTCACGTGTGAATGCCTTGGACTTGAATTCTATTTGATGGATGTATTCAAAATATTGTGTCCATGATGGATGGGCAATGGCAAGTACCCTCATAATTTACTATAAAAATTTGTATAGTGAAATTATGTGGTCCTTGGTATGAAGATGAAAGGGTATTTGTTTATCTTAACCAGTAAGTTGGTTAGAAGAATATAAATTCATAGTGTTTCAAATTTTATTACCTATATAATGGTTATGGGTTAAGATAGACGGATACGATTAACATCTCGATTTTCAGTGATTTTCTCGATAAAATTAAAATATTCATTATTTTACAAAAAAATTAAGTTTTGAAAATCGGGGTGTTACACTCAAACCCATCTGTCTCTCTGAAATCTCGCCGCTCTCTCTCTTCTCTTCTCCGTCATCTTCCCCAGCTCTCGCCGCGACTGTCTCTGATATCTCGCTTTCGCTCTCTCGCTCTGAATCTCTCTCTCGAAACCCTCTCTCACAAAAACCCAACTCTCCCTCTCGAAACCAATTGCACAAACCTCATCTTTTTCTCGAAACGCGCCTCTTTTCTTCAGCCGCAGAGCATATCGTTTGCTATAGAGAAGAAGAAGACGAAGAGGAGGTTGTAGCTCGTGAAGCGATTCCTTCAGGAGAAAGCTTATCTGAATCTCTAATATTTTTATTTTTCTCCTTTCGATGATCTTTATTTTACTTGATCTCGCGATCTAGATTTTGGCCATTCTTCTTGATCGAGAAAGGAATGAGGAGGGAAGAGGTTTTACGAAATCGCTCGCGCTTCGATCAGGGATAGATTTCTTGCACTATCGATCCGTTCGAAAGAGATTTTCTTTTTCTATTCTCCGAGAGTTCGATCGTGTTTCGTTCTTCCTTTGAGTGATAGATTCGAAGCGGAAGAGATCGATTGCGGTATCTTTTCATCTTTTTAGGGTTTTACATCTCGTCTCTTTCCCGTCGACTAGGGTTTCAAATCTGAAAGATCTGCGATCATGGCCACCGTCTCTCCAGCTCCTGAACAAGCTGCAGATTTGCTACAAAACTTGTCTCTAGATTCTCAGCCCAAGACTCTTGAAACGTCTGAGAATAACAAGAACTCATCTGCGATTCAGCGTGGCTCTGTCGACGGTGGTCGGGGTGATGGTCCATTCCAACCATCTGACCGTCGACAACTCCCATACTTCCAGAATTTACGGATCAAACTGTGTTATCTTCCTAATGAATACCCATCAGCTGCTTATTACTATGGTGGTTATGATGAGACCGTGAACGATTGGGAAGACTATAGATACATGAATCCTGATGGTGTTGAAATGCCTACGGGAGTTTATGGGGATAATGAATCACTCTTGTACCTTGGATATGGTTATGCACCTTATGGTCAACTGTATGGACCACAACACTACCAGTATCCCACTCAATTTTACCAGTCACCTACTCCACCTAGTGGTCCGTATGTTCAAAACCAAGCTTGTGCTTCCCAAGGCGAGGTATCCACCTCAATTCCTGCTGACCAGGGACTTTTGTTAATAGAAGTACCTAATGTGAGTGGAAATGGGAAAGTAGGTGGAAATAATAATGGATTATTACCAAGGCCAAATCACCCGAATTCTTCTTTGAAAACAAATGGATCCTATAGAGGGGTTTGTTGCTGAGAGGTGTCCCAGGCTCTGTTCCGCAGGATGCAAGATATGGTTTTGATGGAGCACAATCACTTGTACCTTGGTTAGATGGTTCAGCCTTTTCAAGATATGGTAAGCCGGAAAACGCATCAACTGTTCTAGTTTCATCTTCTCCGGTTGAGGACGTACGTTACGCACCAATGAATTCAGATAAGAACAAATTGCGTGCGTTACAGGTGTGGATGATTCTATGCCTTCATAATATTTTATTTTGATATATAGATAGGAATGTTATATTAATTAGGACTATAGTATTATTAAATTGCTTATGCATGCCTATTGTACATGATTTTATATATACCATGTTATGATTGTTAGCCATGATGATATGTGTGTCAACATGACTTCTTGTTTTGATTAGATGATAATTGGATGCATGCAGTTCATTTGATATTTGAGATTCGTTTATAAATTATAATGCCTGATACTGAAACGTATGACTTGGAATATTGGCATAGTAAAGTTCATACGTGAATACTATTATAATTGACTTTGTGACATGATACCATGTGTAGTGGAGTTTGAATATGTTTTATGAATGCACCTAATATCGTACTTATACCGTACGTATGACGTGACATCACTAAGGAACACGATTAAGATAAGAATCACACATATGGATTATTCTAAGGAATATCGCCATTGATTATTATGGGGCAGTTATTCTAAGGAATATCGCCAATGTTTATTATGGGGCAGTTATTCATGATGAATATCGCCAACGAGTTCTAATTTTTGGGTAATGCCACCCTGAGTTTGATTTCTTAAAGGTACGTGATTTAGAACGTGATAAAATTCTCGACTCAAACAATCTAATGTTGCAACGATTAATGTGCACTACAAGAAAAAAGACTTTTGGTCACGAGACCTTTAGTAGCGACTTTAATTTTCGTAAGTAAAACTATGTTTTACTCACGATTTTTCAAAATCGTAAACAAAAGTCGTTGTTAAAAGTTAATATTTACTTACGCATTTGATGTCGTAAGTAAAACTATATTTATCGTAAGTAAATATATTAAATTTCATCCCGCCCTTTTTATTTGCATACGGCGCGCTTAACTTTTTATCACTTACGAATGTGAAAAGATTTAGTAGCGGCTGTTTCGTAAGTAAAAGTAATTGCATAAAAAAAAATTATATAAAAAAAAATATATCAATATTTTGTCTTACTTACGAATAAGGGGAGGCTTGTAACGAATGAAGTCCCTACTAATGCTAACCCGCCAAACATTTTTGCGCGCCGCTTCTTTCCCCTGTTTCATCTTTTCTTTCGCTTCTTTCCTCTGCGCGTCGCTTCTTTCCTTCTCTTTCTGCGCCAGCTTCTTTCCCCTGTTTCATCTTCTCTTTCGCTTCTTTCCCTCTCATTCTCTCTGGTTGAGGCTAGCGATAACTCTTGCGAAGAAGATGAGCACGAGCAGGTTTTCTCTTGCGAAGAAGACGAGCAGATTTTGTCTTCTTTCCTTCTCAATATTCTCTCGGGTTTCTAAAGAAGACGAGTGGGTTTCATCTCTTCACCCACTCGTCTGTGCGCCATTTGTGAAGAAGACGCGAAGAAGAGATATTGGGAAGAAACTTGCCATTTCTCAACTTGATAGTTGAGGCGATTGGGAACGGTTGTGGATTCCGTAAGGTATTTTTGATTTGATTGTTTGTGAATTTGCTATTTCTTTCGCGCGCGTGAAATCTCAAATAAAAAATACCTTATGTTCAATCGATTCATTTTGTTTTGGTTGTGAGCAGTTCATAACTGAGGTTCATTTTGTTTAATAGATCATTTTTTGTTCTTCTTCCTGTGTTTTTTTTTTCGGTGTAACCCCTCTGTTCTTTTTGCCCATTTATCCATTGGCCTATTCAGAAGTGAAAAGATCTGCAACATTCGACTCTAATAGAAAAAGCTCACTTTAATACAGAAAACATTCAACTTCTTTTACCAAAAACCTCCTTTTTGATACATTAAAAGTAGCAAACATATGAATCTGGTGCAAGCTCTTCTTGTACTTTGCATTTATTTCAATTTGCATCTAAACCTGGACATTTTTTTAACTCTACATTACACTCCCTGATTAAATTACACTCTCCCTGATAGTTGCCTACGCTATTACTTTCTTCATCACCCAATAATATTTTAAAGAGTTGTAAATTAACCTTTCAATTCAGTTTATGAATCAAGTGAATTCTTTCTTTTTTTAATGATGCAAGAAATTACTCTCCCCTTGATAATTTTCTCCAATTTTCTATGGACTAAAAAAAAATTCTTGGCCACTTTTAACTTGTGCATGCGCTTTCTCCGTTTGGTTGGGTTTTCAATGTTCTTGATTGATATGTTTACCACGTTCAAATTAATTATTTTAGTTATTCATTTAAATCATGCTTACTAGTAAGGATGTTTTACAAAACATACAATCCCTTCTTTTAATCGATTATAAGGTAACAATCGATTCATTTTAAATAATAAATTATTTTAAAGGTATCTGTGACGCCCCGAAAATTATTTCATCTAGCCCATAACCCAATTGCACTTTGCCCAAACTCTATGTGTTGCCTTGATATGTTTAATGTTTGTATAGTTGATGCTTGATAATGTAATAAATATGTGTATCATAAATTGTATATGGGTCATGTTAAATTAAATTATAATGCATATGTTATTATTTATGCATGGACCCATTAAACCATGAATTGATATGAGTTAGGATTGATTGAATAAAAGGATAAATGAGAATGAAAATTTGGTGTATTAAATGGATTGGACATTTAAAATACATGGAAGCATGAAATTGGTTAAAGTACATGTGGTTGGTATGGGTAGTATGAGACCAACACATGTGAAGGTTGGTGCATGAAAGTGGACAAGTGTCTCATGCCCTCAAGGAAGTGTTAGAATGAGTGGAGGGAATCAAGGAGAGAATCAAGGAGGGAATCAAGGAAGTCCTAGAAAGAGGTGAGTGGAGAGAAAGGAAAGAAGAAGAGAAAGAAAAGAAGAGAAAGGAAAGAAGAAGAGAAAGAAGGAGAGAGTTGCAGGAGGAAGATCCCTGCGACATTTTCATCAAAGAGGTGGATATTTGGAATATATTGTCAGATTGAGCTCAAATTTTTCAGCAAGTTCGTAGTTTATGGTTATTCATTCTGGTCGGTGGAGATCTTGATCAGAGGTTTCGTCTAAGAGATCTAACCTCTCAAACAAAGCTGGTCGGAAAGTCTGGATTTCTCACGCCGTTTCGCTCAAACTTGTAGATCTCCTAAATCTACCGTTGGAAGGATATCAAATTTGGGTATGTAGTTTATAACTGATATTTCTGTATTCTGAACGGTGAGATGTGTATTCGTTTAGTATGTTGTGTTATATAGTCATCTAAGTTTGAGTATTTGCAGCAGGAAAGGAGAAATTGTCTGATTAGAGACTTGTTCATCAAATATACTTATCATTTCGGTCCACCGTTGGATTGGGCTGATATTTGGACAGAAGGTTTGTATCTTCACATACTTCAATCTGTACGGTTGATTTTGTGATTAAATATTTCTGTTGGTATATTGATACATCTGAACAGAATAGTAAATGAAGAATTGGTAGGGTTGCTTGTATTAGACCTAAATTTAGAATATGAACTTAGACCTTTCCAAATAGCTTGCATGTCAACTATGTGGACCTAGTTGCCATTGTTGATGAACCCATAATGCAAAATCAGTAATATACATGGCTGAACATGGTGACCTAGTGTAAATCGACAATATGGCCTAAGTATGGAAAATTTCATATTTTAGGGCTTTTGATGCTTTTGGCCTAGAATCATTGAATTGATGCAACTTATGTTTAATTAAGCATGATTAGAGTTGATTATGCTACTGATTTAGTGGTTGTGACCATATCATGGGTTAGGCCTACTTGTGATCAAATGACCCAATTTGGGCATGTTTATGCCTAAAGGAATTGAAAATCAGTATTTTTGATTAATAGAATGGTTATGTATGAGAACGATGCATTAGAGGCCTAAGTCATGTGATTTGAGTTGAATGATGAGATTAGATGGGATTAGATGGGATTTAGGCCTATTATTTATATGTGGGCTGATTTAGGGTTGATGTGTAATGTCTATGTGATTGAGCATAGAAATTGATGTATGGTAGGATATTGATGTATGTTTCAGGATCTTGATTGGGTTGATTCGGTTTGGTGGTCTTGTGTGGTTAAATACTCTCGCGAGGCTTGGTTGTGAGTAGACTTCATTTATGATTATATCTTTTATGTCATCATATCACTTATATATTGTATGTTGAAAGCATGAATGTGTTCTAATGTTTTGAATGATGCATTAATTGAGAAAACCTTATGACTTTGGTTGGGCCCATCTATCTGGCTAAAAGGGGGACTTAACCTTGTCATAGGAGGGTTTTAGGAAAGGAAGAGATTGGGGTCAACGGTACGGTGAAATAGACGTGCACTAGTAACCCAAAATAAACATGATTGGGATCAACGGTACGGTGAAATAGACGTGCACTAGTAACCCAATGCATGTGGAATGTGGATCCAAATTGATAAGTTTTTACTTGTATCGAACTTATTATAAATGCTTGATATCTATATGTTATGAGCTTTTAATCATGCTACACATTGACATGCATACATGATATATATTGATGAGTATTGATAGCATATTTGAATTCTATTCACTGGGCACCGTTGGCTCACCCTCATTTTCCTTTTTCAGGTCCTTCTGTCCCGAATAAGGGCAAAGGAGTAGTTATATCTTGAGGGCCTTGCCTGCGAGAGAATCCAAAGCCTCGATGTGAGTTGAGAAGCATTTTGATTGAATTGTGTTTTAAATTATAAAGTATTATATTTTGGATTATGTAATTATAATACTTACCACATTGTAGTATGGGTGAGTTGGGACTTGTTGGATAGACCATGTGGGCATATGACGGTTTTTATTTGTACCCACAATTTTGGACTTTATGTGTATGTCAATTTTAATGGATTGTAGGGATTATGATTTTATTTATGGTTCATTTTTATGGACTATCTCTTGTCTTGAATGATTAATACGGTGGGTAATTTTGTTTAGTACCTTTTGATATTATGTCGTTGTTTGAGATAAGGCTCGTAGGGTCTCAACCACCTCACGGGAGTTGAGGAGTGGTCGGAGATGCCTACGCCGGGCGTCCCGTCCCGGCATTTCGTACGCCATTCCCTGAGGGGTTGGTGGTCCGGGGTATGGGGTCGCCACAGTATCATATTTGGGTTTTTAATTAATTCATTTTTTTCACGTGGTTAGTGTGACGTGGTTTTGCTTGTTTTTGTGACATTTTTTTGAATCCGTACTGATTTCAATTGCCAACCCTAGAAGAAACAAAATCGAGAAAAGAAGAAGAAGAAGAAAGATAACATTGTTTGTCTGTAAGAAGCATGGAAATCAAGCTGTTTATGGATATTAGTGTTTTAAATTTGTACCTTATATTTATTTATTTATTTGCAGTTACAAATGGTTGATATAAGATTTGAAAATCAATGGCCTCCAACTGAAGATAAAGTGAACATGCTATATATCACAGACTTTCAGATTATGGAACGTGTTCTTAGTTATCGCTCCGGTTATCAAAAGGGATGGGCTAAGAAGGCAAAAGGCTTATCAAAAGAGATGTCACGAGCTTCCTCAAGAACACATGGATCTTCATATGGTGGTCAGAACAACACAGAAATGGAGAGTTTAGTGGCAAAACTAATACATAGGGTCACAAATATTGAGGATGACGTTCGTCAGATCAAAGAAAATATCTTGCCACCATCATCATCTACTTCTACGGAGACCACATCTTAGTTATCTTTCGCTTGCATGATAGTCATGTTTCTATATTTTGTTACTTTTGTAAATTTTGCCTTGTGCAAATTTTAATTTTTGTATACATACTGCTTCAGAACTTTATGGTTATAGAAATTATAGATTTGATAAATGAAAATCTTCATTCCTTCTAGTGTTAAATTTTATTATTTGTCAAAATTAAAATTCTAAAAATATTATAGAAAAATGTTTTTATTAGCTATTTTTTCATTTTATAGCTTTGTATAACATTTAGTAACGAATTAATTACATTTACTTACGAATTTCATTGTAAGTAAAGGGTTAGATTTGTTACAAATTCTGTCAACCTTTAGTCACGAAAGAAATGTTTTACTTACGAAAATGGAGTCGTAAGTAAAAATGATACTTTTACTCACAGAACTATGTCGTGACTAAAACTTTTACTTACGGTGTTTTCCTCACGAAATTGCCTTTGTAAGAATAAGTCTAAACATCGTAAGTAATACTTTTACTTACGAATTCTGAACCTTTACTTACGAAAAAATTTCGCAACTAAAAGTCTTTTTCCTTGGAGTGGTGTGAAACTTGTTTGTAATGTTCTTGTGTATGTATAGATGATGATAAAATATTGTGAATTGTTTAGATAACCCACTGGACTTTCAAGCTTACCCCTATTTTTCACATGCAGGTACTTAGAAAATAAAGTAGCAAGTTGTGACGTGGTTCAGTGATAGGGGTACGATGGTAATCTGAACAATATTTTAATTAGTGAATGAGTTAATTATTTGTTTAACTTTGTGAACTTTTATTTAATAAGGGTTGTATTGACATTAGAAATTTTGATAAAACCTTATTATGATTATTGAAGGGATCATGATTTACTTTAAATATATGTGCTTTGGACTTGAACTCATTAATTCTATTTAATGAATGTATTTAAAATATTGTGCCCATAATGGATGGACAAGGGCAAGTACCCTCATAATTCACTATAGAAATTTGTATAGTGGAATTATATGGTACTTAGCATGAAGATGAAAGGGTATTCGTTTATCTTAACCAGTAAGTTGGTTGGAAAAATATAAACTCTTAATTTTGGCAAATTTTACTATCTATATAATGATTATGGGTTAAGATAGATGGATACGAGTAACATCTCGATTTTCAGTGATTTTTCTCGATAAAATTAAAATATTCATTATTTTACAAAAAAATTAAGTTTTGTAAATCGGGGTGTTACAAGAGGCCTGACTACCTTTAATAAAAAGTAAATCATTTTATTTTATTTGTATGTTAATTTTTGATAGACAAATGCGTTTTAATTTATTGAAAATGTATTAGCTTTTTCTTTGCTACATACATATATATATAGTGTGAAAGGCAAACAACAAAATTATATTAATAGAGGAGAAGTAATTACAATCTAGCAACAGTACCCCCGTAGTATCTCTATCAACTATATATATATATTATGTACACACGTGTGTGTGTGTGTGAAAGCTACAATATTAATGTTTGATATCTACTATACTAAGCACTTTAAACTTGGACAACAAATAATTACATAGAGTTATCATCAAAAAACTCTCAAAATATAGTCATGAGTCATTATAGGCAATAATACTTTTTACATCTTTACAAAGAGGAAACATAACCACCATTAATGTACTCATAGAATACATGAAATACATCTTATGGTAGAGGTTATCGAAAAGTTGGTCAGGTCAATCTAAAAAACTGTAAATTTTTAAATTAATCACTTATATAATATGCACTTCACTTATATTGTAGCTTATAGGATTTGTTTTTATCTCTTAATGACGTTTAATTCTTATATTTGAGTCAATTCCAAAGGCTAGGCCTTCTAATCTTATTTACATGTACTGTGAGAATATTAAATATCAATCAATTGCTTATTTTGGGATGGATCTACAAACTAATATCTAAAGCAATCCATTCATGGCTTAATTTAAAAAAATTTTGATAACAAACTTTCACTCTCTTCCAATAGCAGAGGAGGACTATAGGCTCGTTTGCTTTGTAATTCGAATACAGTTTTCTGTATTTGAAAATAGAATAGAAACGAATAAGCTTTTGGTATTGAAGAAAAATAGGTTGTTCGCTGAAATTAAGCCATGTATTCATAGTTTCACCATCTTAAGTAGGTGGGACTGGGTTGGAGGATTATTGCTCACTTTGATGTGCTGATTGGCTTGTCACCTACATATGAGTCCATTGTTGAAAGTCATTAAGGACTGCTTTTTTGGTTTATAACTAAAAATTTTGTAAACTACCTTTTGAGTAGTTGTTTTATAAAACAAGGAATTATTGTTTCTTTCACATATTTTAAGGTTTATTTGACAAAATATTTTTGAATGTTCTAAGAACAACTTTAACCAAACACCTTCCTATGGATGATGAAGAGGGAAAGGTTTTGGTCAAGAAAGATAGCAAGGGTTTGGCTAAGGAAGGAAGAACGGCAGATGATTATGGGGATCCAACAAACCAGAACACTTGGAAATCGCTATTTTCATCCTTCACCCAAGAGAAAGGTTTATATCTAGATTTCATAACTGTTCAATTTGAGCTACGGAGAAGGTATACCCCAAGGAAGTGGTCGAGCTAGGAGTAGAGAAATGGAAGAATGTCCCTATCAGCTACTTCTTGGGTAGAAGAGCCGCCCCACTCCATATGGTGAAGGTGTTAGTTACCAAAATGTGGGATCAAGGGGAACCTTCAGGTGAGAACCATGGTGATGGAGTGTTTCTTTTCAAGTTTAGTCAGGAAGAAGATAAATGCGAAATCCTTAGAAGGGGGTCCCTAGCACATAGCAATTTTAAGACAACGTCTACACTTGTGGACTCGAGAAGCATTGAGCTGAATAACTAGTGTCCTTGCGTACCCCTATTCAAAGACAAGCCCATGAAGCATAGGAGCAGGATAGCTGAGGTCGTTTTGTTTTATTGCTTTGTTCCCTCTTTTGTGTTTTGGTGATGGGCCCTTCTTGTACATTTGTACATAATTCCTTAAATATGCATAATTTCTTCTTCTTCTAAAACAGAATAGCTTATGCTCGTGACTATGTAAAGTTGAGGTGGATGCTCTAGAGAAGAATGAAATTCCCATTAAATAGTGCACTTTGATTGGATTCCTATTAACTGTGAGCTTTTCAAGCATAGGCCCAAGCAATGTCCAAAAGGCAGCAAGGAGGAAACAAAAGTTTGGAAACATGAGGTTAGAAAATGATATGGAAGAGTACGAACCTATTGGAAAGGTCAACTTTCCTCACCTGCTTTTGTTCAAAGAAGTTTTGGTAGAAATGGGATTGGGCTAATAATAAGGAGGCTGGCGGTAGTGGTAGGATTTATATTGGTTGGGATGGATCAAAGTGTTCTTTTCATAAGCTAAGTTATGACAGTTAGTAGATCCTTGGGGAAGTCTAGTTCTGAGGTGATTCCCTTTCTTTCTCTCACTAGAAACTATGACGATAATTCTCTTGTTGAAAAAAGGAATTGTGGGAGTCTGATTAGAAAAGAAGGGTCCTAACCTTGAATTGTTATGGGTGACTTCAATGTTGTGAGATATGCTCATGAGAAGGAAGGGGTTCGACTTATAGTAGATAAGCAATGCAAGAGTTTGAAGAGGTTTTTAGACCTACCAATCTACTTGACTTGGAATGGATTGGAAGGAAGTTTATCTTGTTCAACAATCAACTAGGGAAGAGAAGAGTCAATTATAATCTTGACAGGGTCTTAGTAAACCAAGAGTGGCGTGGGCTTTATAGTGATCAGTCTGAATTAGAAGTTGGGCTCAAAGCCATTTTAGATCATGTCCCTATGATCACCAAGTTGCCAAGGGATTTCAAATGGTCCCAAACCTTTTAGGTTTTTAATGCTTGGATCAAGCACCCTAATATTGAGAAGTGATAGTGTTAATTGGAAATCATAGTTCACTAAATCTCCTCAACTTCTTATAGCTTCTAAAATTGGAAATGTTAAAAATTAATTTTGAGAAGTGGAATAAGGATATCTTTTGACAAGATTGATGGGAGGATGGAGATAGCTAGGAGAAATTTGCAGGAAACTCAAGCAGATTTAGAGTAGGATGAAGGAATTTGGCTATGGAGAAAGGAATCTTTTTGGAGACACAGATCAAGGATAAAGTAACATGAGGAAAGAGACAACACCACCTCTTTTTTTCAAACTAAAATCCGTTAGCTGATTTTTTATATTATATTTTTTATTTTTTAACAAAGTTTTTGTAATCTTCTATTATTTAAATTAAGTAATTTTAAACTTAGAAATTAGAAAAAAAAAAACTTTTCTCATTTTCTAAAATATTTCCATACTTATTCTAAGGAATTTAGAAATCTTAATTAAGAAAAATTCTAAAATATATATATGTCTAAAATATTTTTAATATATATCTTTTTTGTTTGGCTACTTCAATGAATCCTCGTTATAAGTTAACAATTTTAAAAGAGGTTTTAAAAATAATGTATTGTGATATATCTCGTATTACCATAAAAGATATTAAAAATTCTTTGGTTGATATGTTTCAAAAATATATACAAAAGTTAGGAAATAATCAAACACTTAATACAATGCCCTCTAGTTTAATGCCAACAAAATTAAATAAAGTATGAAGTTTATTATCTAAAAATAATATAAATTTTAAACAATCGTCTGAATTACAACATTATTTAGATAGTCCCACCATTGATGTTGATATTTATGATAATTTTACTATATTAGATTGGTGGAGTTCTCGTAAACATATATATATATCCAATACTTTCTATTATGGCTAGAGATTTATTGATAATTCTTATTTCTACAGTTGCTTTAGAATCAACATTTAGTTAAGGAAGAAAGGTGAAGGATAATTGATTATTACAAGACAAGATTAAAGAAAGGCATAGTTAAAACATCGACATGTTTGAGGGATTGATATTTGGGAGATAAAGAAAATTAATTTCATACTTCTACACTATTACCTTCAGATCATATAATGAAGACGTTGATGAAGAAGAAGAGGGGTAACTGTCTTAATATTTTATTTTTTATAATTAATAATTGACTTGTACTTAAAATATTTTTAAAACTACATTTTTTAGCAATTTTTACACTTCTAGTAATTCTTTTAAGTCATTGTAACAAAGGAAATTTGTTTATTTTAATTTCTTTGTAATCTCTTTTTTTTTAATCCCTCCAAATTTTTTTCTATGTTACTTAGAATTAAATAAATATAAATAATAATTCATTTTGCAATATCAAATTTTGTTCAATTTAATTAGTCAATCTTTTAGCCCACTTGGCCCGTAGTTCTAGCTCATTTGGCCCATGGATGAAGCCCAATCCAGCCTATTTTAAATTTTTGATGGGTTATGGGTAGGGCTGGGCTAGTGACTTAACAAACTGGCCCAGCCCAACCCAATTTTTTTGTCGGGCTTGTTAGGTTAGGGTTGGGTTAGGTCGGGCGGCCCATATTGACACCCTTGGTTCTTCCTAAGAGGGCTAGTAAGGAGGAGATCGTTAAGGCTATTAATTAAGGAGGTTGCTAAGGATAAGGTAGATGCAACGAATGCTAATTTCTTTTATCATTCTTGGGACTTAATTAGGAGTGATGTCAATGGTGTTGTTAGATCATTTTTGGAAAATGAGAAGCTTTTGAGGGAGCTTAATTCCATATACATTTCTCTGATCCCCGAATTCCTTATAGCTAAAAGAGAGTTTGAATTCAAACCCATTGATTTATGTAATACCTTGCATAAATTTATTGCCAAGGTTTTAAAAAACATGCTCAAAAAATTTGTTGATGAGTTGGTAAGCATGCTCACATTGCCTTTATTAAAATAAGATCAATTCAAGATAACATCTTCCTAGCTCATGAGATCGTCAAAGGTTGAAATTGGTCGCATTCCCCTCTTGTTGCAGTTATGGAAGTGGTTAATTTATCAATAATGGGGGCGTAATCATTTTCAAAAAGTTTTTCAGAATTAAGGGGAAGGCCGAAGTACTTATTGGGGGAAGTTAACAATTCAAAAACTAATATTGGCAGATAAAAAATCCTTTTTAGAAGTCTTAACGTTGAAGCTAATGCTGGACTTATAAGGATTTAGGACTAGGAAATGTTGGATTTTGGCTCAAACATGGATTCATTGTCGGATTGGAACACGGAACATGTATTTAGAAAGTAATTAGGACTTTCTAAATATTGATAAATGTTTTATTATCTAGTTGTATTTGAATAAGAAAACCATGTTGGTGTAAAATGATAAATCCTTGTTGGTCACAATTTCTAAATACCGTGGCTAGAAACTCTATATTTAGGAGGTCCTCATTGTTTATTGATCATCCCAACATGTGAGAGATTATCCTTAGAAGCTTTGTGAAAGAGTGTAGAGTTTAGAACTTGTGCAGGTGACGCGGTTGAAGTTCTAATTTTCTCTTAGGCATTCTTTTTTTGTTCTTCTTAATCAAAGTTTCAGAGCTGTGTACTATTTGGTGTAGAAGTACTTGAGGTGTTTAATTCCTCTGAGGTACTCGTTAATTGAGAGTGAATTATTTTTGTCCGTGGTTTTTTCCTTGATTTAGGGGTTTTTTCATGTATATCTTTGAGTTGTGGGTGTTGATCTCTATTGTTTTTTTTTCTTTATTGAATCTATGAGATTGGAGAGTTTTGGGTGTTTTTCTCAACAAATTGGTATCAGAGTTACGATTAGAGTTGCACTTCATTTGATTCATTAAGGTGAGAGGAAAATTAGAGATGTTGAGATATTGGCTACTTGAGAATTCAAGTCGAAGCCTTATTAATTCAGTACGGGCAACAAAAGTCAATGAAGGGGACATGTTGGGGATGTGGGCAATCGTGGCACTTAAAAAAAGATTGCAAGAATTGGAAATGAAAAGGAGCAAGTTCGGCAAATAGCTCCAAGGCGACAAACAAGAATGTCGATGATGATTGTACCAATCTGAATTTGTTAAGTTTAACAATAATTTTGTTCTTATAACATCTGTTAATAGTGAAAATTTACAGTATAAGGGCAATTGGGTGATTGATACCAGGGCCACACATCATATATGTGTACACAAGGCATGGTTTGGCAAGTATGCAAGGTGTACCGGTGGCAAGTTAGTGTCGATGGTTGATGGTTCCCAAAGGCCAATAATGGGAGTGTGCGATGTTTAGGTGTAGTTGTTTGACGGACGCGTTATTACACTTCATGAGGTTCAACATTTGCTGAGTTTTACTCAGAGTCTAATTTCTCATTCCAACTTTGATTCTGAAGGCTATTGATATTCTGGTAAAGATGGAGTACTGAAAGTATTATGGAAGTCTACTATGATCATGATCAAAGGTGTTCATGACAAAAACTTATTTGTGTTGATGGACAAACCAGGTTTAGCACGTGGAGCAAGATCTGGGTCTAAAAGGTTGATTTGAAAGTGGGTTCTTGTTGACAAGTTCAAAGGTGACTTGGACTTAGGTGATTCTCAACATTGAGTGTCATGGTCAATGAGGGCAAAGGGGCAAAAACATGAGATTGAAGCAGATGAAGCATTAGTATTTTCGCCAAGGTGAAGATTGTTGGATTTTGGCTCAAACATGGATTCATTGTTGAATTAGAACGTGGAACTTGTATTTAGAAAGTAATTAGGACTTTCTAAATATGGATAAATGTTTTATAATCTAGTTGTATTTGAATAAGAAAACTATGTTGGTGTAAAATGAAGAATTGTTGTTGGTCACAGTTTCTAAATATTATGGTTAAAAAGTCTATATATAAGAGGTCCCTCATTGTTTATTGATCATCCTAACATCTAAGAGATTAAGAAAAAGGTGAAGCTTGAGGCTTGCATATCCTTGGAAGCTTTGTGAAGGAGTGTAGAGTTTAGAACTTGTACAGGTGACGTTGTTGGAGTTCTAATTTTCTCTTGGGTATTCTTTTTTTGTTCTTCTTCTTTATCAAAGTTTCAGATCTGTGTACTATCTTGTATAGAAGTACTTGAGGTGTTTAATTCCTCTGAGGTACTCGTTAATTAATAGTGGATTCTTTTTGCTCGTGGTTTTTTCTTGATTTTGGGGTTTTTCCACGTATATCTTCAAGTTGTGTGTGTTAATTTCCATTATTTTTTTCTTTATTGAATCTATGAGATTGAAAAGTTTTGGGTGTTTTTCCCAACAAGAAAGAGGCTCTTTTAATTTTTTAGGCTTGAAAGGCTGGTTTAAGGAAAATAAGGACATCATTTACAAAGAGTGATGAGATATAATGGAACGACTTTTAGAGAAAGAGACCTTACTTTTGGAAACAACTTCATTGATAAAAAAAAGTCATACCTTTCATGGCCACAAAAAAGAGTAAGAGGGAATAAGGTTGTTCCCTTGTTTCAAACCTTTCTCCTCTTGAAAAAAAAAAAGAAGTTGTGGGGGCCCCATTAACCAGAATGACATAAGAAGTGGAGGCGATACTTTGTTGGATCCATATCCAATGAAAATATGAGGGAAACTCATCTTGCTCATAATTTCAAGTATAAAATCCCAATTTAATGAGTCATAAACTTTCCTTAGATCCAAGTATTCCCTTCAGGGGTGGAAGCTAGGAGGTGTTGAACCAATGACCCCCATTATAGATATTTTGATGATCACAAACAACATCCCTTTACATACTAACCATTACACATATTGAGAATTTCAGCTTGTTTCATCGAGACCATATCATATATTCAAGCTTAATTGAAGTATTTTCTCTCAAGATCAAGAATGAAGATTCAAGACAAGTTTATTTCGTAATTACTTAGATCTTGTTTAGGCTTGTAGAATCTCCTCTAGGATTACTCAGCCATTCATTCTCTCATATTTCAAAATCTATTAAGTTTTTAAAGTGTTTAATAGATTTTCAAAAAATCTTTCAAATTTGATTTAAAAGAGTTTTGAACTAAGAATTCATGTTTTTCAAGTGTTTTTTTTATTTTTATAAACATTATTTAAATGTTTTATTTGAAGCAAAATGAGCTCAAGTGTTGTTCTCTAAAAGAAAATTCAAGTCTAAGTATTTTGGTTTGACTAGTACGCTATTCACAATAACTATCATACTCCTTGCATGGTTCACTTAAGTTTGGTTGCGGCAATGGAGTAACACCCCGTAATTTTAGTCAACGTATTTGGTTGACTTGTACGTATGTTGAGGCATATAATATGTGTATGAGTGCGTAGGAGTCATGTTTATGTATACGTGTGTACGTATAAAAGTGTATTTGTAGCTGTAGCATATTTTTACGAGTATAAGAGGTTAACTGTGACGCCCTGAAATTTTCCTCACTTGGCCCACGTCCCAACCATCCCAATGGATGATGTGTTATTATTTGACGCTTGTAGGGTCTTAACCATCCTAATGGATGATGTGGGATGGTTGGTGATGCCTACGTTGGGCGTCCTGCCCCGGCATTCCGTACGCCTTCCAATGGGGGATCGTGGTCCAAGCTGTGGGGCCGCCACAGTTGGTGTCAGAGCCCAGGTCCACCCAAGGTTGTCTTATTTGTTGACTTAGATGACTTGACCTAGGTTGATCAAGTGGAGAGTTAGGTGACTTAAAAGCTTATAAGATGACTTAAAAGCCTTATTATCCTATTTTCTGTGTGTATTATATGATATGGATAGTTATGAGGCTTTGAAGATGTTTTGGATGCTCTTTTGTATGATGATTGTTCATGCTTTTACTTCTCAGTGGCATGAGGAGAAGCGAAAGAGTTAGACAACCACACATGGAGTCATCCGAAATAGATAAAATCAAGATGATGGAGGAATTGGTTGCCGTTCAGGGTCGCATGGTGGCACCCCAAGCCACACAGATGGCAGCTCAGGCAGCTCAAATTCAGGAGTTGGTGAGGAGAGCAGAGGATACTACGCCACAACCTCCTCCCTTTGTACCTCAGGAGGCAGGTGCCAGTGAGGTTGAGGCTGATCCTACGGGAGCTGATGTTGCAACTGAGCCCTTTATGGCTGCACCACAGCCTGAGATTGCACCCGCACCTATTCCTACTCCAACTAGAAGCCCCTCAGACCATCAGATTAAGATGGTATAGAGATTCATGAAAATGAAGCCAGAGAAGTTTTATGGGGGAGCAGAGCTAAAGAAGGCTGAGGACTGGTTGAAAAATGTTGAGATGATTGCACAGATTCTTAGCCTTGATGAGGAAGCCTAGATGCTTTGTTCTGCTCACATGTTAGAGGGTGGTGCAGATGACTGGTGGACAGTTGTGTTGAGGAACCGTGGCACAGTTCAGAGTTGGAAGTTGTTCAGACAACTCTTCTTAGAGGCTTATGTCCCTGCAACATAGAAGCTGAAGAAGAGGCTTGAGTTTATGAATCTCAAGCAAGGCACCATGACTATTCGCCAGTATGAGATTAAGTTCATGCAGTTGTCTTCTTATGCTCCCGGTTTAGTACAGTCTACTGAGGACTGGATCACAGAGTTTATGATGGGGTTGGGGTCAGCGATCAGGCATGCCTTGTCAGTGACTGAGATGGTTGAGTTCAAGACCGCGACAACGAAGGCTGCACAGTTTGAGCTTCATGAGCATGTTGAGGGTCGGGTTGGACCTACAGCTCAGGCACCACAGTAAATACAGGCCGAAACAGGTAGGAAGAACTCTTGGAAGGAGAGGAGATGGGGAAAGAAGAGGAAATTTCAGAAGGGAGCATAGTCTGAGGGTGCTCAGAGCGAGTCATCTCACATCCACACTGGTGTTAGGATTTCACCATTCATTGTACCTTCTACCAGTGGCCAGTCAGGCACAGAGGCCACCACTCCCACAGTCAGGCAGAGGTAGAGGTGGTAATGGGGCTACATCACAGTTAGGATCTACTGCTCCTAGAGCTTTATTCACCTGTTATCAGTGTGGTCATCCCGGTCACATGAAGTTTGAGTGTACGAACCCTCTGATGATACCTCAAGAGAAAGTGCAACAGTCAAGTGGCAGAGAAATTGTCAAGGCAGCCACAGAGCCAGATCCAGCTGCATTGAGGACCTTAGTGGAAGGTACTCTTCATATTTGTGATATTTCGATGCATGTTTTATTTGGTGCTGGATCTACACTGTCATTCAATTATGGCCTCATGGTAGATAGATTGCAGTAGAGCTCCATTAAAGCTAGTACATGGTTAGTTTTGAGTACTGTAGCTGGGGAGATGATCTACCCGAACTTGATATGTAATCATTATGTAGTGAAAGTAGGGGATTTTGAGATGCCTGTGGACCTTAAAGTCCAAGAATTCCTTGAGTTTGATTGCAATCCTTGGGATGGATTGGCTCGCCGCATACCATGCAGTGATATATTGCTTTGTAAAAAGAGTCATTTTTCAGATCCCTGAGCATTTTGGGTTTGCATTGCAAGGGAGAGCATCGAACGAACCAATCACTAGAGGTAGATTGGTAGTTGATGGAGACAGAGAAATCTTGGCTGGGATAGTGCCAGAGGAGGATGAGACCAGTGTGATGAGACTTGACGACATCCCTATAGTGAGAGATTCTCCTGATGTGTTTCCTTCGGACCTTCCCGGATTGCCACTGAAGAGGGAAATTGACTTTATCATATAACTGGTCCCTAGTACGAAGCATGTCTCCATGGCACCGTATAGAATGGTGCCAGTTGAGTTGTAGAAACAACTTAAGGAGTTGTTGGCTAAGGGCTTCATTAGCCCAAGTGTGTCACCTTGGATAGCTCCAATTTTTTTCGTCAAAAAGAAGGATGGAAGCTTGTGGTTATGTATTGACTACCATCAGCTCAATAGGGTGACCATTAAGAACAAGTATCCTCTTCCAAGGATTGATGATCTATTTGACCAACTGAAGGGAATGAGATTCTTCTCGAAGATTGATCTACGTTCCGGTCATCATCAACTGAGGATCAGGGATGAAGATGTGCGTAAGACAACTTTTAAAATTGGCTATGAACATTATGAGTTTTTTGTGATGCCTTTTGGTGTGACTAATACACTGACGATGTTCATGGACCTGATGCAAAAAGTCTTTCGGTAGTATCTGGATAAATTTTTCATCATTTTTATTGATGATATATTGGTGTATTCTAAGACTCAGGCTGAGCATGAGGAACACCTCAGAGTGGCCTTACAAACTCTGAGAGAACATAGATTGTATGCGAAGTTGAGTAAGTGCGAGTTTTGGATCATCGAGGTAAAATTCTTGGGTCATGTGGTGAGTTGAGAAGGGATTTCAGTTGATCCATGCAAAATCAAAGCCATTATCAGTTGGCCTAGACCTACCACAATGACCGAGGTCAGGAGTTTTCTGGGTTTAGCAAGATATTACAGGAGGTTTGTGCAGGGTTTCTCTAAGTTGGCTGCACCCCTTACTAGACTTACCTAGAAGGATGTTCCCTTTGTGTGGGTGGATGAGTGTGAGAATGCCTTTTTAGAGCTAAAAAAGAGGTTGACATCTGCGCCAGTATTGATTCTAGCAGAGCCTGGTCAAGAATTGGTTATCTACACTGATGCCTCTCGTGTCGGCTTGGGGTGTGTGTTGATGCAGACGGATAGGGTCATTGCTTATGCATCGAGGCAGTTAAAGGTGTATGAGAAGAACTATCTTGTTCATGACTTAGAACTGGCCGCAGTAGTTTTTGCTCTGAAGATTTGGAAGCATTATCTCTATGGTGAGAAATTCACCTTGTATTCTGACCACAACAGCCTCAAGTACTTGTTTTCTCAGAAGAAATTGAAACATGAGACAGAGAAGGTGGTTAGAGTTCCTAAAGGACTATGATTTCACATTGGAATATCATCCTGGTAAAGCCAATGTAGTGGATGATGCATTGAGCAGGAAGAGGGTAGAGATAGTTTTGGTAGCGTGCAAGATGTCTCAAGAGTGGAGGCTACAAGAGGCGGCTACAGTGATGAGTGTATGTGCTACCCCTTCGAATGAGATTGTGATATGTGCTTAAATGAGGGCTCAACCTACTCGAGTCCAGGAGGTGATTGACCAGCAGAGACTAGACATTGATTATGTGATGTACAAGTCTTGGGCTGAGAGTAGCGATTATGTTGATTGGCACGTGTCATCTGATGGTACCTTGAGGTTTAGGGGACGTTTATGGGTTCCCATAGATTCACAGCTAAGGCAGAGTATACTCCAGAAGGCTCACAGATCTCATTATGCTATTCATCCGAGGGGAATCAAGATCTTTCATGATATGAAAAGGATGTATTGGTGGCCTGACATGAAGAGAGATATAACTCAGTTTATTTAGAGGTGTGAGATCTGAAAGAGAGTCAAGGCTGAGCATCAGAAGCCTGGAGGGCAGATGCAGCCACTTGCCATCCCTAAGTGGAAGTGGGAGCATGTTACTATGAATCTTGTTGTGGGACTACCTAACACCCAGAGGAGGCATAATGTTACTTGGGTTATAGTAGATCGCTTAACCAAATCCGCTCATTTTCTACCAGTGAACATTAGGGATTTTATGGACAAGCTAAGTAGGCTGTATATGTCGGAGATAATTAGGCTTCATGGGGTGCTGATTTCGATTGTATCGGATAGGGATCCGAGATTTACCTCGGTATTCTGGCAGGGGTTGCAGAGGCAGCTCGGCACCAGGCTAGATCTCAGTACCGCTTATCACCCTCAGACGGACAGCTAGTCTGAGAGTTTGATATTGATTTTAGAGGATATGCTCCGAGCTTGTGTCCTTGAGCCCAGGGGTAACTGGGAGAAGTACTTGCACCTGTGTGACTTCGCGTACAACAATAGTTATCAATCCAGTATTGGGATGGCTCCCTTTGGGCTTTGAATGGCCGATCGTGTAGGTCTTCCGTGTGTTGGACGAAGGTAAGGGACGTCGCTATGTTGGGACCCGAGTTTGTACGACAACACACAGAGAAGATCAAGCATAATGTGAAGATAGCTCAAGACAAGCAGAAGAGCTACACCGATACCAGGCGGAAGGCCATAGTGTTTGAAGTGGGTGACCAAGTTTTATTGAAGGGTCTCCCCTCAGAAGGGCCAAACGAGTTTTGGGATACAAGGGAAGCTTGCTCCGAGATTTATTGGGTCGTTCGAGATTTTAGAACGAATTGGCCCAGTCGCTTACCGATTAGCCTTGCCACCTCAACTTGCAACAGTACATAATATTTTTCACGTGTCGATGCTGAGAATGTACAAGAGTGATTTTGATCATGTTTTGGATTGGAGACATGTGGAATTGAGGTAGGATGAGACCTATGATGAGGAACCTATCCAAATTCTTGACCGGAAGGTACAAAGGTTACGCAGTCGAGAAATCTCTATGGTCAAGGTGAAATGACAAATTCATGGCAAGGAGCAAGTTACATGGGGGCGCGAGGACTACATGAGGGAGCACTTTGTTGAGTTTATGGGCTCAAGTAATTTCTTGACTTTAAACTTCGAGGACGAAGTTTCTTTTAAGCTGGATGAGATGTGATGCCCTGAAATTTTCCTTACTTGGCCCATGTCCCGTTTATATTGATGCCCAACTCTACGTGCCCGTATAGGTTAAGAATGCATGTTATTTTAGAAAATTATTATTATTAATATTGTCATTTTGGTATTAATGGAATTAATAGTAACATATTAACATATTAATAAAAATGTCTGCATTATAAATCGTATATGGGACATGTTAAATAAAAATATAATGCATGCGTTATTATTTATGCATGGGCCCATTGGACCATGAATTGATATGAGCTAAGATTGATTGAATAAAAGAAAAAAAAATAATGAAAATGAAAATTTGGTGTATTAGATTAATTGGATATTAAAATACATAGAAGCATGAGATTGGTTAAAGTACATGTGGTTGATATGAGAAAAATGAGACCAACACATGTCAAGATTGGTGCATGAGTGTGCACAAGTGTCCCATATGGGGCATCCATGCCCCATTTCTCTTCTCCAAGGATGTCTTAGAGAGTGAGATGAGTTAGAGAAAAAAAAAAAAAAAAACAGAAAAGAGAAAGGAGAAGAGAAGAATTGGGGGGTTTTGATGCCCTAAGAAATTTCATGCCAAATCTTCAAGATAAGGTATAGTTTTTTAGCATTTTTCTTCCCAAAATCACTCCCTAATGTGGTTATGTGCTCTAGAATGGTATAAATTTCATGTTATGTGGCTGTTGTATGTGTTGACCTAGACTTGAATGAGTTTATATATTGTCTTTTATGAATCCTAGAGCTTAATGAAAGCCATTAATGGTGTTTACCCCAATTTTTAGTTTGAAGTTGGGGGGTTTCTCTTGTGGAGAACCATGGCTAAGAACCTAGACCTAGAATTGATGATTGCATGTGCATGTCAAATATGTTTAGCTTGAAAGTGGTAAGTGCTTATATGTGGGTTTTAATTGAGATTTCCATGATGATATCTTAAGGCTTAGTACAAATGGCCCTAACCTAGAATATGGACTTAGGGCTATGTATAGGGTTTGCATGTCAACTATATTCACTAAATGGACATATTTAATGGATTATTGGTGCTAACTTTGGACTAGAGATGATAGAACATGATGACCTAGTTCAAATTGGCAATATGGCCTAACCTTGGAAGTTTCCAAATTTTGGAGCTTTTAGAATACGTGACCCGTAAAAGTGAAATTGAGTTGATTTATATCTAATTAGATATGAATTATGATGATCCATATTATTATATGCACAATGTTGGCTATGTGATGGGATAAGCCTTTTTATTAGCTTAATCTCATAACAAGGCATAATTGATGTTATGGCTTAGATGTTGGTAATTATAGTGAATTAGATGGGTTATTATCAATTTGATCATGAATTGAGCATGATGTATGGTTTAATTGAATTACAATGGCCTAGGCCTAGATATTACAAAAGCATGCAATTGGGCATGATTAGAGTTGGATTAATAGCTATGCACGTGAATTGGCCAATATTTTGTGTGCTTATGCATTGGGATGACCTAGACATGATGTGAACATGTAATTGGGCTAGGTGGATGCCTATGGTGTAAATTTCATCATGTGGGTTGAATTATGGTTTATGAATATGAATTGAAATTGTGTAGTATGACGTGTGATATTGAGACACTTGATTATGTGGGTTGTGTTGACTATGAAGAGAGTTGGTTATAATGTATACTTTCTAATGTGGATTTGGAAATTGTAAGGGTTATGTAGTGTTTCTACATAGTTCATATCGATGATTGATGTAATAGCCTAAGATGGATGTGTAGGACTTAGGCTAAGTCCTTGTATTGGGAATTGGGTGATGGATGTTACTATGTAAGTTATTATGTTAATTGTTATGGTATGAATGAATATGACAGTTCAGGATCTTGATTTGGATTTGGATTGGAATTGGGGTTGATCCGTATGTAGATAACATAGCTTGCGTGGCTTGATTGTGAGTAGTTGTTCTTTATGCTTATCACTTGTGTCGTCATATTAACTTATATTTGTATGTTGAAAGTCATAAAATATTATTATGAAAATGCATGTGTTTAATGTATTATGAAATGACATGCATTGAATATCGAGAAGGCTTGAGTTATTGCCAAGCTAAATTCTCTAGAGGTGGAGTTTAATATTAAATATCTAAAAGGCTTGAAATATTGCCAAGCTAATTTCTCTAGAAGTGGAAATGGAATCTTCTATGAATGAGGGTTTAACTGTATGAGATTGACATACTTCAAAGGTTGTAAGGTATTTATTACCCCACCGGGAAGGATCATTCCACTTATGGGTTGAAAGTGAATGGTCTTGATTAAATGATTGTACCCCAATAAGGGAGGACCATAAGTTGGATCTATTATAGTAGGAAAAATGATGTAGTAAAGTGGATGAATGACCCAAAGATGATAAGCTATACCCCAACATGGGAGGACCGACTCTTAGGTCTTTATATGTAGCTAAGGGTTAGTGGATGGTTTTATATACATGATCATAGTTGAGTGCTTATTATATTATGTGTTTTATGTTTCACATATTCATGAGCATTATTTCATGTCCATATATATATGGCTTTTATTGATGCATAACTGATGGCATCATTGAACATTATTCACTGGGCATAGTTGGCTCACCCTCTCACTCTCATTTCAGGTCCTACAGATAAGGGCAAAGGCGTTGCATTTGCTTAAGGGCCTAGCCCCTGTCGAGCTAGGACATCCTTGATGTGAGCCTAGAGATTTTTGTATGGGGATAGATGTTTGTATTACATGTGTATATCTTTTTGTTATTTTTGGTACATGTGTATACCTTTTTGTTTATTTTGGTACATATGTAATTTATAACACATGCTAAACTTAAACGGTGAGAAGTTATATAACTGTTATGATTATGGCCATGGGCCTTGGACTTTTGATGATGAGTCTTGACCCTAGACAGTCTTGGTCTATTTTGGAATTAATGATGATTTTATGTATTCATTTTGGAGATCATTATTGTCTTGGCTTATATGGAAGTGTATGACTGATTTTAGAACTGTTAAGTTTATCAGGTTGATGGAAAAAAGAAAGGAACTTTATGAAGAGTCTGGTTGAGGCTTGTAAGGTCTCAACCATCCCAATGGATGATGTGGGATGGTTGGTGATGCCTACGCCATTTAATCGTAGCACTTCTACTTCTAAGGCACCCTTTGATTTAATTCACTCCGATGTTTGGGGATCAACCCCTATTGCCACAAAAGGAGGGTCCAAATATTATGTTTCCTTTATTGATGATCACACTCGATATTGTTGGGTTTACCTAATGAAACATTAATCTGATTTCTTTGACATTTATGTTGTTTTTCATGCTCTTATCTAAACACAACATTCTACTTCAATTAAATGTTTTAGATGTGATTTGGGCGGGGAGTATACTTCAACTAAATTTTCTAATTTGGTTCCTTCTGATATGACTATACTTCAAACTGCTCGTACTGATACCCTACAACATAATAGTGTTGCTACAAAGAAACATAAGCATATTGTTAAAACTGCTCGTTCTCTTCTTTTGTCTACTCATGTTCCTTTTGAATTTTGGGGTGAGGCGGTTCTCACTTCAGTTCAATTGATTAACATGATCCCTACTTCTCACACTTCCGGTCTTTCTCCATTTGAAAAGCTATATGGACATGTCTCAGATTACTCTTGTTTAAGAGTTTTTGGTTGCACTTGTTTTGTTCTTCGACCTCACACAGAGTGCAATAAGTTGTATGCATGCTTTGTTGTGTGTTTTTCTCGGTTATGGTGAGGGACAAAAGGGTTATCGTTGCTTTGATCCTGCTGCAAATAAATTGATTGTCTCTCGTCATATTTTCTTTCTTGAGCACATTCCTTTTTTTTCCATTCCTGCTTGTTTTCACAATTTGACTACGTCTGATATTATTCATATTGATCCATTTGGTGATGATAGTGAGGGTTCACAACCTTTTATAAATGTTGCACCATCCTCTGTCTCTCACTCTCTCAGGAATGATAATAAAGTACTACAGGTGCTCGTGTTCCCTCTGCAAAGATTTCTGATGCTACACTCTTAGAAGATAATAATGTCCCATTCCTCTCTACGGTTGCCCAAGCACCTCTTATGGCTACAGATTCTCTCCTTCTCCTCCTCGTTATCCTCAGCGTATTCGTAAGTCTACTCGATTGCCTCAATTTTCTTATTCATGTTATTCTACTTCATATTCTTCTTTTTTGGCTTCTGTTCATAGTGTTTCTGAGCCCGTCTCCTACAAAGATGCAACTCTTGATCCTTTTTGGCAACACGCTATGGCTGAGGAGCTTTCTGTTTTGCAAAAAACAAGCACATGGGATTTGGTACCGCTCCCTCCAAGCAAAAACACAATTGGTTCTCGTTGGGTTTACAAGATCAAAACCAAGTCTGATGGGTCCATTGAGCGGTACAAAACACGTTTGGTTTCAAAAGGTTTCACTCAACAATATGATATGAATTATGAGGAGACTTTTTCCCAGTTGCAAAGATGACTATTGTTCGCACTCTTATTGCAGTAGCTTTTGTTCGTCAGTGGTAACTCTCTCAGATGGATGTTAAGAATGCATTTTTGAATGGGGACCTTACAAAAGAGGTTTACATGGCACCTCCTCCAAGTGCTGCTCATAACTCTTGGGACGTATGCAGACTCAGGAAAGCATTATATGGTCTCAAACAAGCATCTCGAGCTTGGTTTGAGGAGTTTTCTACAGTGATTGCCTCTCCTCATTCCAGGCCTAATGATTATGATTCAGCTTTGTTTGTTCGGTCTACATCTACAGGAAGCATTTTTCTTCTCTTATATGTTGATGACATGATTATCACTGTTGATGATATAAATGGGATTGCAGAGTTGAAGTTAACATTGGCTCGTCAGACTTGGGCTCATCTCCTAAGGGTTATCTTCTTTCTCAGTCCAACTAAACTATTGACATCATTCAACAAGCCTGTCTCACTGATACTCGGACTGTCGATACTCCTATTGAGCAAAATATTAGATACATCCCCTCAAATGGCACTCCTTTTTCGAATCCTACGCTATATTGCACTATTGTTGGCAGCTTAGTTTATCCGACCATCACTCGCCCAAATATTGCATATGTTGTTTGTGTTGTTAGTCAGTTTGTTGTTCCCCTACTGTAGTATTGGGTTGTTGTGCTTCGCATTCTTCGGTATCTTCGTGGCACATTATATTAGAGTTTTCTACTTCCATCCACCTCATCTTTGGAGCTTCGTGCATACTCTGATGTTGGTTGGGTTAATGATCATACAGATCGCAAGTCGATTACAGGATTCTGCATCTTCTTAAAAGATTCTTTTATTTCTTGGAAAAACAAGAAACAATATGTTGTTTCTAGGTCTTATACTGAAGCTGGGTATCGTGCCATGACATCTACCACTACAGAGATTAAATGGTTGCGCAGATTACTTGTTGATATGGGTGTTTTTATTACTTCTCCTACTCTTATGTATTGTGACAATCATAGTGTTATTCAGATTGCTCACAACTCAGTCTTTCATGAACGGATGAAGCATATAGAGATAGATTGTCACTTCACTCGTCACCATTTACAGCATGACACTATTACTTTGCCCTTTGTCTCCTCTTCCACGCAGCTCGCAAACTTCTTTACGAAGCCACACTCCATTCAATGCTTTAGATTTCTTATTGGCAAACTCTCGATGCTTCTTGCAGCCGCATCATGAGTTTGAGGGAAGATATTAGAGTAATATTGTATCTAGGTAATTTTGCTATTAGAGTGTGGTAGTTTAGTAACTTTGTTGTTAGGCTATATAAGCCTATTTATCTTCATTGTACTCATTCTTTTGGAGCTTTATGAAACTCTAATACTCTTTTATCTCTTTTTGATTGTTCACATAACAAACTCATATATATATACAAACTAACTAACTAACTAACTAAAGCATGGAGTTTTAGGATTTTGGTTCGAACTTAAATAGATAGTGTTTAATTTGAGTGTTTGTCAAATAAGAAGTGTCCTAATTTATTAGGAGTCGAATAAATTGAAATAGAAAGTATTTAATTTTTAGTAGATTTCTAGTTTTTTTAGTATCCTAATTGTATTGAAAGTATATTTGTGTGTTTGAGTCCAAGTAGATATTTAAGTCTATAAATATCTAGGATCATTGATCAGTGGTGTAAAGTTGAGAAGATTGATTGATTGAGTTAGAGAGATTGATAGCTCGAGTGAGAAATTGATTAATTTGTAAAAGGTTTTTACCTTTGATTAATTAATTGAATAAAAGATTAGTCAGATTGAATTTCGCTGTATGTTTAATTGATTGATCATTTGGGTTAAAACACCCAACAAATTAGTATCAAATAAAGCCAGATTACGTGAAGCAATGTGGATACTGATTCGTGGTAGGGGCATTGTTGCGGGCTGCGCCAAGATCGATTTGTTGTGGGCGCTGTAGTTTGGAGATTGCGTGTGATCGGTGGGAGTTTCTGCACTTGGAGATCTTGATGTCATCTAAAAAGCTTGTTGGAAGAGAGTTGTTACGTGGTGAAGAATCCAGCAAGCTAATAAAAAATGAAAAGGGAAGTTACTTTTGCTTTATAACTCTTAAAGCATTAGATCATTCTCTTTTTAGAAGTAGAATTAGATGGTGACTCTTGAAGTACTTAATCAGTTTTATTGAGGCCATGGGCTAAGTTTTGGTGGGGTTAATTAATATATTCTTGGTGCATTGGATTCAGGGTTACTACTTGCCATTTTTACTTTATTTTAATTTGAAAAACAATATTTCTAATACTGAGGAGTATGATGACAAATAGAATTTTAGTGTTTGGCAAGTATGAATGAGAGATATATCGAAGCAACAACGTATTGCGATAACTTTAGAGGATAAACCAACTAACATGAACTAATGCATTTGTACGCAAGTATGATAAGACTGTGACTGAGAGATGAGATTGCACTCAACATGCTTTATGAAATTTCTGCATCAGAGATGTGGAAGCAATTGTGAGATTTATTTTTGCAAAAGAATTTCACCAACAGATTGATATTGAAACAAGAATTATATACTTTAAGCAAAAAAGAAGGAACCATTTTACGTGGGCACCTTTCTAATTTGATTTATGGGAGAAATACAATTACTTTTGAGTAGGTGAAGAGTGTTTTATTCTCTAGTTAGAAGATGGATGTTGAACGAAATAAGGGAAATCAATCTAATGAGCCACAAGCTTTGGTGACTCCATAAAAGAAAAAAAATATGATGGACAACAATGGGGGTGAGGTCGTGGAAGAGGTGGAGCTTCGAGTTTTCAGAAGTCATTGATGAAACATGAATGTTACTATTGTGGACAAAAAGGTCATGTGATCAAATTATGCATGCCCATAGAAGAAAGAACAAGATTCCACCTCAAATAAAAAATCTAATACAGTTGAGATGTCAGAATTCACATTTTAGGATCAGAGTGATGAGATACTCTCATCTCAATTACTAATAAACCTGGAAATGCAAAAAAATGGCTTCTTCATTCTGTCTGTTCTTTCCACATGTGTCCACATAAAGAATGGTTTACCTCTTACAAGCCTGTGAAAGGTAAGATATCTTTACAAGGGACAATTCAGTGTGATGTTGAAGGGATTGAAATAATTAGAATTGAGACATTAAATGGGTTGATGTGGATATTAACAGATGTTCGGTATGTCTCAAGTATGTGGAGAAACGTGATTTCACTAGGAGCATTGGATTTAAACAAATAACACTATGAAGCTAGAGGTGGATTGACGAAGATTCGAAAAGGTTCTCGGATGATGTTGATTGCTCATAAGGTTGGTAACATGTACGTCCTTTTATAAAATACACGATTAAGTGGAGTAGGTGGAGATGATACTCATACTACATTAAATTCAAGAAATGTTCATGCATGATTGATAGATTGCGTGGTAGAGTTCTGACCAAGGTAGAGATTATTAGGATTTTGGTTTGAACTTAAATAAAAAGTGTTTAATTGAGTGTTTGCTATATAGGAAGTGTCCTAGTTTATTAAGAGTCTAATAAAATGAAATAGAAAGTATTTAATTTTTAGTAGATTTCTAATTTCTTTAGTTTCCTAATTGTATTGAAAGTATATTTGTGTGTTTGAGCCAAAGTAGATATTAAAGTCTATAAATAATTAGGGTCCTCAAGAAGTAGAGCAGAGTTGAGAAGATTGATTGCTTGAATTAGAAAGATTGATAGATTGAGTGAGAATTTTGATTGGTTGTAAAAGGTTTTTACCTTTGATTGATTAATTGAATAAAATATTTGTTAGATTGAATTCCATCGCGTGTTTAATTGATTGATTGTAGTTGAATAAGCCATCATGGATGCGTGTTTAATTGATGAAGGTGTATCGGGTGTTAAACTTGGAAAGTGGTAAAGTAGAAGTTGAGGATGTGATAGGTGGGAAGATGAAAAGATAATTGTTTGTAAATAGTAATTTACAAATCCCCACTTCAATGCATATATATCTCCTAATGTTATAAGCTCATTTTATATGACATTTTTCTTTATATTTATCTTTTTGAATCTTAACACTTATATCCTACCCACAGTGTTATACTTATAACTAATTAATATTGATATTTATAAAAAATAATATTAATTAGTTATTCATAATTTAACTCTTAATTTTAATAAAAAAATTAAAGTTTAATATTTATAAATTTTAAAAATCAAAAGCAAAGTATATGCTTACATACAATATATATCCTTTACTTTACTACAATGTAATTCAAAGAAGATGTTTCAACTTTCAATAGCATCACTTAAAACGAACAAAAGCATATGTGCATATAGGGATAAGAAAAAAAAAATCAATCAAATGACATAAAAAAAAAAGAAAAAAATACTAAGGAGACTGAAATTCCCACATGAATTGCTACAAATTTAATGTGTCAAATATCCACATTAGATTTATAATTTCATTGAAAAGTGTGTTGTTTGATGTATTAAAGTTAAAACCTGATATGACAGTGATTTGTAGCAATTGGTGTAGTATTTTCAATCCATATAACATTACTCAAAAAAGAAAGGTAACTCCTTACAAGAGAACGTAGGAAAAAGTTGTTGAGGATGTAATACGATAAATATAAACAAAGGAATTCAATCTTAGTACACTTTTTGTTCACTTGACCAACAACTTATTAGATTGGCCTTGCACTAATTGCTTCTCTTTCATTCATGCCTAGCTCCTCTTCCTTTAATGGTCAGATCATTTATTTAACTATGTGAAATGTTAACATAACTGCAAAAAGTTGTAACTATATGTGCAACTACAAATGTATATTCATTAAATTATTTATTACATATCTTGAAATGTATAAAACATTACGATCCAATGAATATACATATTTAGTTGCACATGCAGTTGTAATTTTTAGAGTTAGAATAACATTTTCCTTTCTATTATATCCCATTCCAAATGCCTACCCCCCGCTTATTAATGCTAGGAAAACTTTTAGCTATTGGCATATTGCAACATTTTATTGAGAGTAAAAAAACATATATTCAAAAATTTTAAAAAACTTTGGTAATTGCATTATAATTAAAAATAAAACTAGCACTAAGTCAAAAAAGAACGTTAGGATGATATTTATCATGTATATCTATTAATGGGTGTTGATGCCAAAAGTGGGATCAACAAAAGAGCTCGCCTCAAGGTTTCAAAGAGTGATTCTTCCTCAAGTGAGCCTACAGGATCCACAGAAAGAACACTTGACATGGATTAGTAGCATTGATGTGTTACTGGCCAAATCCACACCAATACTCAAGCTAGCATCAGTAAAAGTGGCAAACTGTTCTATTAATGAAGAAGATATTTTTAATTAACGGTGAGTTAATTCAGTAGTTAGGGGCAAGCGCTCCCAATCCTGAGGTAGAGAGTTTGAGTGAGACTCATGCTACCCACTAATATGTTGGCCAACGGTATCTAAGGGCATTTGTGGTCGTGCTCAGGAGGGACTAGTAGGAGAATCCTGATGCCCGCCGGCCTCAAACAAAAAATATATATAATACACTTTGAGATGAGAGATTGGGTGTTTATATTAAGTTACGGGAGCTTAATGGGACCATTGAAACTTATTTATATTTGTCTATTGGGACTATAAAAGGTCCTTGTCTTGTCTCGTAACTGTTGGGCAAGCACTCCCTCATAGTTGAATGCTATGTGGTTGAAGACGATCTCTAGAACCTTCTTCTCTTTTATGTTCGTGTAGTTGAAGTTGTTACAAAGTTAGTTTGAGATCTCCATCGTGCATGGGCCACATTATTTATTTGTTCGTCAGATCTAAAAGTGGGGAGAAAGTCAACATTGGTTCTCTTAATCTCATTTGTTACAATTAACTATATGGTGTGTTGGTTGGTTCATTTTCAGATGTTAGTTTCAAATTGACTGTGTATTTTTTTAAGCTAAGACACATAAGAAGTCTCACCTTCTTACACTAGCAAAAGACTTTTTTCTAACAAAAAAAATAAAATCTCCTAGGACTTCCCTGTATGACACACTTTACGTGGACACCCACAGGCCTGATGGCCCAACTTAGGGGTCATCCAACCTTGAGAGCCCATAAAAGAACAATATCTTACGATGTGTGGGGTAGGCCAAAATTAGCTTCAACAAGGTGTATATATAACCACCAGATACTAATTCCTAAATAACTAAAACACTTAATCCTATTACAAATACAATTAATAAAAAAATTCTAATCACACATACTCTAATTAAAATCCTAATTAGACATAATCTAGATTATTTCTAGTATCCCCTTATAATTTAAATTATTTGAATTAAAATAATATTTCCCTATGACTTAGATATGACACACTTTAAGCATATTCTTCAACTTCATAAAAGACTTGATTTTCTGCAATTTTTTCATTTGATTTTTTTCTTTTTCGTTAAGGTCGAACATTATCTGTAGATTCTTTGTACTCAATCGAGATAACTTCCATTAATTACTAATGTTGATGCAAGATTTGACGAACACCAAATAATAATAGATTAGAGGGGGCGTGCTGAGCTAGAACCTGCAAAATTTGTTTACTGATCTGTATGCCTCATTTGGATGTCTAGCATTTACCTTTACTGAGTGAATAGTTTTTAATAAAGCCAATCAGTCCAATCCCTAGGTTGAGAGGTACGATCACAATGGACTCGCTTATATACCAAGTCTTCTGAAGCAGCAAGCTGCCTCCCGTTCACTATTTAAAGTTACTAAGGACAAGACTGAATCTAGCTATGTTGATTGCTGGTTCAGCAGAGTAACGATATAATGCATCGACTTCTTGATACGGTGCACAGATGAACAGTGGTATGCCAAAGTAGTTGATACACGCTGATTCCCACTATTTCTTGTGAACAGTACCGTATATATGAATAGTATTGTATATGTAAATAGTATCATATACGTGAATAGTATCGTACACGTGTATAGGTGAAAGACTTTATGATGTGGAAGATCAGTCAAGGCCGCAACCACAGAACATACTAAGACTTTTCCAGCGGTTCCGACACTACTTCTTGGGAAATGTATACAATATTGCACTACTAGCTGGTAAAATAAAGACAGTAACTGTAAAGAGTAGAGAGACAGAAGATTTACGTAGTTCGGTTCTGAGACCTACGTCCACGGGTAGAGTGTAGAATTTTCACTATAAACTGGATATTACAACTTCTTTCTTTTCTTTCAAGGAGAGAACAATGAGACTCTATATCTCTTGAAAGCTCAATTATATTTATGATCAATCAGAATTGAATGAATTGAACGAAAATCTGAGCCTCTATTTATAGTTCAAAATTATGAAAAAAATTTTATAATATTTTATTATTTTTTATCACAAGTTGAATAGTAATTATTGGCTTCGTTTTCACAACACATGCTGAATAGTGTTTTCTTTTTGTCTTCCTCTTCTAGTCATGGGTCTAACAACTAATATGCACATAGTCCTTCCATCTTTATACGCCACCGATTAAATTTCTTTCCATCAAACGATGAAATTAAGTTATTGTTAAAAGAAGTAAATAATACTTCTTATTAATGGGGAAGAGGATAAAACTAGAGATACTTAGTTAAGCAACTCCAATACCACCAAATCCAAACCTTGCCACTCCAACCGCAAAAGTTCTTCACTTTTTTATCTCCGTTCCTTACCACTACAACCTCTTGTGGAACATGGTCCAACTTTCTTCTTGTTCAACTAGTGTACTACCTGTGATTGCAACCCACGACAACCCTTCGACACAGATTTGTTGTTCTATACAACTGAATACACGCACAATGAAGAAAATTTTCTTTTATGATAGCAACAATACCCATGCTAGTTCACCTTTATTTTTCGCATACACTTCAACGATACTTAACCTTGTAGCGTGATACACAGCTACAACCCACAATAGCAACGACATGCTTGTTTTCTTCTACCTATGGTTCTCTGTGAAAACACAGAACTCTCTAGTACTCTTTCACCCCTTCTTTCTTTATTTTCAACCCAGGATATATAGTGAATTATAAAAATAAGATTAAGAGAAATAATAGTCCTTCACGTTAGTGGTTTTCACCCGAGCCTACGCATGACTCCTTGACTCTGTTCTAGCCCATCACTCTTAGGGTATTGGGCGAGCCAAGTCATTGAATAATTTTCGTGTGCCTTTTTAATTAGGTTTCACAATCTTCAGAGAAGCTCTTGAGTAGGTTCGCAAGTAGAGTTATCTCTCTGTGGCGTTTTTACTCGGGTCGCGTTTTCTTCTGGCAGCTCGTTTGTCCTTAGAAGTTGTTAAGCATATTCATAGATAGAGTTATCTATATGTGCCTTTTCACCAAGGTCACATGATCTTTAGGCTTCTCATTCTTTCTTAAAAGTTCTCGAATAGGTTTAGTAGATGTTGAATTCTCTGCACATGCTTTTTTACTAAAATCACGTGGCCTTGAGACTCCTCGTGCTTCTTTAGAAGCTTGCAAGCAGGTTCGTAAATGTAGAACCTTTTCACTAAGGTAAGTGACCTTTAGGCTACTCATTCTTCCTTAGAAGCTTTCTTGAACAAGTTTGTGAATGCAACATTACTTCCACTTGCCCTTTTACTAAGATCACGTGGTCTTTGGATTCATTCTCCCAACAATAGGTTTGACAGAAATATTTTATCTTATATTTCTTTCTTTTAAATAAGAATATTGACCTGCAACAATGTTCAGTAATGTTCTACAAGATGAGGAATTAATTAATTTTAACTTTATTACTTAGTATTTTTCATCAAATTAGTCTAGTAAATATCTAATAAGCAAATGTGTAATATATATGCTGTAACAGTTTTGGTTAGTGCGTTTTTATTTTTGGGTCAAGTACTATGACCCCTTTTTGTACACATTTTACACACATTAGTATATACCTTGTTTCTGTTCAAAAAAAAAAAAAAGACAAAAACAAATGTGTAACCTAGTAATTAAAAACAAAAAATATTCATCAAACTTATTGATGAACTTAAGGAAGATTGAATATACAAAAATGCAATATAAAATACATAAATTTTATAAAATATTAGTTTCGTTGTTATTTAGTATTGTTTACTGCTATGACTTGATCTTTTTATATAATCATTTAATAAAAGTACCCTTACATAACATATGTAGCTTCTTGGTGTGATGTTCGTTGCTGGAGATTGGAAGGCCTCTTTAGAGGAAACAAGAAATATTGACTTTGAAATACGAGAATCAATTTCTATATCTACAAGCAGCTAATGGTTAACTTTGAAGCAATATATAAAAGACATAGGTAAGTGTTGGTTTAATTTCTCTCGAATTCTGTTTCCATCAGGAGGGCAACAGTTTCCTTGATAAGGTAATAAATTAAAGCACTGCAAACCTGTGTACTTCATTTTTCTTCTTCAGCTTTTCCCATTAGTACTATCCTCTATGTACAGTCACAAAGTTTGTATAACACGCAGTGGAAGTATCGTCTAGAAAATGTTCTAACGCTAATAGGGATGGTGAAACTAGAGGAAATGACTTTAAAGACTCTCACAATGTACTTCCCCTTTCAGCTTCATCTAGTACTGATGAAGTAGGGCAGTACTGACCAGAAAGATTGATTATTGAGGTTTAACGCTTTAATTCTTTGATAAAAAAAACTTCATGGGCGTCCGGGTGTTGATACGACGTACGCCAAATAATCCAAGAATGGTTTAAAGAGCAGTTAATCTTTTTAGGTTCTTGGAATTATGTTTAGTAATGAGCCTTATTGTGAGATTATATACCATGTTAAATATTCAAATTGAGAGCACCCATTTCTCTTGTTTAAACTAAATAGGTTAGTCCCCAGTGGACCACCCAGGCCCACCATGCTGAGCAAGGGTATATATATGGTACTGCAGTTGCAAACTAGTCTTTTTTCTTTTTCTTTTTAATAAAAAAACTGGAAATTAAAATAATTTTACAGCCAAATTAAAAAGGATTATATCAAACAAACCTAACTTATATGTTTGCAGTATAATATTAATTAGAAGGAGATATTGGAGAATTAATAAATGGATGGTGATCAGAAAGCCAAATCTTATATATAATCAAGAAGGTTAATCCTAGCTAGTTCGGGTATTGAAAGCCAACCTGCTTCATCAGTTGGCCCATGAAAATCTAAGTTTCTTCCCTCTCTTTCATGGACTACGAAAATCAAATTAAGGAGCCATACAGGTAGAAGCCCCAGTATGGTCATTTTAATTTCGAAGACCAATCAATCAGGACATAGAAAGTCACCTGGGTGACTCTATAAATTTTGCGTATATATACCAAATCACCCTGACAAACAAGTAATCAAAACAAAAGTCCGAAAACCAAAAAAAAAAGCAAATATATATAATTTAGAGAACTGAACAAGCAGCTAGCAATAACAATTAAAGAAACTAACACTTAATTAACTAGCTACTAAGTGCAAGTACAGATACTAGTAGTAGTAGTAGTAGTTTTACATACCAGCACGCTGATTATATTAGTATCGATCCCTTCATGAAGTACTGGGTGTAGTGGTGTTTGTCCTCTTTGCCAGATGTAGAAGTTGAATCTTCACATAAATCACAACAGAGTCGTTGAGAGACTTGAGAGTGAGTAGTTATCCAGGAACATATCTAAATTAGCTATAAGATTATTTATATATATATATATAATATGAAACATGTGCAGTTATAAGAAAAAAGAAAGAAAAAATGGTACCATACAATATTCAGAAAAGTGAAGAGAGAAAGAGACCCAACGAACCAAAAGTTTAGATTCGTCTGTGTTTTCTTTTTCTTTCATATTTAAGAAAGGGATCAGAAAGGGTTTCAGAAGAACCGGTTTCATTGAATTGTAAGTTTCAGATATAAACAGTAACAGTTCTAAAAATTTATATGATATAAAGATAGATGGTTAGTTACATTGGGAGATGTGTTCGACAGCTCATGGGACGAGGACTGGAGATATTGCGTGTAAGATTTGAATTTCAACTGCTAGGGTTAGGTAAGGTTTACGTACGGAAGTCGCCGCTTTGCCCTGTAATTCTGTAAAAAGTGAGGAAAAATCTGTATAAAAAACGACAAGAAAATCTATTAGGGTTATGATCCGGTCTCATATACACGCTACCCACCAGCGTATTTTCCTCCTTTATTTTGAATTAAACCCTCGTAAGGGAAGCCAGTTTTTTTCCTGCTAATGTGAGGCGCCCTAATCTTAAATATGCATGGCACGGTATCCTATTATAAATTCTGTGTATGATATGCGATTTTTTCAAAAAATAGAATCCAATCTCATTTTTGCTTAATTTAATTTGCGGTTTTGATGTATGCTTAGAATTGTATTCAAAAATTGTTTTTAAAATATGACAACAATGAAAATGTGTGTGCGTGTGCTTGTGTTTGTGTTTGATTACTGTTGACACAAAAAAAAAAAAAAACAGTTTAAGTTCTAGAAGAAAATAAATCCCTCAAAGTAACAAAAATGAGCACCTAAAACACAAAAACAATGTCTTTTTCATGTTTTTTTAAAAAATGGGTTTTTTTTTTAGAATTGATTCTATTCTAAAAACTGTTTTCAAATCTTGTTATACCAAAGTTTTTGTTACTTTTTTTTCTGCTTTTAGTTTTTTTAATACAGAAAACAGGATTTAAATTTGATACTAAATGCAGATGATTTTTTTTTTTTTTTTACATGATGTAAAATTAATGGAGCTTTTTATTCCATTCTCATGTATCTTTGGGGATTTTTTATTAAATGATCAATCTTCTGGTGAGAAATTTAAAAAGAAAAACCCAATTTCTAATTATGACCCAAAGACTTATAACACTCATTTATGATATATATATATATATAAATAGTAGAGCTAGAGAAACTAGGGAGTTGATCTTTTCGTTGGCTCACTGACATTTGCTGAGCACAGATGCCGGTGATAGATGGCTGTTGCAGAAGCGCCTACTTATCTATCGTTGTATCGCTCTTAAGTTTTTTTCATCTTTATAGGAAAAGCTAGAGAAACTAGGTAGTTGATCTTTTCGTTGGCTCACTGACATTTGTTGAGCACAGATGCCGGTGATAGATGGTTGTTGCAGAAGCGCCTACTTATCTATCGTTGTATCGCTCTTAAGTTTTTTTCATCTTCATAGGAAAAACTTCGAAATATTCTCAACTTAATTTCGAGACAAAACCTTCCAACCCAATTGTTTTCCTTTCGTTCGAAGAAGTACTAGGAGACAAGACTATAAGAGAAGATAATGGGATATTCACCTCTGTTTGCTCCTCACCCTCGTTGTCTTCAAGTTTATTGAGTAAATGTGGTCCTTTGAAAGTTTTGAAACGACAAAACTCTTCGAGTTTAACAAGCCATCTCTCACATGTTAAAATCTCCATGAAATAAAGTTTTTTTTTTTTTTTTGGAAGTGGTTTTTTTTTAAGTTCTGCCTATGAAATCTCTCACCATGACAAACAATATCAACATCACCTATTCTACCAAAAATATATATTACCATCACCCATATATGTAAGGGTGTCATTGATTTGGTTTGGGTTGGTTTAGTGTTCAAACCGAAACCGAACCGATCGCATGACCAAATTGAACTGAATAAAGTCGATTTGGTTCGGTTTGAGTTAATCAGTTTAAACATTTAGCTTTTAATAATATTTATTTTAAATATAAGATAATGAAAATATATAATTTTACCATCAAGACGTACATTTGTAATTATGTAACAAGTACATGTCACAATATATTTAACATATTATATGATTTTAACCTCGGTTATGTTTGGATTTATATAGTTTTCAAATTATCAACCCGTAACCCGATCCGAACATGTTAAAAATTGAACTGAACAGAAACGAATGCATCGGTTTGGTTTTTTGTATAGTTTTCAAATTCTCAACCTGTAACCTGAACCGAACATGTTAAAAATTGAACTAAACCGAAACGAACGCATCAATTCAGTTAGGTTTTGCGGTTTTGACCAAACCATTGACACCCCTATATATATGTGTGTAACACCCCGATTTTCAAAATTTAAATTTCAAGTAAAAATGAATATTTTAATTTTATCGAGAAAAACCACTGAAAGTCGAGATGTTAATCTTATCCGTCTATCTTAACCCATAACCATTATATAGGTAATAAAAATTGCAACACTATGAATTTGTATTCTTCTAACAAACTTACTGGTTAAAATAAACGAATACCCTTTCCTCTTCATGCTAAGGACCACCTAATTCCACTATACAAATTTCTATAGTAAATTATGAAGGTACTTGCCCTTATCCATCCATTATGGACACAATATTTTAAATACATTCATTAAATAGAATTAATGAATTCAAGTCCAAAGCACATACCTTTAAAGTAAATCATGATTCCTTCAATAATCATAATAAGGTTTTATCAAAATTTTTAATGTCAATACAACTCTTTTTAAATAAAAGTTCACAAAGTTAAACAAGTAATTAACTCATTCACTAATTAAAATCTTGTCCAGATTACCATCTCACCCCTATCACTGAACCACGTCACAACTTGCTACTTTATTTTCTAAGTACTTGCATGTGAAAAATAGGGGTAAGGTTGAAAGCCCAGTGGGTCATCTAAACAATTCACTACATCTTATCATGATATATACACAAGAACATTACAAACAAGTTTCACACATTAATCGTTGCAACGTTAGATTGTTTGAGTCGAGAATTTTATCACGTTCTAAATCACGTACCTTTAGGAAATCAAACACAGGGTGGCACTACCCGAAATCAGTAATTCGTTGGCGATATTCATTATGAATAACTGCCTCATAATAAACATTGGCGATATTCCTTAGAATAACTGCCCCACAATAAATATTGACGATATTCCTTAGAATAATTGTCCCATAATAATCATTGGCGATATTCCTTGGAATAACCGCCCTATACGTGTGATTCTTATCTTAATTGTGTTCTTTAGTGATGTCACACCATACATACTACATAAGTATGATATTAATTGCATTCACAAGACATATTCAAACTCCACTACACATGGTATCATGTTACAATGTTAATTATAATAGTATTTACGCATAAACTTTACTATGCAATATTCCAACTCATACGTTTCATTATCATGCATTATAATTTATAAATGAGTCTCAAATATCACATGAATTGCATGCATCCAATTATCATCTAGTCAAAACAAGAAGTCATGTTGACACACATATCATTATGGCTATCAATCACAGCAGGGTATATATAAAATCATGTACAATAGCATGCATAAGCAATCTAATGGTATTATAGACCTAATTAATTTAACATTCCTATCTATATATCAAAATAAAATATTATGAAGGCCTAGAATCATCCCCACCTGAATCGCTATATTCCAAATCTCTTAAATTCCTCGTCACGCCTAGTACTCAACCTGTACACGTATGTTAATATAATTACTCATAAGAACGATTATGAGTGTATAAATATATACATATATATGGTGGTGGGATGTTTAAACATGTATATATATATATATATATATAAAATAACATATTATAATGCCTTGTGATATGATATAATGATGTGTATGGTATAACATGGTATAATACAATATGTGGTATATTTATAAGGTGTGGTGATGCGTGGAGGGTTTTAAAAAGGTGTGAAATGTAACATAACATATAATAGGTGTGCTGATGTGGGACATTTAAAAATAAAAAGGGGATAGGGGAAATAAATAAGAAGGGAGGCGTGGAAGAAATGGCGTTGATGGTGGTGAGTTGTAGAGAGGGTTTTGAGGCGGGATGGGGTTTGGGGTTTCAGACGAAGCGGGATTTGGTTTCAGGGTTTTAGGGTTTCTGCTTCTTGTCGGTGCACTCGATTCTTTCGTCGCAGACGATGAGATCGACTGAGTTTTTCCAAGATCGGTTATTGTGGAAGGGTAAAGATATTGATTGTTGGTTAGAAAAGAACGGAAACACAAAGAAACAACACGAAGAACGCGAGCATAAATGGATATTTCTTCTCCTTCAAGAGAATTTGTATTGAAGGCGCCATTAAAGATCGAATGGAGTTCTTAGATGAATGAGAAGATCTTGAAGATCTTAAAGATGAAGATCGAGATTTTGAGATAGGTGGCTCAAGCATCTCTGTGCTGAGAATTTGGCGGCAGAGAGAGAGAAAGAGAAGAGAGAAGAGAGCGGCGAAATTCAGAGAGCAGAGGAAGATGGCGGAGAAGAGAGGTTGCTCACCGTGGGTACTGCTACGGATTTTTGCCATCTTTCGCGCGCTTCAGTTACTGGTTCGTGAGAGAAGAAGACAGAGAAGAGAGCGGAGAAAGAAGAGAGAAGCGAGAGGGTTTCGAGAGAGAGAGAGAGGGTTTGTGCAATTGGTTTCGAGAGGGAGAGTTTGGGTTTTTGTGCGCTTGGTTTCGAGAGAGAGAGAGGCGAGATTGTAGCGAGATTGCAACTATAGAGGGCGAGATTGCAGCGAAGAGGGCAAGATGTAACACCCCGATTTTCAAAACTAAAAAAAAAATTTGTTTTTTGTAAGATAATGAATATTTTACTTTTATATAAAATATCACTGAAAATCGAGACGTTACTCGTATCCGTCTATCTTAACCCATAACCATTTTATAAATAATAAAATTTGCAAATTATGAGTTTATATTCTTCCAACCAACTTACTGATTAAGATAAACGAGTACAATCGTTATCATTAAAGGTTTATTATTTAAACGAATTGTATTGATAATTGAAATTCAATGAATATTATTACGGTCAGTGAAAACCCTGTGATTTATTTCACGTGTGAATGCCTTGGAATAGAATTCATTAATTCTATTTGATGATTGTATTTTAATGTTGTGTCCATAATGGATGGGCAATGGCAAGTACCATCGCATGAAGATAACGATTGTATGAAGAATTAAAGGTATTCGTTTATCTTAATCAGTAAGTTGGTTGGAAGAATATAAACTAATAGTTTTGCAAATTTTATTATTTATAAAATGGTTATGGGTTAAGATAGACGGATACGAGTAACGTCTCGATTTTCAGTGATATTTTATATAAAAGTAAAATATTCATTATCTTACAAAAAAAAAATTTAGTTTTGAAAATCGGGGTGTTACACGATATTTCAGCGAGAGCGTAAGGATTGCAGGGCGAGAGAGGCGCGATTGGGTTTTGAAAGAGAAAGGCGATTTTGCAGGGCGAGAGAGGTAATTTTAGAGGGTGAGCGAGATTGCAGGATCGCAGGGCGAAGAAGGCGAGTACGTGAGTTATATATATATTTATTTATTTTTTTAAAAAAATTTCCAGGGGATTTCAATGTGTGTGTGTGTGTGTGTTTATATGAATTTTAATGGTCAAGAATATTTAAATGGTTGAACTGTACTACGAAATCAAAATACAAATGTTAAGATAGATATTTGGTAAAATTATAAAAGATAATATTATAAAAAATGAACATATTCAAAAAGTAGTAGAAGTAGCTTCAATTAAAGATAAAATAAGAAAGAACCAATTAATGTGATTTAAACATGTACAATGTAAGCTTTTGGATACACCAATTAGAAAGAGTGACTTATTAATATTATATAGTACCTATAAAGATAGAGGAAGACCTAGAATATCATGTACAGTGATAAAAAGAGAAATTAGCTTATTATAATTTTAAATGTCAACTTAGCATTTGATAGATCAGTAAATTAGAGGAAGCTAAATTATATAATTGACTTCATGTAATTGAAAAAAAAAAAGACTTAGTTTGAATTTATCAGCGGAGCATGCTCTCAAATGGTGCTCTATAGATTGCCCTTTGTGCTCTAATAATAGGTCAACTGTTCTTGTTATACCTATATATAGCAAGATCAACTGAACCACTATTTATCTTGGTTGATGTGACATTACTTTATTGCATTGATAAAATATATAAAGATGTAGTACCTCAAGTCATACTGTGGTATAGGCCACATGTGAACAAGTATCGTATAATTGATTATAGGTTGTTATAGATAAAAAATAAAAAATAATTATAGACAAATATAATTGATTATAGACAATAACATATTGTATGATATACCTTATTGGTTTGGAACGGGCGGAACGGGCATCCCCTACATGCTTCTAGACAATGATACGCCACAAATATACATAAAATCCTATATGCTCTCGTTTGTCCGTATTGGTTGGAAGGTAGGGAGGCGCGCCGCACTCTCCCCTCCTGTAAAAGCCCATGCCCACTTTTCACTTTGTGTAGAATCACGAGGTGTCCTTCAAACAGAGATCATTAATCAAAGCCAAAAGGGTGTCCGTATAAAGGAGGGTAAAAAAAAAAGGAATATATATAAATTAAAAAATAAAAATATACGCTTTGGTAACACATTTTTTGATACATATATTTTTGTCATTTATCATTGAAAGTTATTGAATTATCTTAAATCATATGTTAATTACTTAATTTAAAATATTTTAATAACTTTTAAAGAGAATTTTAAAGATGTGATTTTTAAGTTTGTTACTTAAACATTACTCTATAAAATAAAAATATGAAATATACGTGAAGAACAACCAACTTATCATTTTACAGCAAAGAATCAAGGTGCCTTGGGATCTCAAAAGGGATGAAGAGGACCTTCTCAATAGTTAAGATGATTTGCCAACCAACACCAAGTGATTTTCTTTTCTAAAAACATGGGAGCGCTACAATTTTCTAAATTTTCCAAGCAGTATATATTCCTTTAATTTGAGGATGACTTGAAGGGGAAATTTACAAGAGGAACTTCCTAGTACTTCCCACTAATCTACTTGATCACTAATAAGGTGTCGCTAGAGATGTGCAAACATCGAGTATCAATATAATCAACCAAGGAAACACCAATTGAAAATAGCCTTGATTTCTAAATACAAGGCGGAGAAACACGAAATAAATTAGTTGTTTTAAGGGGCCAAAACATGATAATTATTTTCCTTTAGCAAGGAATAATAAACTCAAGGATCTCTAAAACTAGTTGCTACCCAATTATATATTAGTGGTTTCTTAGAACTTCTGTGAAGCAGCTGATCAACATTTCCAATTTAAGGATCACTTGAGCTCCACAACAATTAATCTGCAATTCAAAACATCATTGGCTAAATACAAAGGCCAAAAATGTTTATGTAAGTTTTTAAATGAGCTTTAAGATTGATTAATTTTTTAAATTCGTATCTTATATTTATTTATTCATTTACAGTTAGAGATAAATATAAGATTTGAGAATCAATGGTCTCTAACTGAAGATAAAGTGAACATGTCATATGTCACAGACTTTCAAATTATAAAACGTGTTCTTGGTTATCGCTCCATTATCAGAAAAGATGGGCTAAGAATGTAAAAGATTTATCAAAATAGATGTCACAAGCTTGCTCAAGTATACGTGGATCTTCATGTAGTGGTCAAAGCAACACAGAGATGGAGCGTCTAGTGACAAAACTAATAGATAAGGTCAAAAGTATTGAGGATAACGTTTGTCAGATCAAAGAAGATATCTTGTCACCTTCATCAGCTACTCCTACAAAGACCACATCTTAGTTATTATTTGCTTGCATGATAGTCGTGTTTATATATTTTGTTACTTTTGTAAATTTTGATTTGTGCAAATTTTCATTTTTGTATACATCTTACTTCAGAACTTTATGGTTGTAGAAATTATAGTTTTGATGTATGAAAATCTTCATTCCTTCTATTGTTAATTTTTTTTTATTAATTTTTATTATTTGTAAAAATTAAAATTTCAAAAATATTAAAGATTTTTTTTTATTAGCTATTTTGTTATTTTATAGCTTCTTACAATATTTAGTAGCGAATTTGTTACTTTTACTTACGAATTTCATCGTAAGTAAAAGTTTAGAATTATTGCATTTTTGTCAACTTTTAGTCGTGAAATGAAAGTTTTACTAAAGACAATACATTCGTAAGTAAAACTTAAACTTTTACTCACAATTTCTTCACGACTAAAATGTTTACTTATGGTGTTTTACTCACGAAATTGTATTAGCGAAAATACCCCTAAAAGTCGTAAGTAGGGGTGTAACGGGTTGGGTTGAGTCAGGTTGGAACCAAATTCCAACCCAACCCAAACTAATTCGGGTTGAAAAAAATTGAAAACCAACCCAAACTAATTCGGGTTGAAAAAAATTGAAAACCAACCCAAACCAAACCGCCCCTCAACCCAACCCAACCTGAACTAGTTCTGGTTGAGTTGGGTTGGGTTGGTCATTCGGGTTGAAAATCTTGACTCTTGAGATGTGTTAAATTATACCTGTAAATTTCACATACAAATTCTACGCTAATAGATATCAAGCATGTAATGTTTCAATTTCAAATACAACCATATCAACATGTAAATTTGACAATCATTTTAAATTAACCATAAAATATCAAAATGTTTTAAATAAAATTACATTCATCCACCACTATATCATAATACCAAACTAGTTCGATTCGGGTTGAGTTGGGTTGATATTTTAGGCTCCCAACCTGTGACCTAACCCGAACAGTTCGGATTGGGGTTTTTTCAACTCAATCCAACTCAAACACTAGACCAACCCAACCTGTCAGGTTTGGTTTGGTTCGGTCGGATAGGTCAGGTTGGCCTAGCCATAAGTTATTTTTTACTTGCAAATTTGTGACTTTTACTTAAGATTAAAATCCGCTACTAAAAGTCGTTTTTATTGTAGTGACAACGACAAAACACGCCAAGGAAGGTTACATGTTCATAAAGTATTATAACCAACAAGTAGTTACCACTTTGATATATATAGCTAGACCAGACTCTTTCAAATTCAAAGACATTATGGGATTACTAAGGCTTCTACTTCAAGAGAGGAAGAAAAGTTGTTAATTCCAAAAAACCGCATAACAAGGGTATAATTTACCAATTCTACGCAAAGAATCAACATTGAGCACGCTCTAGCCTAGGCAAGGAGGACAACACTTAGTCAGTGTTTGACATCTAATTTAAATTTAGTTTTTGTATTTAAAAACAAAACGTCAAAATAGTTGCCAAAAACTTTTTTGGTTTACTATGACTCGATAACTGTTTTTAGAAAAAAGTTAGTTTTTAGAACTCACACAAAAGTTATTTTTTGAGTTTTTCTGTAGAAATGATAGGACCGGCAACATGAACTTTTATTACTTGATTTATGTGAAATCTTAAACAAATCAAATAAAATTTTCTTTTGTTTTTAAATTTTTAAATTTTTAAAATTTTAAATTTTTAAATATGATGTCAAACATATTTTTAAAAACTATAAATCAATTAAATAATATCATATTCCAATTTTTTGAAAATTATTTCTAAATTGGTTACCAAACGAAACCTTAATGTTTTCTACGAGTATTGTCTTCATTCCACCTCACCCATAGCCACTACTAGGTAAAGATATAATGTACATTTGTTGTAATCAATATCTTTCCCTTGATATTCTCATCTTATCACAATATCTAGCTTAATCTCTACCAACATAGAGTAGATAGATTTAGCTTTGCTTTGAAATTTCTATTTCTTAATTCCATCCAAACATGGTAATTAATTGTTCCAAATGGAAACTTAACCATCACTGAAGCGTTGCCAAAATTTTTGACGATTCACTTGGTCGATCTCTTTTTCTTAGCTACGACCATTTCTTCTTTTATGGTCACATTTGTAAGTAATTCCTTCCCAAATTATAAAAGTCATAATTACCCCCACATAAAATAACAAAAGACTGATCAATTAATTTCTAAAAATGACACAAAATCCATCCCGACCCACTTGTTCTCCAGTGAAGAAGAAAAAGAAAATATATTGAAAAAGAAATAAAGTGTTTAGTCCTACAAATAAGTAAAAGACTTAGTTAATTGGGTTATTGTTAGTTTGTAGTCAAATTAGTATAAGTTACGGCATGAGGACTTTAATGGAGTACTCGAGGCCCCTTGGAAACCCTTGTCTCTTTGTTTTGATGCAGCTATCCAATCCTTTACTTCTCACGTCCGCACTTGGAATAGAGATATGTGTTTGGTAATATCTTCAAACAAAAGCGCCATTTAACTGCTACTAGACTCTTGGGCATTCAAAAATCCCTTTGTTTGAAGTATTCCTTGTTCTTGAGCTGCTTGGAGGATGAGTTGGTAGAACAATATAATGAAGTTCTTAGACGCAAGGAGCTACTGTGGTTAGAGAAATCTAGAATACAATGGCTTCGGGAAGGTGATCTCAACAGCTCCTTCTTCCATATAAGTAAGTACCTTGGCTCGGCAAAACAGGAATAAATTAAAGCTCTCAAAATATGCGAGAATCAGGATCTCCTTAAAAACTTTTCACTCCAGAGCAAGTTAATCAGGATCATATACGAGTCTCTTATGGTAATGTTGGATATTGCTTCTCCTCTGAAGAAATCCTTTGTCTGTTACCCCCCTTACAACGTCTAGAGATTATGAAGGCTGTGTTTTCTATAAAACCAATGAAGGCTTCTGAACCTCATGATGGCCTTCAAGCTCTCTTCTATCAAAAGAATTGGGATATAGTTGGTGATGGGGTAGTGCATATGATTTTGAAAGCTTGGAATGAAGGTATTCTACCTCCGAAGCTAAATTTCACTATAAAATCCTGACAAAAATCATAGTGAGGAGATTGAGGCCTTTCTTGCATAAATTGATCGGTTTGTACCAAAGCAGTTTTGTCTTGGGTCGTAATACCTCTGATAATGTGGTAATTGCTTAGGAAATCGTCCATACTATGAGAAGGAAAAAAGGGGCAAGTGGTTTAATGGCTCTCAAAATTGATATGGAGAAAGCTTATGACAAGATAAGTTGGGACTTTCTAAAGGATACTCTAGAATTCTTCCATTTTCCTGCCAGGTTGATTCAGCTGATTGGCGAGTTTTTCGGTCTTATGGAATGGAGAACCTACTAAGGAATTTTTTTCTGCAAGGTCTTCATCATGGGGATGCCCCTTCCCCGTACTTGTTTGTGTTGTGTATGGAAAAATTATCTCACATGATTTTGGAGGCCACCATTTTGGGAAAATGAAAGGCAATTAAAGTATCCAAGAACACCAATTTCACATCTTTTCTTTGCAGATGACCTTATGCTTTTTGCTAAAGCTTCCAAGAGTCAAATGAGATACATAATGCAGCTGCTGGAGAAGTTCTATGCTTTGCCAGGCGGGAAAACTAGCCTGGCCAAATCCAAGTTATTCAATTAATTCTACTAATGTGGGGAGAAATAAAGCTCAAAGGATCAGTGATGTGGGTTCCATAAGCCTAACTGATGGTTTGCGTAAATATTTGGGGATTCCTCTTCTTCATACTAGAGTGAACATATCAACTTTTCAGTATCTTGTTGATAAAATTCAGAGTAAATTATCTGGGTGGAAGGCTAAGTTGTTAAACCTTGCAGGTAGAACTACACTTGTCAAGACAGTTACCTCAGCTCTTTCGGTTTACACTATGCAAAGTATGTGGCTGCCTAAGAGTATTTGTCTAAAACTTGATCAGCTCAACAAAAACTTTATATGGAATGACTTCTCATCTACTAAGAGGATTGATCTCTTAAGTTGGGATAAGGTGTGCCAACCTAAGATACATGAGGTTTGGGAATCCAGACTATGCGTGAAGCGAATGTTGCGCTTCTAGCCAAGTTGGGCTAGTGCATTCTTCAAAAAGATCCCAAATTATGGGTTTGTATAATGAGGGAGAAGTATGTTAAGGAAAATAATCTCTTTTCGATTCCTAGATACAACCATGCTTTTAGTACTTGAAGAGGAATTGTGCATGGTCTAGAGTCTCTAAAATTGGGTCTTACTTGGAAAGTGGGTGATGGTAATCTGATTTCTTTTTCGAATGATAGATGGGCTAGTTCTCAACCTCTAAGGGAGATCTTGAATTGGAATCTTCACTAGGAAGATGCAAATCTATATGTGGCGAATCTTCTAGATGCAAACCGTATGTGGAATTTACATATCTAAAAACTTATTTACCTCAATATATGGTACTGAACCTCATTACAGGTGTTCCTATCTCTTCTGTACCCATGGAGGACAGATTAATTTGGGCAAGTACAGCTAATGGAATCTTCTCAGTAAAATATGCCTATGAGTTGATCAATCAATCTAATTTTCCTTCCCAAACTAGTTCTTGGTCGTGGATTTGGAAATTAAATTGCCCCCACAAGTTGAGGATGTTGGCCCAAGATTATAGTCCAAGAAGGGGGGTAAATTGAACTTGGCAGATTTTCGTGTTACCTTTCGGTTAAAATAATTAAACAGATAAAGTGCGCAGTAGGAAACAGTCAAAATAAACCAAGTGCAAGAAAAATAAATGTGATAGACACCTAAGGGGGGGTGAATTGGGTGTTGACGGATTTTTCAGGATCTTTCTCAAAGTTTTAATATACGTGAACAAGTAATATCGTAGGAATATGAAGAAAGCAATAAAGTGGGTAATGCTCAACGATTTATAGTGGTTCGGCTTCCCATTAAGCCTACCTCCACTACCTAGTCTCCCTGACCAGGATTTCCTAAACTCTTTACTAAATCGATCCTGCTTCACGGGTGAGGATCAAACCGAATACAAACACTGAAAAGAAAAGAAAAGAAAAATTACAAAGTCAAATGATCTCTTACAGGATTTCTCAGCCGCTATAATATGAAAAACATGCACAACAAGAAATCGAAAAACCAAAATGATATTATCTCAAAACAAACCAGAAATGAGATATATGATAGAACTCAAGATGATTAACAAACTTTGTTAAAGAAGAAATACCAGAATCTCAGTGCATCAGTATGTATGTTCAAATTTCCAATGGCGGTTGCCTTTGAAAGTTCAAAGGCAAAATGATTGTTTGCAGAGCAAAATGAATTTCAAAATGATAATAAAAGTTCTTAGTTAGAAAACAAGAGTTAATGATTGTTTTTATACCAAACATGTTTCACAACCCTAAACCTATCATGAATGGCTAGGATTAGAAGTTTTAATCTTGTATTAGTGAAATCAATGACCCACAATGGTTGTTCAAGTTTATAACTCGAAAATGAGCAAAAATGAAAAATATGTTGGAGTGTGTTTCACGTTGCTGGAGTGCGTTTCATAAAGCCGAAGAGAAAATAGTGCATTTTCACAAACTAGCTGGAACGCATTCCAGAAGACCCGAGACAAAAATACCATATTTTTCTCAACCCAGCTAGAACGCGTTTCACACAACTGGAACATGTGCCACAAGACCCGAGGCAAAAAAACATAAATTTGGGTTTTGTATAGCTGGAATGCTTTTAACACAACTGGAACGCGTTCCATAAGACCCAAGAGTTATGCATACTCTTGCCTTATGCCCGAAACGTGTTTCTCCCTGTTGGAGTGTGTTTTAGCTTGTCAGAGGCAAATGAGATGTATTTTTGCTATTAGAATGCGTTCCACAAAGGAGGAATGCATTCCACGAGTTCTTGGGAAACCAGCTGGAATGCACTTCAACAGGGAGAAATACATTTTTGCTATTGGAGTGAGATGTATTTTTGCTATTGGAGTGCATTTTCACAAACCAGCTAGAATGCGTTCCACAAGACCCGAGACAAAATTACCATATTTTTCTCAACCCAGCTGGAACGCGTTCCACAAGACCCATGGCAAAAACACATAAATTTGGGTCTTTTACAACTGGAACGCGTTTCACACAACTGGAACGCGTTCCACAAGACCCAAGAGTTATGCACACTCTTGCCTTATGCCTAAAATGTCTTTCTCTCTGTTGGAGTGCGTTTCAGCTTGTGAGAGGCAAATGAAATGTATTTTTGATATTGGAGTGTGTTCCACAAAGGAGGAATGCATTCCACCAGTCCTTGAGAAATATATACATGTCTAAAATAACATCTAAGTTCCGTGATGGATAAAATGATGGAAACCATTCAGATCACGATTAAATCTTCAAGGAGAATCAGAAAGTTAAAAGCTTTTGAAAAATCTTCACGATATAAAAATGAAATTTGATTCAGTGAAAAACACGATAAACACAAGTGGTTGATCAACACTGAAAGAAACCTACAACCTAGAGAGATCTAAAACAATTACAATGTTTTGAGACATTCCGTTCTTGTACTTTGATCTTTGGTTGACTTTCATCTTGACTCAAGTTGACTTGCCTTGTTTGCACGTTTGAGTTCCTTGATATTTGTGCTTCAAGTCTTGCTTCTGGAACTTTAATCTTGATCTAAACTTGGTGAATATACAGTCTTTGTCTCTGATCTCAAGATTTATTATATGTTAAACTGAAACATACTCAACACACAAGTTAGATGACATAAAATATCTTTTTGAATCATCAAAAGTACAAAGGGTGAGGCTCATTAAGCTAACAATATCCCCCCTTTTGATGATTTCAAACATCTTTCTTTAGATCTGATGAAACAACTAAAGCTTGATGAATAGATAGACATACATCTGAGAGAATCACATCAACACATATAACATTGGCATGTCAAAAAGATAAGTATTTCAAAACATTCAAATCAGAGTATAATATTACATTCATCCAAGTAGTAAAGTTCGAAAAGGAAGTACAAAAGAAGACAAAAACTCCCCCTTAATCCTACATACTCCTCTAACTCCCACTGAGTCTGTGCTCATCACAATCCACAAAATTCTCCCCCTTTTGAAAAATTAAAAAGGGGCAATACTACTCTGCCAATGGATCAGACAGACCAGCCTGTCACTCAAAATCTTTAAAGAACTCATCCTGAGAGATGGTCAGGTTATGCGATAGATTGAACGTGCCAGGAGGTGGAGGTGCTACAGTAGAGAAGAAATCATGCATCGATGGTTGAGAAGGATGAAGAATTTGTTTCTCAAACTAGTCGAACCAAGTCCGAAGTTGCAGGAACTCGGTGTAGAAGGATGTCTCAGCTGGGAGATCATCTCTTTATCCTAGGAAACATGTGACACGATCATGATGGTCAGCTAGATCGATCACTACAGTGTGAATGGTTGTGAGATCAAATAGTATGGAAGCCATGGAAGTGGTCTGAGTAGTATGGATCTCACGCAATTACTGCTGAAGACCGTTGAAATCAAAACCATGAGATGGAACAGGTGGAGGTGGCTGACTAGGTCCAGCCTCATCACAATGAGGGTCATCATCAGAAGATGAATCGGAGGAAGAACTAGAAGTCATATTGTAACACCCTGATTTTCAAAACTTAAATTTTTTTTGTAAGATAATGAATATTTTAATTTTATATAAAAATATCACTGAAAATCGAGATGTTACTCGTATCCGTCTATCTTAACCCATAACCATTATATAGATAATAAAATTTACAAAACTATGAATTTATATTCTTCCAACCAACTTACTGGTTAAGATAAACGAATACCTTTAATTCTTCATACGATCTTCATCTTCATACGAGGGTACTTGCCTTTGTCCATCCATTATAGACACAACATTTAAATACATTCATCAAATAGAATTAATGAATTCTATTCCAAGACATTCACACGTGAAATAAATCACAGGGTCTTTACTAACCGTAATAATATTCATTGAATTTTGATTATTAATACAATTCGTTCAAATAATAAACCTTTAAAAATCAAATAAAAATATTCAGTCATATCACCATAATACTAATTAATTAACCCACCCCTACTATACTGAACTACGTCACGAACTTGCGACTTTATTTTCTAAGTACCTGCATGTAAAAAAATAGGGTGAACTTGAAAGCCCAGTGGGTCATCTAAACAATTCACAATATTTTATTATGATACATACACGAGAACATTACAAACAAGTTTCACACATTAATCGTTGCAACATTAGATTGTTTGAGTCGAGAATTTCATCACGTTCTAAATCACGTACCTTTAGGAGATCAAACTCAGGGTGGCACAGCCCAAAAATTAGAACTCATTGGCGATATTCATCATGAATAACTGCCCCATAATAAATATTGGCGATATTCCTTAGAATAACTGCCCCATCTGTGTGATTCTTATCTTAATCGTGTTCTTTAGTGATGTCACGCCATACGTACGGTATAAGTACGATATTAAGTGCATTCATAAAACGTATTCAAACTCTATTACACATGGTATCATGTCACAAAGTCAATTATAATAGTATTCACGCATGAACTTTACTATGTCAATATTCCAAGTCATACATTTCATTATCAGGCATTATAATTTATAAATGAATTCAACTACCACATGAATTTCATGCATCCAGTTATCATTTGATCAGAATAAAAATCATATTGACACACATATCATCATGGCTAAACAATCACAACATTATATATATAAAATCATGTACAATAAGCATGCATAAGCAATCTAATAATACTATAGACCTAATTAATTTATCATTCCTATCTATATATCAAAATAAAATATTATGAAAGCCTAGAATCATTCCCACCTGAATCGCTAAATTCCAAATTACTTAAATTCCTCGTCACGCGTAGTACTCAACCTGTAGACGTATATCACGTTTGTTAATATAATTACTCATAAGAACGATTATGAGTGTAGAGATATATACATATATATAGTGGTGTGATGTTTAAACTAAGTATATATATATAGTGCCTTGTGATATGATATAATGATGTGTATGGTATAACATGATATAATACAATATAAGGTGTGGTGGTTTTGAAAAGGTGTGATATATATAATATAATATATAATAGGTGATAACATGATATAATACAATATGTGGTATATATATATAAGGTGTGGTGATGTGTGGGGCTTTTGAAAAATGTGATATACATATATAATATATAATATGTGTGTGATATGTGTGTGCTGTTGGAGGTTTAAAAAAATTTAATTGGAATAGTGAAATAAAGAAGAAGGGTTGTGTGGTATGTTTTTAAAAAAACTAAAATTGAATAGTGAACTAAAGAAGAAAGGGTGTGTGGGATGTTTTAAAAAAGTAAAATTGAATAGTGAAATAAGGAATAAGGGGTGTGTGGGATGTTTTTAAAAAATTAAAATTGAATAGTGAAATAGGATGAAGGGAGGCGTGTGGTATGAGTTGCAGAGAGGGGATGGTGGAGAGAAGAAAAGATAGAGAGATTCAGAGAGAGAGTGAGAGATCGAGAGTTCGGAGGAGAGAGATCGGAGGCGAGGCGAGGGCAGGGAAAAATGGTGGATGGCGGAGAAGAGAGAGAGAGAGAGGACGGTGGCGACGAGGTTAGTGGCGGAAAAGAGAGAGAGAGGGCGGCGGCGAGATGAGATCAGTGGCGGAGAAGAGAGAGAGAGGGGGCGGCGAGATGAGATCAGTGGCGGAGAAGAGAGAGAGCGGGCGGGATGGGGGTTTCGGGCACTAGGGTTTTGAGCAGAGAGTTGAGAGAGAGACCTGGCGAGAGCGAGAGAGCAGAGGCGGTGATGAGTTGCAGCGGCGATGAGTCGCGGTGTGCACTGGCGGAGAAAGGAATAGAGAAGAGAGACAGTTTCGAGAGGAAGAGGAGGCTTGTGCGTTGGTTTCGAAAAAGCGAGGCTTGTGCAATTGGGTTTAGAGAGAGCAAGACGCGATTTCAACCAAGATGTCGGCGAGATTTCCGGCGAGATCTCGGCGAGATTCCAGGCAAGATGTCGGCGTGATTTCAGGATCATGTTTGAAATCTTTTTTTTTTCAGGGGGTTACACATATACTTATTGCCATCTGAAGGTTCCTCTTGAAAGTGATCCTCCATTTCATCAGAAGATGGATCGCTCGGGTGAGGAGACTCGAAATTCTCATATCTCTCACCCCGTAGTACTTGTCTAAGGGCTAACCATCTTCATAATTGATAGTTGCATATTTAGATAGGTTTTAGAGCATGTCTTAGGTGTGTTTTAGGATATTTTATACATTAGTTTAGTGTGTTTATGTTAGTTTTGATGCATTTGATAGTTTAGGAATAAATTGGTTTTTATGCATTATTTTGGTTTGTCAGTTTATATGTTGGATCAATTTATGTTTTGAGTGATTTAATTATTTGTTTTGCATTGTTTTGTAGGTATTTAGATGTGTGGAAGTGAGCGTGAATGATGGACACAACATATGAGAAGCCTAGATGATGTTTCATGAAGAACCAAAGTTAAGAAGTGGAAGAAAATTGGCTAAGTTCACAAGGAGGAGTGAAATTTGGCTAAGTCCACAGAAAACAAAGGAAAAGAGATGGTCTATGCGCCGCGGCACTAACTGAGGCAGTGTCACAGTGCTGATTGCTTTTTAATGTTGCGTTTTAGCAACTTGGATTTTGGGGAATTTTGAGGACTTTATAATTATTTTGGACGACTAAAGGGGGCATATTATATATCACTTTTTAGGGTTTTTCGAGGGGAAAGGATTGGGATAGAGTGAGAACGAAGTTTTGCGGCTGGAGTAAGGTGGAAGATAAGATCTACATTGAAGACCATTGACAACTTCTACGCATTCTAGTTTGTTTTTCTTTGTTCTGATTCATGTTTGAACCATTATTTATTGTTTTTATGTCTTTAGTTATGAACTAAAGCCTCTTTCTAAAGGTTTAGATTGATCCAAGCTTGATACGATGCCTTAGCTGTTATTTCTTAATTATTATTAATGAATTTCTTAGTTTATTTATACTTTTCTGAGTGTAATGGCTTTGATCCTTTGATCACGAATTGACTGATCATAGACTCGAGGTAGATATTCCAAAAGAGGGTACCTTGGGTTGGAATGTGGAAAGTATAACCTAGGCTATCGTGAGACTCAAAAGGAGATCAAGAACCTTTGAAGTCGTTAGGTGGAAATCATAGATCTTAATGAGTTATTGTTGTTTTTGGTTTTCATTGAAGGAGTTAAACCAAGACAACAATAATATGCTCTAGTTTTGCTTCAAAAGAGGGAATTCGAAACGTTAAGATTTCTGACTTATAAGCTAAGGAACTGATTTAATAATATATATATATATATATATATATATATATAGACATAGTTGAGAGTGAGGTGACATCGAGCGTCCAGTTTAATCTCCAATTGATTTACCATTTGATTTGCATTGCGCTGTTAGTTATTAATTAATTAGTTTAATTTCTATCTTAATCATTCAATTATTCGATTTTGATTGTCTAGATAAAATTAGGGTTAAAACGCGGTAGATAGTGTGGTAAATATCCCTGAGGACGATACCTGATTTTTCATCGGAATATATTATTACTTGACATCGTACACTTGCGGGTTTGCGTGTAACAATAATCAACGCACATAGTAGAATTCCATGTTGTGCAGGGTGCCCTCATCGACTACCTCTCTCAGTTGTACATGGCTGACAGGTCGAATAGTAGATAAGTCGATACCTGACTCCTCAAAGAAAGGAGCAAGCTGATAAATGATGTGCGACAAATTAACCTTAATCCCAGAGGTAATCACACAAATAAGGAATAAGTCAACTATGGTGACGTTACTGCGACTGTTCCTCCTTGAAAAAAATAACGCGGGAGATAATGTTGTGAATGAGATGAGGCATGAAGGAGAAAGTGGTGTTGGAAACTTTCTTGGGATAGGTTGGATGTACTATCCGTTTAGAGAAATTATTTAGAACTTCCAATTTGTCAAAACCCGAAAAATTTATGTTCCCTTTGACGTCCAAGGCATATGGACCGCCTCGAGGTATCTCGAACTTGTTTTCAATTAGCCTCGGAGAGATGACGTTGCGACGACCCATTACACGGGAATGATACCGGTAACTGTTATGGACACAATCATCGACATCTTGAGTAAGACCGCTATAGAATGCTTGGACAAGTATCTCGTACCAAGGCGTGGTGAAACGACAAAAGGAAGTCCACCCAAGCTCATCAAACAATGGTCAAAGTGGTACGTATGCTCAATCAAAGAACACAAAGTTAACGTACACACCCGGAGAGATAGGTCGCCGAAGTACTTGTGGAAAGATTTGTTCAAGCATAAGAGGTGGTGGTGGCGGTGGAGACCGACGTCGAGGCCTAGCCGGCCTAGCCGGCCTATCCTCTCTTTCTTTTCTCCTCTCCTCTAGTCTGAATGATAAATCAGACGGACTATTGCCTCATGGAATGGCCACATTGCGAGTATTCCTTGTAGGATTTCTTCTAGGCATTTCTTCAAACACTTGATGTTCAAGTTGCCAAAGGAAGGAGTTTCAACAATATCTTGACAATGGCACAATAAAAATCGAAGAAAAAGATGGTAGAGATATCGAAGAATGTTCCGCGAGCTTTCTAACGCCTATTTTCGCGAAGAAAACGGTCGTCATGTGCGAGAGAAAGATGAAACGCAAGTTGGGGCGAGGTAGAGTGGTGGAACACGTTTGTGTGCAAATGAGGGGCGTTTCACCTAAGAATGGGTAATAAACCCACCTCAGCCCAGCTGGAACGTATTCTACCATCCCTTTTTATGTTGCTAGGCTTCTCGACCTTGCAGGCTGGAACGAGTTCCACCCAGTTTTTCCTATTTTTGGATTTTTCAGATTTTTTTCGTCTGTTATTTGAGGAAAATTGGGTATGGCACACATTTCGATAATGCTTGTATCACCTATTATCATCATCAATGATAATTAAGTGATTGAAACCTCCATGATCATGATTAGTTATTCGAATTGAGCAAAAAACAATGCCAATGCATTCATAGATCTGTTTCCATGAACATGCCTAATTCGCGCCGAATAAAGACAAACTGATCTTTAGGCAAAGGTTTCGTGAATATATCGGCTAATTGATCTTTAGAGCCGATATGTATGAGCTTGACATCGCCTTTTTGCACGTGATCTCGAAGAAAGTGATGTCGAATCTTAATGTGCTTGGCTCTTGAGTGTAACACTGTATTTTTAGATATGTTAATTGCACTAGTGTTATCACAAAAGATATCCGCACACTCAACATGAATTTCGTAATAGGATAGTTGTTGTTTCATATATAGGAGTTGAGCACAACAACTTTTGGCTGCCACTTATTCCACCTCGGCGGTAGATAGAGCTATAGAGTTTTGTGTCTTGCTGAACCAAGAAATCAATGAACTTTCTAAGAAGTGGCAAAAGCCAGATATACTTTTTCGATCAATTAGACTGCCTGCATAGTCAGAATCAACAAAGCTACGGAGATCGAACGAAGTATTCTTATTATACCAAATTCCCATGTCTAATGTCCCACTTATATATCTAAATATTCTTTTTAAGCATTTAAGGTGGGATTCCTTCGGATGAGACTGAAATCGAGCACACAAGTATATGCTAAACATAATGTCCGATCGAATTGCTGTTAGATACAACAAACTACCGATCATTCCTCGATACATCTTTGCATCTACTGATTTTCCAGACATGTCCTTATCCATTTTGATAGATGAACTGCAAGGAGTATCACTCAATTTCAAGTTCTCAAACTTGAATTTCTGGACCATATCTCTTGCATACTTTGATTGGCTTATGAATGTATCATTCTTCATTTGCTTAATTTGTAAGCCAAGAAAGTAATTTAATTCTCCCATCATACTCATCTCAAACTCACTCGTCATAATTGAAAAAAATTCCTCACAAAGTGATTTGTTGAGGCACTGAAGATGATGTCATCAACATAGATCTGCACCAATAACATATCTTCACCTTTGTTTTTAATAAACAAAGTCGAATCTAACTTTCTTTTCTTGAAGTCATTCTCCAACAAGAAAGAACTTAGCTGTCATACCATGCTCTGAGTATTTGCCTCAATCCATATAAGGCCTTGTGAAGGCAATAAACCTGATTTGGTCTTTGAGAGTCCTCAAAATCGGGCGGTTGCTCCACGTATACCTCTTCATTTATGAATCCGTTTAAAAATGCACTTTGATGTCCATTTGGTATAGTGGAAAATCCTTATAGCAAACATAAGCTAGTAACATTCGAATTGCTTCTAGTTTTGCTACAGGTGCAAATGCCTCTTCATAGTCTATTCCTTCCTCTTAGTTGTACCCTTGTGCAACCAATCTTGCCTTATTTCTAAAGATCTCTTCTTGTTCATTTTTCTTATTCCTAAAGACCTATTTTGTTCTAATGACTGTATGGTGAATAGGTCTAGGAACAAGTTCCCACACTTTGTTTCTTACAAAGTGTCCTAATTCCTCTTGCATAGCCAAAATCCAAAACTTGTCACCTAAGGCTTCATCAACCTTAGTTGGCTCTATCTGGAAGACAATGGCTACATGCCCTTGATCCAGGCTTAGGGATGCTCTAGTAGTTACTCCTTTGGTTGGATCACCTATGATCTGATCTGTGAGATGATCTATGAGTAACCTTGTCACACCCCAGTACATAACACACTGCAGTGTCTTGTACCCCCGGGATGTGATGGGTACCTCATACCGAGCGTACCCCAGCCGTTACGATCCATAATATTGTTATATCTCAATACACAGCCTGCACACAGTGTCTAGTATCCCCGAGGTCTTTTGTTCACAAAGGGGGCCTCCCCCCAAGTCTAACTCGCAACCTCCCCTTAAGGAGTTAGAATTCGCACTTGGAGTAACCACTGAGCCAAATGGTTCAGTGGCTACTCCAAGTGCGAATTCTAACTCCTTAATGGGAGGTTGCGAGTTCGACTTGGGGGGAGGCCCCCTTTGTGGACAAAAAACCTCGGGGATACTAGACGCTGTGTGCGGGCTGTGTATTGAGGTATAACAATATTATGTGGTACAATGGCTGGGGTACGCTCAGTATGAGGTACCCATCACATCCCGGGGGTACTAGACACTGCGGTGTGCTGTGTACTGGGGTGTGACAAACCTAGAGTTCTTAAGAGGTTCTATGATGGATTCATTTCTATCTTCCTCACTTGCCTTTGATCCTCATGTTCTCTTAATGGAATGAAGTCTTCATCGTCATCAAGATCTATTTTCTCTAATTCCTTTTCTAAGAACACTCTAGGATCTGTTTCATCGAATTTTATATGAATTGATTCCTCAATTGTCTTCGATGATTTGTTGAACACCCTGTATGCCTTTCTATGAAGGGAATATCCTTGAAATATGCCTACATCAGATTTGGGATCAAACTTATCTAAGTTTTCTTTGTCATTTAAGATGTAGCATTTACATCCAAACACGCAAAAGTGGCTGATGCTAGGCTTTCTATCTTTCAACAATTCATAAGTTGTTTTATTTAACTTCTTTCTAATCATAATCCTATTCATCACATAACATGTAGTATTTATGGCTTCAGCCCAAAAATATTTTGCCATGTTGTATTCACACAACATGACCCTACACATCTCCTGAAAGGTTCGGTTCTTCCTTTCAACAACTTCATTTTGCTGTGAAGTTCTGGGAGCTGAAAGGTGATGGGTGTATCCTTGTTTGTTATAGAAGTCTTCAAGGCTTTTATTAACTAACTCTCCACCCCTATCACTTCTAATAGTAGTGATCTTATAGCTCTTCTCATTTTCAACATGAGAACAAAATTTTACAAACACATCAAATACCTCATGCTTATGAGCAAGGAAGTAAACCCACGTAAATCTAGTGAAGTTATCCACAATCACAAAACAATATGATTTTCCACCTAGACCATGTGTATGGGTGGGTCCGAACAAAGCCATATGGATAAGTTCTAAGGCTCTAGAAATAGAATTCTTACTTTTTCTCTTAAAGGAGGATTTTGTGTGTTTGCCTAATTGACAAGGCTCACATACTTTATCCTTCAGATATACCCCTTTGGGCATACCTCGAGCAAGATCATATTTGGAAAGTCTAGAAATGTTGTCCATGCCTATGTGAACTAGTCTTCTATGCCATAACCATGCATCATTATGATGAATTGCACTCAAACGAGAAACATTTTGATCACCAATATCTCAAAAATTAATAACATACACATTTTTATATCTAGACGCAATAAAAGCAATACCATCATCATCATGTTTTACAACACATCTTGTTGCTTTAAACGAAAAAGCATACCCTTTGTCACACAATTGGCTAATGCTCAAAAGGTTATGTTTCAGGCCATCAACAAAAAGAACGTCAGATATGGTTAAAGAATTGTTACCTATTCTGCTGATGCTAGTGATCTTTCCTTTGTTGTTGTCTCCAAATGTGACAACCCCTCCATCTTTATAAGTAAGGCTCTGGAATTTTGATCTACCACCGGTTATATGCCTAGAACACCCGCTATCCATATACCATGATTCATGCTTGGAGCCAACCTACATCACATGAAAATGTTTGATTTTGGTACCCAAAATCCTTTGGGTCCTTGAGGGTTAGCATCACTTAAGATGGACATTTTTATTCATGCTAATTTTTCCTCGTTCTTGTGTATAATAGGGCATCTTACTACAGTGTGTCCTTGCCTATTGCAATGGTGGCATATAGGCCTTTTGGTCAGTACATGGTCATAGGTCCTTTGTTTATGTCCTACACTATATCCTAAATCGACTTTGTTGAATACACATCTCTGTGAACTCAACATCATGTCAAACATCTTCTGTCCATTAGTGAACTTGGTCACTATAGACGTTAGATCTTCCACACTTTTTCTAAGTGTGTCTCTTTCCTCACTAACCTTTTTTAGGTTAACTTCTAGGGAACCATTACTCTCAAAATGTGACTTTATTTCCTCTAGGGCTGTGATCAAAGTCTTTTTCAATTTTTTGTTCATTATGATTTCCTTGTCTAATTGACATTTCACAAGACTAAAATTATCATCTACCAAATCATTAAAGTCATTAAAATTTCAGGGTCAGAAAGTTTTACCTTTGTGTTTGCCATCAAACACAGTATGGCCTTTTCATCATCAGATTCTGACTCATGCTCGCTGGATGATGTGTCATCCCATGTTGCCTTGAGAACCTTCTTTTCTTTTCTTCTATCAGCGAAGGTGTTCTTCTTCTTGTTTGGACACTCGTTCTTCACAGGCCCCTACTTATTACACCCGGAACATATTAACTTGTTTGGTTTTGCACCAAACTTTTTGTTCTTATGAAATCTTGAGCTTGGTCTGCCTTTTCCTCTTTTTCTCACTATACGACTAAGTCTTTTGGAGAGCATAGCCACTTCATCATCAGTGTCATTTTTTGAGGACATCTCTTCCACATTATTTTGTGTTGCATTTAGAACTAGATATTTCTTTTATTTTGCTATCTTCCTTTTGCACAACTTTTTTCCTTTCCTTCAGTTTCATCTGATGTACCATCAATGATCTACATATCCCGTCGAAAGTGTATTCTCAAAGGTTCTTTGCCTTTTCTATGGTTGTGACCTTTGGATCCCATTCTTTAGGTAGTCCTCGTAGAAATTTACCAACTATTTTCGCTTGAGGATAAGTTTCACCGAGATTTTTTATTTCATTTATGATCTTGGTGAATCTTGTTATGCCCTCAGAGATTTCTTCACCTTCTTTCACCTTGAAGGTTTCATATGCTTCTTCAAGAATGCACAACTTAGTTTCCTTGACTTGCTTGGTACCTTCATGAGTAACCTCGAGTTTGTCCCATATTTCTTTGGTTGTTGTACTAGCACTAACTCGGTTAAACTCATTTACCGACGAGCTACAAAACAAGATATTGATAGCTTGCTCATTTAGTTGCTCCAATTTCTTTTCATGAGGCGACCAATCGCGTTTTGCATTCATCATAATTTCACCATCCTCGATCTTGGTAGGTGGTTGGAACCCATTTGTCACTATGTCCCACATTTCCACACCTTGCGCTCTAATATAAAAACACATATGAGTTTTCCAGCAGAGATAGTTATCTCCTTCAAATAGTGGTGGTTGATGAGATGATGATCATTCCTTGAAAACACTTCTAACAATATCATTTCCTGCCATAATCTCAAAAGAATTGTTAGATACTTTTGAGTGAAAAAAACCCGCTCTGATACCACTTGATAGACACCCAGGTGGGGTGAATTGGGTGTTGGCGGATTTTTTAGGATCTTTCTCAAATATTTAATATACGTGAACAAGTAATAGCGCTGGAATATAAAGAAAGCAATAAAGTGGGTAATGCACAACGATTTATAGTGGTTCGGACCTAGTTTCCCCGACCAGGATTTCTTAAACTCTTTACTAAACCGATCCTACTTCATGGGTGAGGATCAAACCGAATACAAACAATGATCCTCCGTAGAAGAATCTTCCCAACTAGCACACTTGCTAGATTTCAATGATACATCAATTTGTCAAAGGAAAATTTGCTCAACAAGGGAACAAACTCCAAGAAAAAAAAATTACAACCTCAAATGATCTCTTACAGGATTTCTCAGCCACTATAATATGAAAAACATGCACAACAAGAAATCAAAAAATCAAAATGATATTGGCTCAAAACAAACCAGAAATGAAATATGTGATAGAACTCAAGATGATGAACAAACTTTGTTAAAGAAGAAATACCAGAATCTCAGTGCATCACTATGTATGTTCAAATCTCCAATGACGGTTGTCTTTGAAAGTTCAGTTGCAGAAGAAAATGAATTTAAGAATGATAATAAAAGTTTTTAGTTAGAAAAACAAAAGTTAATGATTGTTTTTATAGCAAAACATGTTTCACAACCCTAAACCTACCATGAATGGCTAGGATTAGAAGTTTTAATCTTGCATTAGTGAAATCAATGGCCCATAATGGTTGTTCAAGTTTAAAACCCGAAAATGAGTAAAAATGGAAAAAAAATATGTTGGAATGTGTTTCAAGTTGCTGGAGTGCATTTCATAAAGCCCGAGAGAAAACAATGCATTTTCACAAACCACGCGGAAGGCGTTCCACAAGACCCGTGACAAAAATACCATATTTTTCTCAACCCAACTGGAACGCGTTTCAAACAACTGGAACGCGTTCCGCATGACCCAAGGCAAAAACACATAAATTTGGGTTTTATACAGCTGGAATGTGTTTCACACAACTGAAATGTGTTCTACAAAACCCGAGAGTTATGCACACTCTTACCTTATGCCTGAAACATGTTTCTCCCTGTTAGAGTGCGTTTCAGCTTGTCAGAGGCAATGAGATGTATTTTTGCTATTGGAGTGTGTTCCACAAAGGACGAATGCATTCCACGGGTTCTTTGGAAACATATAGATGTCTAGAATACGATTTAAGTTCCATGATCGATAAAACGATGGAAACCATTTAGATCACGATTAAATCTTCAAGGAGAATCAGAAAGTTAAAAGCTTTTGAAAAATCTTCACGATATAGAAATGAAATTTGATTCGGTGAAAAACACGATAAACACAAGTGGTTGATTAACACTGAAAGAAACCTAAGACCTAGAGAGATCTAAGGCAACTACAATGTTTTGAGTTGTTCCGTTCTTGTGCTTTGATCTTCGATTGAGTTTGGTTGACTTTCATCTTGACTCCAGTTAACTTGACTTGTTTCCACGTTTGAGTTCCCTTGTCACGACGCCCCTGACGTCAGCTGACGTCATGACCGGCACAGTGTACTATACACTGTACATATCCATATACAGTATATAATACACTGTCAGCCTTCACGTACTCTCACAAACCTTCCCAAAATGTACAATAAATTTTTTTTTTTTATATACCACAAATCAAATCCCATAACCATTCCATTCATTCACACATCAAATTATCATTTCCTCATCCAATATAAATATATGCCCACACATCCCATCTAGATGATAATACATATATCTATAATGTGTGATAATTATACATATCAAAATAACAAAAGCTATTTCCTCCAAGCAGACATACACATACCAAACTCACTCACGGAGTTTCCTTTTCCCTTCGACTCAATACCTGAAATATTGGAGGAAATGGGGTGAGCAAACAACAGCTCAGTGAATATAGTTCTTGAGATGACAATTATATACACTTAGAGAAATAAGACATTTAAAATCATTTCAAATATTTATTCAACACATGCATCATTCAACGAATATATTATACATGTCAACAACATAAATTGCATGATTTTCAATACCACAATGCACAATCTCCCTCCTCCGCAAGGCAAGAGAGCGGGTCTAACCCTTGTATGGCCGTTACAAGGTAGCCACAACCTCTCATTACCCAATTCACAGTCATTTCAAGGATCTCAACCCTTGTTAGGACAGACCCACTAACAATGAGGACTCGCAAAACCTCATTCGGGTCTAGTGCCTAACGAAATGACGATGAGGACTCGCAAAACCTCATCATTACAAACTCCAATTGCTAAAATCAGTTTGCATGAGTCATAAAACTCAATGCATTATCTATAAATCTATCATGCATACAATCAAACATTTTATATAAGTATAATGTCATACAAGAACCAAATTAAGAAAACCATACTCACAGTGGTTACACGGGGTTTCTCTAAAATCAAGCAACAATGTTGCTTCCTTAAGAGCGTTTATCCATGCCCTTAAGCTCTCAATTTAAGCACTGAAATGACCATAAATTATCATGAGAATCATCATTTACCATTTCGATAGCTACTAAAATATCAACTCACTATTCACAGTACTATTCATTTTTTTACTATTCACTTTTTACTATTCACTATTTACTATTACTATTCACTATTCACTATTTACTATTCACTATTCACCATTTACTATTTACTATTCACATTTACTATTCACTATTCACTATTTATTTTTACTATTCATCCGAAAGATGTAAATTGTATTAAAATTGTCAATTGGTCTCCAAACATTATAAAATTGAATCTAACCACATATTCGAGTTTCTAACAGTCCAGGGAGCATTTTTCTAGCTTCCTAGCGGATTTTCATTCACGTTGGGGTCAAAACCCCAATTTGTCAAAACACCGTAAAATGGCTCCCACTGTCAAAATTAGTCCACTAGAATCATTCCATCTAGCTTAGATAGTAATTTCACGAAGAAATAACGTGAAAATTACTTACCGCGAAGCCGAATTCGACGCAAATCACGCGTTCTCCCTTCCGTTCTTCTTCTTTCTTCTTCTCGGCTCTTCTTCCGTTCTCTGCTCTCTTTCTCTTTATTTCCATTTCTTTCCAGCAACTTCTTCCCTCTTTTATTTTATTTATTTTATTTTTTTTTATTCGTTTTGTTTAACGTGCGAGAGAGATAGGTGAGAGAATGAGAAAAAGTGAGAGAGAAAGGTAAAGAATGAGATAAAATATTATAATACAAATGGATATCATCTTATCTTTCTATTTTTTTCTTCTCTTGGTGTACACGTTGGAACCAAATACTCAAGCTCTTTATTTTATTCTTTTGTTTTTTTTTCTTATTCATTCAACGTTGAGAGATTGGTTAACATGATAGTTGATATTTATATATAATATATACAAGTGATTCAATACACCTAGGCTCCCCTTAATAACCAACTCCTCCATCAAATTCCATTCAATTCAACTCATCTCATTCATATAAGTCATTTAATAATTCAATTCCAATCTACACCATTTAATAATTCACTTATTTCACATGTATTCATTTACACACATGCATTACATCATACTATGCATTAAGTCTTTAAATCATACACCAATCCACATGTTTAATTAACCAACCCCATAAATTAATCAATTTAATTCAACTCAATTCAACTAATACAAATCATATTCTTTATTTAATAATTTTATTTATTTACTCACATTCCGTAATTATAGCATGTATTTCATACACGCGTATATTTAGCTACATACGTGTATTCTCAAGCGTATATTTAGCTCATACGTATAAAATACGTATAGTATACATCTCGATATATGCGTACTTCAACGTATATATTTAATTCAAATTACGGGGTGTTACATCCCTGGTATTTGTGCTTCAAGTCTTGCTTCTAGAACTACAATCTCGATTTAAACTTAGTAAGTGTGTTGTCTCTGTCTCTGATCTCAAGACTTATTATATGTTAAACTGAAACATACTCAACACAAGTTAGATAACATAAAATATCGTTTAGAATCATCAAAAATACAGAGGATGTGGGTCATTAAGCCAACAAAATGGACACAACGATTTAGAGTGGTTCGGTTCCCCTTGAACCTACGTCCACTACCTAATCACCACGATCAGGATTTCTCAATACACTATTGGCTAGTCAACTTACGGGCGTGACTAGAAGCCGTTTACACTAACCAACACAAGGGCTTGGTTAGAAAGCCACACACACTAACTTACACAAGGGTTTGGTTAGAAAGCCACACACTAGCTTACATAAGGGCTTGGCTAGAAAGCCTCACTGTAACCAACTTACGGTCATGGTTACAAGTCGTACAAGTATATAGTATAGTCTCGGTTGACTAACACGTCAACAATACATCAAGATTACAAAAGATAGAGAGAAGTGTTCTGAAACACTCTCAACAATATTAAACATACAATCTTGAATGAGTAAACATCATTATTTCAACAACAATTATTTAAATGATGTGAAGTGTTGAAATAGCTTTTCTCAAATACATGCAATCGATTCAAACATAAATGATATGAAATTAAGAATCGAATATGCACATGTATCCAAATATTGATTCTAACAATGATATGATTAAAGCACAAGAATCAATATGCAACGATGATCAAGACTTGATGATTCTAAATGTATAAATAATTAAGATTAAGGATCAACCTACTCAAGTGATAATCTATGAGATCGATTCAATATAGTATAATTCTAGCACATGAATCGACACAACATGATATTTATGAAACCACTAAACAAGATAAAATGATATGAAGATCAAATAGGGTTTCACAAACTATAGTCAAAACGAAATCAATTTTCAAGATAATAACACAAGCACAAAAATTGATTTACCCAAACAAAATCACAAGAATCTTGTTATAGAAGTTTTACTCCACTTAGGTAAAGATGAAGCTTAGAGATTCTTCAAGTGTGATGATGGGTTGAGAGATTCCTTGCTCAAAGATGATCAAGATTCAACAAGATATGAAGAGAACACTAAAAAACGTCTTGATTTATGGCTCAAGAGAAACATACAAGTTTCTCAAAGATTTTGAAAGATTTGGCGAACTATACAGAAGTATGAATCAAATAGCCAAATGTATGTGAACTTTTGCTTAGAAAGATGTTTAAAATCACTCAAGAACTTGTTTTGGACATGTAGAAATGCTAAGATAAAAAATGACACAAGTTCATGTATTTTGCAAACGTTACTCTTCAAATGAGCAAGTGTGGTATTTATTGAAAAATACCAAATCAAGGCACATGAACGCGTTCCTCAATGAAGAAGCACGCTTTTGCTTTGAAATCTAAAACTTTTCAGATTTTCCTTTAATCAAGGGGTGTGTTCCTTATATGAGGAGTGCGTTCCTTAATATGTCTGTTGGGCATAAGAGCGAGGTCCTTCATCAAAAACCACAAACTCTATAAAATTTCTTATTTTTCCCTTGACCATAGGAGCACGCTCCTTAAACTCTGATAAAAAAAATATGAGTCTTGGGAAAATACATAGGAGAGCGTTCCATCACGTTGAAGTGATAAAAATCCGATTTATCGATCAAAAAGAGTTTAAAACATTGTTAAACATATAAACTAACTTTCAAAACATTTTTGACAAGATTGAAACACAATTGACAAAGATAAACACGTGTAAAACGATTGATTAAAAACAGATGATCAATGTATTAGATACTATACATGTAAAACGATAAAACCATGCAAATTTGGCAATACGAGTGCATGATAATCAATGATATAAATATGCATGATAAACAATTTGAACTATATGATTGCACAATAATAATGATAATGTGTGTGCATGCATGATTAATATAATAATTGTGTATATGCATGAGTATGATAGCCTATATGGATGATTTTCAAAAAGATGCAAGACACATTGTGGTTGGAACATGTAATTGTTACTCTACAACACTAAGATTCTAAACAAAAATTACAAACATGAAGCTCTTGAATCATTGTGCAATGTTATTTCATCCACATGTTTTGACAATATAGTTGAATCCATCTGATATAGCTAGTTAGCACTAAAACAACTACGTCAAAGAAATTAGTGATCACAAGTATGTTGTTTGTAATCATCAAAACAAAATAGTGTGAGAGTCGTTACATCAATAGAGGACATTTGTTTGGCTTCTTATGCATAATCGTCTCCATATTAATGAGCTTTGGTTTCATCGAAACATGGTTGTTGATGCGTGGTGTCCATCCTATAATCAAGTTAATTACTGAATCAACCCTCCAGATTAGCTTCTTCTTTTTGGATGAGTGTGGTTTCCTTCCCCCCCCCCCATCAACTTGCTCATTTTTGAAATTATCTATTAGTGACTGGGTGAGATTCAATGTCACCTACTGTCCACAGTAGCATGTTTCAAAAGAATGGAATCTCTCTTTTTTTGCGTCAATTTGGTGCATCTAGAAAGCTAGGAACAAAGGCATTTTTTTAAGGGTATGGATTGATTTAGCGAGTTTGAAAAGGAGTATCAAGTATTTCACTTATGATTTGATTTTGACTTTTTTAAATTCTCTTTAGAGTGATATTTCACATCCTACTCGTTTGGTTTCTTGAATTAATCCTCCTCAATTCAATTGGGTCAAGCTAAATACGGACGACGCAGCTAAAGGTAATCCAGGTTTATCTAGTTTTGGTAATGCCTTGCGTAACACTAATGGGGGTTGGATCATGTGTATGAATGGGTTCATTGGAACCACGATGTCACGACCCCTTCTCGGTTAACGTCACAACCGACACATAATACCACATACGTCATAAACAAACGTACATAATACTCTATCAGCCTTCCTAGATAGCAAATTTTTAAAAAATTCAACATAATATCCCCATTAAAATCACAAGTTCAAACGCCACCTGGTCAAACAATATTTAATTTTCACAAAACACAATTCACATTTATCAACCATACACATCATTATTCATGCATAGAAATTTACCTATATCTAACATTTTATCATCCATAACCACAACCACATCATTTATTATCATAATATCCATCCCATACTCCACTAAGTGATACATATATAAAAAGTAGAGTGTGATATAGGTATATATAGATAAGATAACAAAAAAATAAGCAAGTATCTTCTCAACATGTACATCACTACACACACAGGAGTATGCTACTCCTCACGTCTTTCTTTTTCCTTTTGGGTCTTTTTCTGAAATATCGGAGAAGATGGAGTAAGCAACCCACAAGCTCACTGAATATTTCTTACTATAGCATCATATACGCATTTATATAAAACATGCTTAATTAAAACAATTTAAACGATTATATTCAAAGATGAAAAACAATATATTACATTTTAGCCTTGGACAGGTTTAGGTCATACCTTATAGGATCAAAATTCATCATTTACACTGATCATGCCGCCTTACGACACCTTTTATCTAAAAAGGACACCAAACTGCACCTTATTAGGTGGATCCTATTACTACATGAGTTTGACCTAGAAATTAGAGAAAAGAAAATTTCAAAAAATGTGGTTGTTGATCATTTATCTCGTCTTGTCCTAGACACTTCTTATGAGACTATGCTTGTCCAAGAGACATTCCCTAATGAACAATTATTTTATATTTCTCACACACCGTGGTATGCAAACATTGCAAATTAATTAGTTACTGGTCATATTCCTTTCCACTGGACCTCTCAAGATCAGAAGAAATTTCATGCTGAGGTGACCAAATTCTTTTGCGACGACCCCTATTTGTTTAAATATTGCTCAGACCAGATTATAAGGAGGTGTGTCCTTGAAAATGAACATCAATTTTTGTCATTCTGCTGAATGCGGAGGCCATTTTTCTAGAAAAAAGACTGCTTTTAAGGTTTTACAATGTGGATTCTATTGGCCTTCACTATTTCATGATGCCCATCTATTTTGTAAGTCTTGTGATCATTGTCAAAGCTTCGGTAGCATTGGAAAGTGAAATATGATGCCCTTATCCCCTATACTTATTATTGACATATTTGATGTTTGGGGTATTAACTTCATAGGTCCCTTTCCTGTCTCGTTTGGTAATATTTATATACTTGTGACTGTTAACTATGTATCTAAATGGATTGAGGCCAGAGCATGTAAGGAAAATAATCATAAAGTGGTCTTAAAGTTTTTGAAAGAGAACATTTTATCACGATTTGGGACCCTAGAGCTATAACAAGTTATGGAGGGATGCATTTTTGTAATCAACCTTTTGAAGCCTTAATTCATAAGTATGGCATAACGCACAAAGTTGCGACCCCTTATCACCCCCAAACAAGTGGTCAAGAAGAAGTTTCCAATCGGGAGATAAAGAACATTTTGCAAAAGACCATAAACCCAAATGGTAAAGGTTGGTCTTCAAGACTAATTGATGCGTTCTGGGCTTATCGAACTGCTTATAAGACTCTTTGAGGAATGTCGCCTTACAGTTTGATATTTGGGAAAACATGTCACCTCCCTGTGAAGCTTGAACACAAAGTCTATTGGGCCATCAAAACCCTTAACTTTGACTTAGACAAAGCTGGAGCTCAAAGAAAGTGTAACAACCCAAAAATTTGAAACAAATAGATAATACATTATAAAATTACATAAAACAACAATGTTCACATGAACATTGTACTCAACATGAAACAAGAACTAAGGATGGAAGTTCCTCGAATTATGCCCAATAAAGTACTCAGTGAAGTGCCTAAAAACCTCGAAAAAATGCCCAAGAACTCAGGCACGTGCCCAGGCAAGTTTTGTGCTCTTTCTATAAATAGGAGGGGAAGGGGGATGTTATCCCTCCTCTAAACCATTCTCTCTGCCTCTCAAACACTTTGAAACGCCGAGACTTTCCCCGCGATGTTTGGAGTGTCGAGATGTCGTCTGCAACACTTGAAACCCAGCGTTACTCCTAAATGTTGTCCACGACACTTAGATTCTAATAATGCGCCGAGATGTTGTTTGCGGTGCCTAGAAACCCACGATTCATAGAGACACGGTCCACGGACTGCAAGATCCAACAATGTGCCAAAGTGTTGTCTGATTCAAGGTAGAGGAAAGCCATGGGCACAATGCTTGTAGAATGGCTACAGAGATGGACGTCGTACATTCTTGCAAAGCGACAACAAGATTCATGAGGTGGGGATGAAGGCATAGGTTTGCGAATTCATTTACTTTATGATAAGCATGGCATTGCATTGTTTATATACATGATACTGTGCTACATTACTTCATGCATATGGCATACTATTGATGAGGGTGGTCCCATGTCTTTGAGACAAAACATGGGATCCCTCGTGATGTGGTTGAGCACCTTTACTTGTGGCACCTGAAGTTGTATTGCGTTCTGTCCCGTGATTTCAAAGGGGAACTATCGCATGATGATACTAAGCACACGGCTTGCGGTGCATTCCGTAATTGCTATTTGATTTATAAAGCACACGTACGTTGGTACGAAGGATGTTGTTGCATTTCATGATTGTATTGTTTGACATGGGTTGAAATGCATTATTCTATGTATTGTTGTTGTTATCCTTCTGTAAACGACGCGTTTAACTCGCTAGACCTACTGAGCTGTTGGGCTCACCCCATTGATATTTTTTCCAAGCTTTTAGATGTTGCATGCTAGAACAAGAGCCGTCGGTGCTACGTGTGAAGGAGGCGCATAGAAAGCAAGATGTCGACGTAGATCTAGGGGTGTAGTTGTGTGTAGATGTATTTTTGATGTGTACTATGCAAAATAATGTACCATTTGTACTTGTGTCCTTCTTAATTAATGGAGGATGAATAAAATATCTATGTTAATGTCCATAATTGTTCACACTCTGGTTCTACGATTCATTGCCTATTATTTTGGGTAATAGAACGAGTGTAACAACTTATGGTATCAGAGCATGATCTTGAGACCAATGTCATACATGCTTCAATCACCTTGGTACATTTTTAGTACCTCGGTGCATGTGTCGACCCTTCGATACCCATGTCAACCACCTTGGTAAAATTTTATTACCTCGGTGTGTGCATTGACCCTTCGGTAAGCACAAATGGTCGCATCGATACTCGTATCGATCTCTTGGTACGCGCATCGGTTATGTTAGTACAATACGTGTATCAGCCTCTTTCGATACGTGTGTATACTACCATGGTACAATTTTAGTGCCTTGGTGTGCGTGTCAACCCCTTGGTATGCACGTCGGTTTTTTTCCACCTTGGTGTGGCCATCGATCCCTCAGTATGCCCGTTGAACTCCTTGATGTGGACAATGACGTCTTTAGTATGCGCATCGACCCCTCAATATGCGCATAGTATATTGTCCTAGGAATTAGACTAAAGGCAAATAAGGCCCATGAGGAAGTTTTTGTAAGAAAAGTTCTGTTAGAAGATTTTTTAAACATGGGCATACACGTGGCACCCTCCGCCACATGGAGTCTAGAAATGAGAAGTTTTTGTTTGGTTGGCATTGAGATAGTATAAATTATATCTTGAGAATTAATGTTGGGGTATTTTTCATTATGAAAGATTGTCTATGTGGCGACCCCGCACCCCGGACCACCAACCCCTCAGGGAATGGCGTGCGGAATGCCGGGACGGGACGCCCGGCGTAGGCATCTCCGACCACTCCTCAACTCCCGTGAGGTGGTTGAGACCCTACGAGCCTTATCTCAAACAACGACATAATATCAAAAGGTACTAAACAAAATTACCCATCGTATTAATCATCCAAGACAAGAGATAGTCCATAAAAATGATCCATAAATAAAATCATAATCCCTACAGTCTATTAAAATTGACATACACATAAAGTCCAAAATTGTGGGTACAAATAAAAACCGTCATATGCCCACATGGTCTATCCAACAAGTCCCAACTCACCCATACTACAATGTGGTAAGTATTATAATTACATAATCCAAAATATAATACTTCATAATTTAAAACACAATTCAATCAAAATGTCTCTCAACTCACATCGAGGCTTTGGATTCTCTCGCAGGCAAGGCCCTCAAGATATAACTACTCCTTTGCCCTTATTCGGAACAGAATGACCTGAAAGAGGAAAATGAGGGTGAGCCAACGGTGCCCAGTGAATAGAATTCAAATATGCTATCAATACTCATCAATAAATATCATGTATACATGTCAATGTGAAGCATGATTAAAAGCTCATAACATATAAATATCAAGCATTTATAATAAGTTCGATGCAAGTAAAAGCTCATCAATTTGGATCCACATTCCACATGCATTGGGTTACTAGTGCACGTCTATTTCACCGTACCGTTGATCCCAATCATGTTTATTTTGGGTTACTAGTGCACGTCTATTTCACCATACCGTTGACCCCAATCTCTTCCTTTTCTAAAACCCTCCCATGACAAGGTTAAGTCCCCCTATTAGCCAGATAGATGGGCCCAACCAAAGTCATAAGGTTTTCTCAAATCAATGCATCATTCAAAACATTAGAACACATTCATGCTTTCAACATACAATATATAAGTGATATGATGACATAAAAGATATAATCATAAATGAAGTCTACTCACAACCAAGCCTCGCGAGAGTATTTAACCACACACGACCACCAAACCGAATCAACCCAATCAAGATCCTGAAACATACATCAATATCCTACCATACATCAATTCCTATGCTCAATCACATAGACATTACACATCAACCCTAAATCAGCCCACATATAAACAATAGGCCTAAATCCCATCTAATCCCATCATTCAACTCAAATCACATGACTTAGGCCTCTAATGCATGGTTCTCATACATAAACCATTCTATTAATCAAAAATACTGATTTTCAATTCCTTTAGGCATAAACAAGCCCAAATTGGGTCACTTGATCACAAGTAGGCCTAACCCATGATATGGTCACAACCACCAAATCAGTAGCATAATCAACCCTAATCATTCTTAATTAAACATAAGTTGCATCAATTTAATGATTCTAGGCCAAAAGCATCAAAAGCCCTAAAATATGAAATTTTCCATACTTAGGCCATATTGCCGATTTACACTAGGTCACCATGTTCAGCCATGTATATCACTGATTTGCATCATGGGTTCATCAACAATGACAACTAGGTCAACATAGTTGACATGCAAGCTATTTGGAAAGGCCTAAGTTCATATTCTAAATTTAGGTCTAATACAAGCAACCCTACCAATTCTTCATTTACTATTTTGTTCAAATGTATCAATATACCAACAGAAATATGTAATCACAAAATCAACCGTACAGATTGAATTATATGAAGAAACAAACCTTCTGTCCAAATATCAACCCAATCCAACGGTGGACCGAAAAGATAAGTATATTTGATGAACAAGTCTCTAATCAGACAATTTCTCCTTTCCTGCTGCAAATACTCAAACTCAGATGACTATATCACACAAACTACTAAACTAATAAACATCTTCACCGTTCAGAATACATAAGTATCAGTTATAAACTACATACCCAAATTTTATATCCATCCAACGGTAGATTGAGGAGATCTATAAGTTTGAACGAAACGGCAAGAGAAATCCAGAATTCCCGACCAGCTTTGTTTGAGATGTTAGATCTCTTAAACGAAACCTTTGATCAAGATCTTCACCGATCAAAATGAATAAGCATAAGCTACGAACTTTCTGACAGATTTTGAGCTCAATCTGACCATGTATCCCAAAGATCCAGCTCTTGGATGAAAATGTAGCAGAGATCTTCCTCCTGCAACTCCCTCCTTCTTTCTCTTCTTCTTTCCTTTCTCTTCTTTTCTTTCTCTTCTTTTTTCCTTTCTCTCCACTCACCTCTTTCTAGCACTTCTTTGATTCCCTCCTCCACTCACCTCACTTTCTAGCACATTCTTGGATTCTCTCCTCCACTCACCTCATTTTCTAGCACATTCTTGGATTCTCTCCTCCACTCACCTCATTTTCTAGCACATTCTTGGATTCTCTCCTCCACTCACCTCACTTTCTAACACATTCTTGGATTAGAGAAGTGGGCATGGGACACTTGTCCACTTTCATGCACCAACCTTCACATGTGTTGGTCTCATACTACCCATACCAACCACATGTACTTTAACCAATCTCATGCTTCCATGTATTTTAAATGTTCAATCCATTTAATACACCAGATTTTCATTCTCATTTATCCTTTTATTCAATCAATCCTAACCCATATCAATTCATGGTTTAATGGGCCCATGCATAAATAATAACATATGCATTATACTTTAATTTAACATGACCCATATACAATTTATGATACACATATTTATATACATTATCAAGTATCAACTATACAAACATTAAACAACCATCAAACAAACATCAAACATATCAAGGCAACACATAGAGTTTGGGCAAAATGCAATTGGGTTATGGGCTAGATGAAATAATTTTCGGAGCGTCACAGTCTAGATCTTATTTGGATATGATGTAATTTGATGTTTTCGAGTGAAGTATAGACCTAGTTAGATATTAATTATGATTGAATATTTTTTCCTATTGTGAACTTATGGAAAAATTATTGTGCCCGTGAGATTATTGGGAGAATAATGAGATATTGTATAGGATGAAGGTTTGATTCGTAAAGTTTAACGTATCTGGTCATTAATTGAAGAGTTAATGATAATATAAGAACTATAGAGTCCAAGAAGAAAAATCTAGATTTATATGTATTTATTGAGAGTTAAGATTTAAGGATCTTATGATTATGATAAATAATTTGTGTTGACTTTAAGGTCTTTGGGGCTTTTCAAGCTCATGATCTTGTATGTGCAATGTATGATTTGTGAGGATTATTTTAATGCATATTGCCACATGGGCATCAAAATGAGTGCATAATAATTTGCTAGTCTTGGCACCAATGGAGAGTATGACTAGATTAGGACGGGTTTGTCAATTAGAATTATTTGATCTTGATTATTTAGATGATGAGTGATGTAGTCCTGGATGGGTATTAGCATACTCAATTTTATTTTAATATTAAGATGTTTTAAGGATTATATTACTTGATATTAATGCTTTTATGATCACTTGGGATTTGTTGATTTTGGGTATTGGTATAATCAAATAGATTAGAAGATCATAATGCTAGAAAATGGGAGGTTATGCACATTAATATAAGTTTGGCATATTCTCAACCAATGATTATAGATTAATTATATAGGATCTTAGGTTATAGAATTAACCTAGAGTAAGAGAAGTAATGAAGTTTAGGATAAGGTCACTTAATGGAATTAGTGCGTGACCATGATGTTTGGATGATCCAACTAGTTAGAAACCTTATCTGGTATATAGTGTTGAATTGATGATTAATAAGGGTTCGTCTCTGTGAACAAATCAATACGGTTTTTAGTCGGGTATTTAATTATCAAGAAATCAGCTTCAAGACTATGCGAGGATGATATTTATTTCATGGAAGAACTTATGAATAAAAAAAAAATGTTGGTGAGAAAATTTAATTTTTAAGCTTAATACGTGATTAGTTGATTTTACAAGAAAGCATAAACATTAAGGAGCATAGGTTTTAAGGAAAGCCGCATGGATATGTCTGCTTAGAATAATTGACTTTGAAGGTAGATCATTAAAAAAATGGCTAGATCTAATGACCAGATCTGACCAAGGATTTGCTTGGAATATGATCCATAACCTGAAGTGTTGAACCGATGGCTACCGCAACAAGTCTTGATGCTTGTGATCACAAGAAAGGATACAAAACCTTGGAACGTAAGGCCCACCAGAGCTAGGCCACAACTTATAACTAAGGTTTGAGAAGCCAAGCTAGAGAAATATTATTGCAGCCACCGGTTGATGTGCCTTGTGTGGCTTGCGAATTAGAACACATCGAAGGTAAATGATTGCTTACACAGTCATCCCCTCTTTCAGATTTAGATGGACTTTTAAGTTGAGTCTAGAAGTGGGATCATTTTTTGAGGAAAAGTGTTTGGGTATCACCCATGAAAGTTAGTATGAAGGAACTAATCACATCGCGATTCATTACTCTTACATACCAAAAACAATAAGCTTGATTTTCTTTGTTTTAATAAGACAGAGGATCCTACAAGTTGGACTTGTAGAGATGAACAATTTTTTGAATTTCATCAAACACCAAAAGAAGAGATGGTGGCAATGACTTTATTCAATTTAGAAGGGGATACTCAAAGGCGGTTTCAATTGATGAAAGAGGAAACTACCTTACTAACTTGGAAAGAGTGTTGGGCGGCCCTGAATCTTTACTAGTACCAATATTGTCCCAAACTTAACCACATTTGGGCCCAGGTGTGAGATTTTACTCCAAAAGGTCTCGATACTAATTAGGGTGAGATCCTAACTTATATTTTATGTGATGAACTTGCCCATATCTGACGTGAGACTATTATTTTGGTCCACACATACCCAACAAATCTTCACCTCGGACTGAAATCCAACTTCATCACTATCACACCGTACGATCCATGTCAGATTAACTGTCGTCATCATCTCGAGGAGGAGGAACTCGAGGAACCATCTGCGACCATGACACACTCGTGTGCTCCACCTTGACATATGTGCGTCCTAGCCGAACCATCGGCTTTGATACCATTGTTAGGCGGTTCTGGATCTCTACTAATACTGATATTATCCCCAACTTAACCACCTTTGGGCTCAGGGTGGGGTTTTACTTCAAAAGACCTCTGTACTAATTAGGTGAGATCCCTACTTATATTTCATATGATGAACTTGTCAATATCCGATATGAGACTATTATTTTGGTCCACACATACCCAACAAAGAGTTCAAGAGATATCTTCATAACAGGTATGGTCCTACTAGTTTTTAAGACTTCATTGGTGATTTGACGAAGTTATAACAAACAGGTTTTGTAAAAGAATATCAAACCCAATTTGAGAATTTATTGATTAGCGCTAGAAAATTGAATCCAACAACAAATGGGTTTTTTTGTTAGTGGGTTGAAGGAAAACATCTGAATTGATGTACAAGTAGGGCGTAGCCAGGATTTTTCTTTTGGCTGGACTAAAAAAATTTTTTAGAAAAATTTTGACGATACAATAAGAGTTGTAGGAGGTTTTGGGCGATTTGCCCGTTAATTTAGAACTAGAATTTGGAGCTGTGATTTGCGATTTGGGTGATTTGGGTATCGAATTAGGAATATTATGAAAAAGTGCATAAATAGCTACGTTCCTATCCAAGATAGTTTAAGATAGTTCAAGTATATGCAATTAAGACATTTACCTAGGCTAATTAAGAAAAATGACTTATTAATATTTTATAATGTTAATAAAGGTAGAATAAGATATAAAATAACATGAAAAAGATAATTATAAAATGTATAAACTTAGAATTTAAATATCATTACTCATATGGAGAGTCAAAGAAGTAGATTTATGTAGCAACCAACAATTTAGCAATACTACTAATTTCATTCACAATGTCTAGAGAGGTAGGTACCAGAAAGAAACTTGAAATACAAATGAATGTGAATGCATGATAGTGTTAAAAGAAAATGTTTATTTTTTTCAAATAATTAGTATATCGCACTTTTTTATTTTCTTTCTTTAGGAAGTATTGTTTAAAAATAAAAAAATAAAAAATAATAATAATAATAATAATAATAATAGAAATAGTGACATGGGTAATTTTTTTTTTATCTTTTTTTTGTTATGTAGTTTTTATTTTTGAAATTATATAATGTCAGAATTATTGGGTAGAAAGATAAAAATGGAAAAGGAAATGAAGAAATAAAAATAATTAATATAGGGATAGTTGGATTTGAACAAATGAGTTATAGCTAAAATAATATCAACTCAACCAACTAAGCTAAGTAAGTTATATAAATTTATGTGACAAAAAGTACTATATCAATAAAAATTTTACCTGAACTATAGCCTCCAAAAGTTCCCTATAGCTCAGTCCTGTGCACAAGCATGCAACCCATAAAAAAAGGAGCTTTGCTTTAATTGTAATGAAAAGTTTAGGCCCAGGACAAATGTGACAAAAACTTTTTCTCATTGAGGGCATTTGGCCTAACGATTAATAATGCAGAAATGATCGACGGGGTAGATAAAGTGAAAGAAAATCTTGATGATGATGAATTGGAAAGCCCGCTTGAGGTTTCCATTCACGTCATTTGTAGTGTACAAACCTCTCAAACAATGAAGATTTAAGGTAAAATTTAACTTGTCACACTTCAGTACACAGCACACTGCAGTGTCTAGTACCATCAAAATATGATGGGTACCTCATACCGAGCGTACCCCAACTATAGTACCACATAATATTGTTATACCTCAATACACAGCCCGCACACAGTGTCTAGTATCCCCGAGGTTTTTTGTCTACAAAGGGGGCCTTCCCCTAAGTCGAACTCGCAATCTCCCCTTAAGGAGTTAAAATCCGCACTTGGAGCAGACTTGGGAACGCGAGGACTGGATGCGAGAAACATTTCCTGATCTCTTTATCACTTGAGGTACATTTCTCCTTATATGTTAAATTTCGAGGACGAAATTCTTGAAGTTGGGGAGATTGTAACACCCCGTACTTTTAATTATACACATACGTTGAGAAATATGTATATGTACGCGTATACGAACGTAGGAGTTAAACGTATATGTGTATAAACATACCTAAATTAAGTAGATTGTATTATTAAATGTCATATTATCATTAGAGTATAAGATGATTAAATGACCTTGAAATGATATTTGTATAAGATAATATACCTTGATATTAGTATAAGGTATAAAATGATATAAATATTATATATTTCTCATTCACTCATCTCATTTCCTCATCTCTCTCTCAAACGTATTTCTCATTTATCTCATTTCCTTCATCTCTCTATGAAACGTGAAAAAGGGCAAAAAAAACAAAAAGAAGAAGAAGAAACAGAGAGCGAGAGAACAGAGAGAAAGAAGAGAAAAAAAAAAAGGAACGCGGAATTTTCGCTGAATCGATATCCACGGTAACTATTTTTCACTCTATTTCTTTGTAAAATTCTATTTCTTCGTGAAATTGATATCTAAGATATATGTAACATTCATTTCGGAGTAATTTTTGCTGTGGGAGCCGTTTTACGGCATTTCCAAAAATTGGGGTTTTGACCCAACGTGAATGAAAATCCGCTAGGAAGGTTGGAAAACACTTCCTAGGCTGTAGGAACCTTAAATATATGGTTAGATTGAATTTATTTGTTCGTTTGTAGTTTTTATTGCTATTAAAAGTTAGATTTGATATTGGAACCCTTAGCTTTGATCTTTGAAACTTTTCGAATCATATTAAAACCCGATGAAACTCCAGTTTAAGGCTATAGAATGGTAGAATGCACTGTTGCGAGTCCATCGATTTTAATTTCATGATTTTTGGAGACCGTTTGACAATTTTAGTAAAAATTCACATGTTTCTAATGAATAGTGAATAGTGACGTGAACAGTACCATAATATATCCAGTGAATAAAATGGAATTAGAATCCAATGAAACTCTGATTTGAGATCATAGAATCGTAGAGAACTGAATTCCGGACGTTTCGATGTCAAGAACATGATTTTTGGATATGCTTTGATATTTTTAGTAGCTAAAGATATGATTTTTGTGAGTAAACTTGACTGTGGATGCCTCCGCGAACGTGTCAAACCTTAATAAAATACCTGTTGAAGGTAGTAAAATGATAGAATGACTGATTTGACACGTGTCGATGTGAACAGAATAATTCTAAGAATGTCCTAGATTTTTAATAAAATTGACATATGTTTTCACATGCTTATGTGAGTACGTTGGTGTATGGTTTGAATTACCAAATTGCAGTGTTTGACTTCAGAGATAAATGCTCTTGAGGAAGCAACTATGATGCACATTATTGTTGCTGGATTTTAGAGGGTATATTGGCTTAAAAACCTCGTGTAACCACTGTGAGTATAGTTTTCTTGATTTTCGTTCTTGTATGACATTGTACACATATAAAATGTTTGATTGTATGCATGTTATATTTATATATAATGCATTGAGTTTTATGGATCATGCAAACTTATTTTAGCAATTGGAGCTTGTAATGATGTCATTTCGTTAGGAATTAGACCCGGATGAGGTTTTGCGAAACCTCATTGTCAGTAGGTCTGTCCTAACAAGGGTTGCGATCCTTGAAATGACTGTGAATTGGGTAATGAGAGGTTGTGGCTACCTTGTACGACCATACAAGGGTTAGACCCGCTCTCTTTCCTTGAAGGAGGGAGATGGAAAAGTTTTTATGAATGAGCATAAATTATATATTGTGTGCATGTATATTATTTTGAAGAATGTTCATATGTGCTTTTGAAATATTTTAATTTGAACGATTTGATATGCCATATTTTTCTAAAATGCATGCGATTGTCATATCAAGCACTATATTCACTGAGTTGTTGTTTGCTCACCCCCTTTCCCTCACCATTTCAGGTCCAGAAGCAAAAGGAAAAGGAAAACTTTGAAAGTGATTAGCACGTGACTAGGACATAGCAGTGCTGATGTAAAAAGTGGTTACATGTTTTATATATTTTAATATATATATAATTATCACACATCCTATATATGTATTACTATCTAGAGGGGTTATTTTGGGAGAATAAGATAGCAATAGTTATTTTGGATTGTTAAGATATTTGGCGAATATATATATATATATTTGGATGATGAAATGTTTGATTTATGAATGGCAATGGTTGTCTTTTGGATTCTGGTATACATGAATGGAATGATTAGATATATCTATATTGGATTTGATTTGTGATATATCAGGAAAAAAAAATGTGAAATGTCCATATTATGGGGAGGTGCTGTCAAAATTTTTAAAAATTATGGGAAGGATTATGAGACTATATGAAGGCTGACAATATACTATATACTGTATACGAGTATGTACAGTGTATAGTATACTGTGCTGGTCATGACATCAGCCTATGTCAGGGGTGTCGTGACACAACTCTTTCAGTTCAACTAGGAGGGGACTAAATCTCTCCTGATCCGACTGGGATGCTTCTAGGCATTCTCAATTCGACTAGAAAGTCTCTAAGCTCTCCAAATTCGACTACAACTATATTATAAGGTCAAAAATCCAATTCTATAAAAACTTTATCACTCTTAAGGGGGAAGGTACATTATTCTCTACATAGTCCAACTCTACTATTCTTCTACTCTTCTATGAGCTCTAAACTAACTTAGGCATCGGAGGATTTTTGGCCGGCATTACACCGGTGTTCCTTACGATAATCCTCTCTCCTATTCTTTTAGATCATTACCTTTGGCGTCCCGACTAGTTTTTCGGCAAGTTCCAGAACAGATCGGCGTTGTTCTCTCCATTTCATTCTCTTATTGGTGTTGGTCAAATCTTACACCACTAACTGGAGTAATTCTGAGGTTATCTCGGCTTTGGTCAGAGATGATCAAGGTGTATAGAAATCCATTTACTACACCAGCAAGTCTCTACTGGACGCGAAAACACGATATCCAGAGACAGAAAAGCTAGCTCTCGCACTGGTCACTTCAGCCCGAAAGTTACGACCTTACTTCCAAGCTCATACCATAAGGGACTTGGAAAGTAAGATAATCCTTATCATGGTCAAACTAGTAGAGAATCTCGAGATTGTCGTAGTAGATCTCGCATGATTATTATCTGCTAAGTTGGTAGATTTTCCACTCTGGTTGGTAGTACCGACTAGTTCTTGGGTTACTTGCATGGTTGAGTAGATCAGTATTCTTTGTCTAGATCAGGTCGGTATGTCTACCTGGTCTATATCACATCCTACTTTGCGAGACTGACATGGTCTGACGTGTCTTAAGCTCGGTATGCTAAGAATATGGTACAACTCTTTTCTCTCTCTTTTTAATCCAAGTTGGGGATGGCAATGAAGTTTTCAACTTTTTATTGTCGGAGATTAAAAAAAAAAAGGTTTTGATGTTAACTGAATAGTTGACATTCAGTTGACCCAACTCTTAGGTGCTTGAAGAAACCCTCAACTTCAATTTGTCCATTTTTACAAAAAGCAGATGTGAGATAAAAAAAATCTAGTATTTCACTAAAATTTCAAATAGTTGTTTCAAATGAAAGTTGATTATGTTATGCTTCTTCCTCGGAGAAAGACAACCAAACAATTCCCAATCATGATCCTTCCGGTTCAAATTATTTGATAAGATTGGGAAGCAATAATGCACTTATGAATTCTAATAGGACACAAAGTTTTTTAAGTGATAAAGCTACAAAAAAAGAGTAGGGATTACTTCTAAGGGAACTGAAAAATTTAAGGTGGCAGTTGCTAATGGTGAAAAACTTGCCAGTTCTGGGATTTGTAAAGAAGTATACCTTGTTCTTCAAGGGGTCCCTATTATTGCTAATCTGTACCTACTTCCTTAATTTGGAGGGGTGTCATGATGTTTTGGGAGCCCAATTATTGAGTTCATTAGGGCCCATTATGTGGGATTTTTCCAACATGAAGGTCACTACTCAGGTAAAGATATCATGAGTAAAAGGCGTAACACCATAAGAAAATAAAATTGTCTACGCCATTGAAAGTTAACCAAATGATAAGAACGAGGGGAAAATGATATCTCGCTACTAAAATAAGGTCTTAAAGGCCATAAACAATACCAAAATAATTAAAAATATCTTTTAAAGCTTAAATAAAAGAGGAAAAAAATCAAAAAACAAAAAAAAGAGAGGTTTAGTCAAACAGGGGTGCCGAACCTAACATTATATGTTAGCCTGGAGAAGGCCGAACTTAACACTGTAGAGGTTTGATCCTGTCTAATCGAATCAAAGAACTTTTGTTCAACCCTGTTTGGCCGAATTGAATACTTTGGTTTGACCACGTAGGCCAAACTAGAAAATATTTTTTTTTTTAAATTTTGAATAACTAATAAAATAAATTAAAAACTTACCTTAAATTAAATTATATCGTCGCTAAGCTTAAATCATTTATGCTATAATGCTATCAAAATAAGTTGATAATCAAAGTTTTTAAATGTCTTTCTTAACCTTGATTTCGGTATAAGGAACAAGGTTGAGAAATGAGAAAGTAAGGTCATTTTAGTTAAATTACAAAATGATAATATAAAAATAATATTTTTTGGTTATTGGGGTAGGAATAGTGGTTCCACTGGGTTCAAATAGCAGTCATCCATAGAAATTACTGTATTATGCCGCTTCGTGCCAACAAAAATGCCCCTCCTTGGCACCAATGGCGAGATACCACGAGATATATATATTTTTCATAATATATATATATATATTATTTTTAATTCAAAAAGTAAAAGGACAAAACTCATGAGCATAAAATGGTGCTCCCCTCGAACTCAACTCATACTCGAATCCCGTGCGCGCCCCTCTTTACGCACCGCACCCTCGTTTTCCCGCCACCATCGACACACCTGTCTACATAGAAATCACTCCTATGTTTCTTCCAATACAGATCCAATCCTATCCTTCATACTTTCCATGCCACGTGTTCACAAACCCAAACAGTTCCTAAGATAATACACGTGGTCTCAGGGAATACTAAGGGAATAGGCTAAGAACTGTCTTATGGGATCAAACTATCCGATTTCAATAGACGATTCGGATACCAAAGAACCAAAAATGCTCTGATAAGAAACAACAAGAACAAGGGTAGCAGAGAGTAGAGAGAAGAGAAAGACGATAGCTTTGAGAGCTCTCTGGTACGCATTTGTTGTATATTTAATCGAAGGGCATCAATGGCGGAAGATTTGCAGGATCAGAGCAAGCTACCGGAACTTAAACTAGACGCGAAGCAAGCCCAAGGGTTTATCTCATTCTTCAAAACCCTACCACATGTATTAACTTCTTCTTCTTCTTCGTTTCTATTTTTTCTTATTTAGAGCTCGGTGACGTTAGAATCTTTGATGCCCTAATGTGATTTTTCTGTTACTGCAGGACCCGAGAGCTGTTCGGTTTTTTGATCGTCGGGTGCGTTCTTACTTCATTTCCTCTGTAACTTTGTTTGTTACTTTTATTGTTGTTATTGATTTTTTTCTTTTTTCTTTTCGTTATTATTATTATTATTATTATTATTATTATTATTATTATTATTATTACTACTACTAGTGTGCAGGCACGTTGCACAGGCTGAAAGTTAGCAAAAAAAGAATAAAAGGTAAAAGGCGTTTAAAGTGACCAAAAAAAAAAAAAAAACAAACTGGGGCTGAAAGTTACCAAAAAAAAACTAAAAGGAGGGTTAAAAGTTAACAAGAATAAATAAAAGGGGCTGAAAATTACTGAAAAAATAAAAAAGGGAGCTGAAAATGGTAAAAAAGAATAATTCTTAAAATAAGTTTTACATTTACCAACTTTACAAAAGAGAACTTTTAGTGCATTATTACCTAATTACCCATAAATGTAATTTTTTATACAAATTTATTTGACAATTTTATATTAAAAGTAGTGAGTAATTTAGGAATTTATGATAAAAGTAGCACACCATGAGTTAAGAAGTTTTGGCTTTATAAATAGTATAGATTATTATTATTAGCAATTCCTGCTTCTTTTTATCTTACAATGTTTAAAATTTTGTGTTAATATGCTGGGCTCTGACACATTTCTCAATGTTGGAGCCCAACATCCCTTGGATGTTACGGATCTTGTGCGATATATACGAGATCCTTGACATCCAAGCGCGTTGAGAAATGCACGGGAGCCCAACATAGCTTCAACATTTCTCAAAATGGGGTCCTTTTTGGATTTTTGGAGGTGGAACTCGGGTAATTTAATATTGTTTACATGTGTGGTTTTGCTCCCAAGTTTTTGGGTATCAAGGGACAAGGATGTGATAGTTTTTTTTTGAGAAGAAACAACAATTTATTCATAGAAAGAAAGAAAACAGCCGCCAAGCAGCACCAGAAGTGCAACTTAGCCAAACAACACAGAGTTTAATCTCAGAAAACATTAACCCCCATAACCTATTAGACATGATGTAAACAAGAACCCCAATCTAAAACCCAATCTGAAAGCGAAGGGCCATGAACTAAAGCTGCCGGATGAACCCATGAGCTTGCAGTAAACTTAATTTTCTCCCAAATTTTAGATATCTCCTTGCAATTATCATTGAACAATCTATTGTTCCTTTCTAGCCAAATGTGTCAAAGTGAGGCAAATGATGCTATAAGTACCACCTCCTTTGCCGTACTAGAATTGACAGTTCCATGAGATGAGGCCATGGTGTCATCAATAGAATTTGGAAGGGGAAACCTCCCACCCGTGAAGCCGCGCCATCTCTCCCAAATCCATCTCGCCTGAGGGCAATGTACAAATAAATGATCCAGGTTTTCTTCATCCTGGAAACAAAGAACACAACACTATGGAGACAAGTATCTATTAGGGCATCGTCTTTGAAGAAGATCTAGTGTATTTACTCTTCTATGAGCCAGGAGCCAAGCAAACACTTTAACTTTCGATGGAATATGTGTGTTCCAAATGGATGCCGACAATGGAAAGGTATGACTCTGCCTGGATGATGACTGAAATGCTTTCACCAATGATTTGCATGAGAATAATCCATTCGAGGTAAGGGACCAATATAAATGATCATCACTACTGGTCAAACATACATGATCTAACCTAGCTAGAAGATCCAATGCATCAGACTGTTCCCTAGAGGTTAAGGCTTTAAGGAAATGAAGGTGCCAAGCTACATGATTGTGTGACAGGGTTCGAGAATGATGGATAAAAAAAGAAATAGATTGATTATGGATAGTGGATAATCTATAAAGGTTCGGAAGAGTCCTTGCCAAAGAGCTCTCACCCAACCATCTGTCCTCTTAGAAACGAACTCTTGGTCGAACATGTTCCAAGATAGTTGGCGCCAATGATGCGATGAATTTCCACGACCCTCTAGAAGACAATCTTGAAACCCCTCTCCATCCATTGCCATCCTCTAGGAAAGAAACATCTGCTGAAAATCACTTTTGCCCAAAGAGAATCTTGTTCTTTTATAATCCTCCATAGCCACTTCCAACATAGAGCCACATTCTTCGTAGAGATATTGTCGATGCCGAGACCACCTTCTTCCAGTGATTTTTGCACAATGTCCCACTTCACCAAGCATTTCTTCTCTTGACCCCCTTCCCCCCCCCCCCCAGAAGAACAGTTTGATAATCTTCTTAATAGACCTTGCCACCTCGAGTGGAATCTTGAACATCGAAAGGAAGTGTGATGGTATTGCTTGTAGCACTGCCCTTATCAATGCAAGTCTTCCCCCCATAGATAGAAAGGTATTCTTCCACCCCTCCAATCTTCTAGAAATTGTAGCCAACACCGGATCCCAAAATGCTTTAGACCTTGGACTTCCTCCAATGGAAGGCCTAAATAATTTAGTGGCGATACTCCCACTGCACATCCCACCCCATTAGCCAATCTCAAAATCGCCTTTGGGTCCATATTGATTCCCGCCATCTGGCATTTGGACATATTCACCTTCATACTCGAAATTTCACAGAAACATTGTAGGACTTTCAGAGCATTCCCAACATTGTCCAAGCAACATGAATAATGTATCATCGACATACTGTAGATGTGATACTTCAATGTTATCTCTCCCAACAAGGAAGCCTTGGACAATATCACACTGTTGCGCTCGGAACATTAATTTGCTCAAGCCATCACCCACCAAAGTGAAAAGAAACGGAGATAGAGGATCGCCTTGTCGCAAGCCCCTCCCTGCAGCAAACTTCCCTTTGGGTCTTCTGTTTATCATCACAGAGTATGTAACCGAGCTCACACAGCCTATCTAATCCACCTCTCCCCAAATCCCTTGTGTTGTAACACATGCTTGAGGAATCCCCAATCGACAATATTATATGCTTTGGCGAAATCAACTTTGAACACCACACCTTCTGTACCCCGTGCCCTATAATCTTCAATAGCTTCATTGGCCACTAAAACTGCATTCTAAATCCGTCTACCCTCTATGAATGCAGCCTGATTGTCCTCTACTGTTGTAGGAAGCATAGACTCAAGCCTGAGAGACAAGGTTTTGACTATTATCTTGTATAAACTGGTAACCAGGCTAATAGGTCTGTGTAATCCTTTAGACGTCGTGAATCACATTTTTTGAAAATCAAACAGATGTACGTTTCATTTGCCTTATTGTTGACCACCAGGGGTGTAGCCAGGATTTTTCCTTCGGGTGGGCTAAAAATTTTTTTTAGACAAACCTCAACGGCACGAGGAAAATTGATTGATTGAAAATAAAAGATACACCTCGATAGGGGGGGACATAATAAACCTTACCCCTCAAAATGCATACATTAACTATAATACATAACACAAGAACATAAAACCTAAAAAAAATAAAAATAAAAATGCAATACAATACAATTATAAAAATCATATAAACTTTCTTCTACGAGTTTTTAAACCTTCAAACTCATCAATAATAGAATCTAGGTCAATGCTATTAACAATCTCTCTTTCAATATATATCACCATACAATCTGTAAGAAAATCATACTCTATTTTAGAACGAAGTGATGTTTTGACAAGCTTCATAGCTGAAAATGCTCGCTCTGTTGATGTTGTGGACACAAGAAAAGTTAATATTAAATGGATCAACTTATCAATCAAAGTGTAGTGTTATGATCTCTTTGTTTCTGCTAAACATTAACATAATTCTGAAAGAGAAGCAATATTCTGAAATTCTTTACTACGAAGAACATCAAACTTGTAATGGCTCAATTGTCTTCTCAAATCTTCAATGTCATCGCTACTAAAATCTTGAGAGTAGAAATTTTCGGCAAGAGTACAAATACTATCAACATCAAATAACTTAAACCCGTCAATAGGGCTCAATGCCATGTTAAGAGTAAAAAGTTGTATTATTTGCTCTGGGAATCTACTACTCAACTCCATCAATTGGAATTCAATCACAACATTAAATATACTAAAGTGATAATGATGCTCAATTGTGATATTATCTTTTTGCTGACATGAGCGCCTTGTTCCTTGCATATAACGTGCATTCATATCAGGAATTTCAATTTCATATCTACGGCAAAATGACACTACACTTTCTAAAAAAGAATCTCATTTACTCTCCCTTAACTCTTGAAAGAGCAATTTTGTGGTTGACGCTAAATTCATAGCATTCAAAATATCTTGAGATTTTGATTGCAAAGCTTGACAAAGCATATTAGAGATTCCTAAGATTTCATGCAACAACAATAAGATAAACACAAAATCAAAGGATCTCAAATCTTTTTACGCACCTTTGGCTTCCCCACGTATATTGTTATTTAGTCCAAAGTCAATCAACTTTTCAAGCAAAGTAGAAACTGAACTAAACATTTTAATCAATCCATCAATAGCCTTATAATGGGAACTCCAACGAGTAGCTCCAGGTCGTTGTAAGGTGCGCATTTGATTTGCTCCTGTACCAGTCTCAAGTTCGCCTAAAACAATCAATTCATCAATTTTAGCTTCTTGAATAAATTTCAACTCAGAATGGCGCTTGAAAGAACTACTCACAAAATTGATAATGGAAGTTAATTTGGAAAAAACCAGCCATATATCTTGCACTTCTTTAGCCATTGCAACTAAAGCAAGTTGAAGTCTATGTGCAAAACAATGTATGTAGTATGCACATGGACAATCTCTCAAAAACAAGGCTTGTAAACCATTCCATTCACCCCTCATGTTGCTTGCACCATCATATCCTTGGTCTCTCAAGTTTTCAAGTGAAAGATCATATCGAGTGAGTACATTACATATCTCTTTTTTAAGAGTTAAAGCATTAGTGTCACTAACACTCAAAACTTCAAAAAAATATTTTTGAACAAAGCCTTTCAAATCAACATACCTCAAAATAATTGCCATTTGTTCCTTATGGGATTCATCAAGTGCTTCGTCAACTAGAATGCAAAATTTGGCATTCCCGACTTCCTCACGAATTATAGCTCGCACTTTTTTAGCAAGAATATTCAACAACTCTTTTTGAATATCGGTTGAGGTGTACTTGGCATTTTGTGGAGCATTTTCTAAAACAATCCCACCAATTTCTTCATTTAGTCTTCCTTGCAATTTTATCATCTCAATAAAGTTTCCACGATTAGTAGAATTGATGGATTCGTCATGACCTCGAAATGCACACCCACCCTTGCATTGCTAGCCACTTTATCGACTCTAATGAGGTCTTGAGGCTTAATCGGTTTTGTGAAATCTCTTGAAGAGAGAGTTTATTCATGACTTTGTTGATATGTCGTGATGAATCTTGCAAGTTTCTCCACCTTTGCATATTATGACTATGTTGTGAATTATGGTCCCCCATGTGTTGCACAAATGGACAATTTTTTTCCATTTTTCCCACAATTGACTTTTTTCCAACCTTGAAAGCCATCTTTCGTAAATGTCAGATACTTTGACGGAACACTATCAAAAAGATAACATGCAAAGCAATAAGCTTTATTATTCTCAATTGAATATTCAAGCCACTCAAATCTTTGGAACCATGAATGTTGAAACCGCCGAGTTTGGTTACCATCCTTAATAGATGGATAATAATCCAACATGGGTTGGAAAGGTCCCATGTTGATATATTCTCTTCGAATATCATCTTGTTTGTCAGCGGGATAACATCCTATTGGGAAACGTAATCCGGGATCACGTTCATTACAAGGACCACTGACATCTATTGAAGTGTCATCATCTTTCTCAAAATCAAATATTTGGGAGGAAGAAGGCAAATTACAACCACTAACAATATTTGGAGAACTTAATCCACTTGATTGGTGATCTAATTTTTTTCCAAAGTATGAAAGAAGAGTTTAAAATCAGAACCAGAAAACCCATGATGAAACAATAAAGTTTAGTGAAACTACCGAAAAATCACATAGGTGGAAACATTTCAAGGTAAAAGATAGAAAGCACTTATCCAAACAGATATCTTTAATTCTTTACTTACTATATTAATGAAACTATACAAGTTTTTTAACTTCCAGGGTTATTTAAAAAGAAAAAAATCTTCCTTATGTATTTTTATTGAAAGAGCAGATAAGATTTGAACCCAGTACACATTCAACAAAACAGAACAAAAGAAAAAATAGAATTCTCATCCTGTTAAATTGCTGTTTTGGGTCTCTAATTTTCTTCCTACAGTTCCCAATAATTCAAAATCAGAATAAGAAGTCAGCAAAGAACTTTAACAACAGGCAATGCTCCTATGTATCAAAGAAGCCAAATCAAATCTTTCAAAAACAACAGAACTGAAAAACCAAAAGTATATTTTTATCTCAAATTAGACAAAAATAAAGCATCCACCATCACATTCACTGATTCACATATGAACATATAACAACGGCTAATAATTAGTAAGAACCAATTGTCTTAAATGATTCATGTACTTGCTTCAACATCTCCTGATCTCGCCTCACACTATGTACAATAAAACAGTCCAAAAATCATTCTAACAAATCAAGTAATCAACAATAAGAAAAAGAAACAGATCAACACTCCGGATTGAGAAATGGAGCTCAGTCTCGCTCTCTAATCTCTATGAATCTGTAAAAGCCCAAAAGATGATAATAAGTTGAGGGTTGCGATTGGTTTTTGCAGAGAGATTTGAGGGTTGTGATTGGTTCTTGCGATTTACAGATTTGGGGGTTGTGATTGCTTTTGCGATTTGCAGATTTGGGGTTGCAAAGAGATTTGGGCGTTTGCAGTTGATTTGGGGGTTGGGTATTAAGAGAGGAAGAGAGATTTGGGTGTTTGCAGGGGGGTTGGGTATTAAGATTTGGACGTTTGCAGTTTGCATGGGGGTTGGGTATTAAGAGAGGGAGAGAGATGGCGTTTGCAGTCGATTTGGGGGTTGGGAGAGGAAGGGTAAAAAAGGTTTTTTGCTCCAAATATTTACATGGGCTAATACTAGTATAGAGATTTTTTGCAAAATGGTTACTTGGGCTATAGCCCAGGGTAGCCCAAACGTAGCTACGCCCCTGTTGACCACCCCATTGTTGTAAAACTCCCTCATCACACCCATCACATCCTCCTTCACTACATCCCATGCCTTCTGATAGAATAACATAGAAAACCCATATGGCCCTGGAGCCTTCTCCCCATCGCAGTTGAATATCGCCATCTTTATCTCGTCCTCTTCAAATGGAGACTCAAGGAGCTCTCTATCATTCTGAGAGATGACCCCCCAATCTAAATCCTCTATTTCCCAGACTGAATTGCCCTCGGTTGTGTACACATCTGAAAATATTTAATAATCTCCTCTTATACACCCTTCTCATCTAAGATAGTAACACCATACTCCCTCTCAATAGAGGATATAAGGTTCATGCTTTGCCTACTATTCAGAATCTTGTGAAAGAAACGTGAATTCGCATCCCCCTCTTTTAGCCATTTAAGCTTGGCTTTTTGGAGAGCTATTCTATCCTCTCTGAGACAAATATTCTCCAATTCGGCCTTGTAAATTTTCCGGAAGGCATCCGGCTCGACTGAGATTTTTTGAAGTATTTGCAGAAACTGAGATCTGTAGCCTAGCTCATAGTACTATAAACTTTGCAAATTTAAATAGAATATAAGATAATAAGAATTGAAATTGATCAGGAATCCACAATTATATAGGGAAGTATTTTGATGAAATTTTCTGGCTTTAAAGCTAATTGATACATCTGTTTAATTTCAGTTTGCATAGAATGATAAAATTGACAAGGAATGGAGATTCTATTGGTTAATTGGGTAATATAATTTGAGACATCCTTTTGTGTTTTTGGGATAAGTGGGGACTGCTCCTATTACTGTATTTTATATTAACATATGCAAAATTAGGGTTGAGGTTGCGATCACGAGTTGAAACCTAGAAATAGCCTCTCCAATGCGGAGGTGAGGCTTCAAACATTATCCCTTCTGTATATCCTGCAATGGCTGGTCCTTGTACACTTGGTTATGTCCATATGTAAGCTTAGGGTTCATTCAATACTTGGTGAGAGAACAAATACTTTGACTATAGAACTACACAGTACACGCATTGTTTGGTTTTTTGTATTTGTATTTTAAAATAGCAATGATTATCCAATGTGCTAATCTTCAAATTAAAAGTTTTAATTTAAATACATGCTTTATATCAAACACTTAAAGGAAATATGTTCTATTTTCTGTCGAGATATTGTAGTTAGTGCACATTTTGTGAAGCACACAATCATAGATATAGATCAATCACAGTCAATTTCATGCTGTTTAACTTCGCTTACATCAACGTGCCGGTGAGATTACAATACAAGAATGTCATCATTCAGGAATCTACTTCTTGCTGCATAAATAATCCCTTTCTATTCTCCCATAACTATTTAAGTACTCACCGCACAATTTAAGAATCCCTTGGATAATTATGTGCTTCTTGCTGTATATCTTTGTCAATATTCATTTGAATCATTTCAAATTTTATTGATCCAATCAGGACTATTACACTGCTCATGGTGAAAATGCAACTTTCATTGCAAAAACATACTATTACACTACTACTGCTTTGCGACAACTTGGTAGTGGCTCTGATGGTATCTCCAGTGTTAGTGTGAGTAAAAACATGTTTGAAACTATTGCTCGTGATCTTCTGCTGGAGAGAACTGACCATACATTGGAACTCTATGAGGGCAGTGGATCAAATTGGAGATTGTCAAAGAGTGGAACACCTGGAAACATTGGCAGTTTCGAAGATGTTCTGTTTGCCAACCATGAGATGCAAGACTCACCTGTGATTGTTGCTTTGTGTCCAAATGTCCACGAAAATGAATGCACTGTGGGTATGGGTTTCATTGACTTAACCAAGCGAGTACTTGGTTTGGTAGAATTTCTTGATGATAGTCAATTCACAAATGTTGAATCAGCTTTTGTTGCTCTTGGCTGCAAGGAATGCCTCCTTCCAGTAGAGAGTAAAAAATCCATTGGAAATAGGAATTTGCATGACGTGTTGTCCCGGTGTGGTGTGCTGCTAACTGAGAGAAAGAAGACTGAATTCAAGTCAAGGGATTTGGTACAGGATCTCGGCCGGCTTGTCAAAGGTTCTATTGAACCTATTCGAGATTTGCTTTCTAATTTTGAGTATGCTTCTGGGGCTTTGGGGGCATTGCTGTCTTATGCAGAACTTCTTTCTGATGAAAGTAACTATGGGATTTATACCTTCAAAAGGTACAACCTCAACTGCTATATGAGGTTAGATTCTGCTGCTTTGAGAGCTCTGAACGTTCTGGAGAGCAAAACAGATGCAAACAAGAATTTTAGTTTATATGGTCTGATGAATAGAACCTGTACTGCTGGCATGGGGAAACGTTTATTAAATAGGTGGCTGAAACAACCTTTACTAGATGTAAATGAAATCAATCGTAGATTGGATTTGGTCCAAGCATTTGTGGAGGATACTGCTCTTCGTCAGGATCTGAGACAACATTTGAAAAGGGTTTCAGATATTGAGCGCCTGATGCATAGTCTTGAAAAGAGAAAGGGAAGTTTGCAACATATTGTAAAGCTTTACCAGGTCCGCTCCATTATTTTTATTCCTTTCTATGTTGCTTGTTAGATTGGTATTTCCTCTTCCAACGTCTTCATACTGTGAATAAATTTTATTTGGTGTGTCAGTAGAATGAGGAGAGAGGTGTATAACTGTATATAATATGACTGCTGCCAGGGAAACTGCATTTGGGATACTGGGATGGCCTTAAACATCTTCCAACCTTCGGATCACTGGGGAGCTACACAATACACGTGCAGCTCCCTTGTGATCTGTCGGCGGGGAGATGTTTAAGTTTCCCCGTGTCCCAAATGGAGTTTATTTAGCTTTTTTCATCCGACTGACATTACATATACAGAAATTATTTTGGAATATATGTATTTTTTAATTTATTTTTTCCTCTTCTGTATAACTCTCTTTTCCTGATTTGAAGAACATTTCCTGAAGTTCCCTACCATGCAGATCTATAATTGTATACTTGAAATACTAGTTTTATGTTTTAGCACTGTTGTCTATAGAAATTACCAGTGTATTGCACGAGGGTACAATGTGTCATTCAAGTGTCTTCCTGCCTCTTTTCACTATTGATTCTCTTAAATGCTGTATGTGAATGCAGTCCGGTATCAGACTTCCTTACATCAAAAGTTCCCTGGAGCAGTATATTGGGCAATTTTCTTCACTGATTAAAGAAAAGTATCTGGATCCTCTTGAGTATTGGACAGATGATGATCACTTAAATAAGTTTGTTGGCCTTGCTGAGGCTTCTGTTGACCTTGACCAACTTGAGAATGGGGAATACATGATATCGTCTGGTTATGACCCTAAGCTATCTGAACTGAAAGATGAGCGTGACGCAGTGGAGAAACGTATACATGAGTTGCACGAACAAACAGCTAATGATCTTGATCTTCCTATGGATAAGGCTTTGAAATTAGAAAAAGCATCACAATTTGGACATGTTTTTAGGATCACTAAGAAAGAGGAGCCAAAAGTTAGAAAAAAACTTGCTACCCATTTTATTGTCCTTGAAACTCGAAAGGATGGTATTAAATTTACAAATTCTAAGCTTAAAAGGTTAGGGGATCAGTACCAAAGGTTATTTGAGGAGTACACGAGTTGTCAAAGAGAGCTGGTTGCTCGAGTTGTTGAAACTGCGGCAACTTTTTCTGAGGTATTCAATTGTTTCGATCTGTTTGCAGTATCTTGGTCTACTTTATTTATTTATTTATTTTTATTGTTGTTGAAATCATGTGAAATTAACTCATGCAGGTCTTTGATACTTTGGCTGGAGTTCTCTCTGAATTGGATGTCTTGCTTAGTTTTTCTGATCTGGCCATTAGTTCCCCAACCCCCTATTCAAGACCAAGCATCACTCCTTCAGTAATGATTTGCTTGCTGCACTTCATTTTTTTTTTTAAAATACATCAACATTGTTAACAAGGCAAGAACGATGATAACATTTTGCTTTTTTGTTTGGGAGTATAGGATGAAGGAGATATAATTCTAGAAGGGAGTCGGCATCCCTGCGTGGAGGCTCAAGATGGAGTAAATTTTATACCAAATGATTGTACTCTAGTTAAGTACTTATGCATAGGACATGATTTATTTCTCTCTCTCTGTCTTTCCCCTCCCTCCTTTTTTCCTTTTTGTTCTTTTTTGACAATGTCTTGTGCTGTCGTACTTATTTAATTTTCTTTTCATTGTCTTTCTAAATCAGGTAAGGGGAAAGAGTTGGTTCCAAATCATCACAGGACCTAACATGGGCGGAAAATCCACATTCATTCGACAGGTTTTTGTTTAACTTTTCATTGTTGTTTCTTTTTCTATCGTCCTATTTAAAGAAAAACTGAATTTTGTGTTTAGGTTATTGCATTTTAAAATTATGCATGAACCATAGATTCAATTATCTTAAACTGGGAACATGTAGTTTGAAGAGAAAAGAGATAGAAGTCAACAAACGTCTACATGAACAATCACTTTAGGAATCCCTTGAATAGTATTGGTCACAACTACTAGTACTTAGTACTTCAAGTATGTACTCTAGTGGTGTTCTCTTATTTTTTCCTTCTAATTATTTGGTCATGAATTACCAAAAGATTTAAGACTAGCCATTCAATGGAAATATTAATCAGAAAAACTGATTTTTGTGGAAGAGTTTTTTTGTTCTTTTGCAATGAGTTGAGTTGAGTTAAGTTATATATATTTATATATTATCCTAAATGTATGGGGCTCCCCAAACCAACTTGTTCTATGTCCAGAACCATTACTGGATTTATTTAAGGTCCTTTATTTTGTTTGTTATTTAGGGGTAGGGGTCTTTTTCTTGCTCCTATTATCTGACAACTGGTGTAGTAAAGGGTAAATTGACAAAAATTTCTCAATTTAACAAAACCTTCTCCTAGTTACACGTTGTTAGCTATGTGAATCTGCTCCTATCAAGGGTTGTCTAAATTACACTACAAGTAAAATGGCAAAAAATTATTTGTAAAAATTAGTGTTCCATCTGATAGCAAAGGTATCTCATTATCAGACAAAAATTATTATTAGTCCCCGAATGTGCATTATATAAAGTTTCCTTTGTATTTAAGTATGCGTCTATCTCCTTGTTCTTCTTAACAGGTTGGCGTGAACATTTTGATGGCACAAGTTGGTTCTTTTGTTCCATGTGACAAAGCAAGCATTTCTGTTCGTGATTGCATTTTTGCTCGTGTGGGTGCTGGGGATTGCCAAGTGAGTTTAATTTCACAGTTTCATATATATGAACACTAATTAGAAATTAAATATATTGTTAGTCATTTCTAGAATTAGACAGTTAAAATATATTTAGCTTTTCCTATGTGATCGCTACACTTCTGTAAAAAAAATTTCAATTATATTTTGGACACAATTTCATAATTCTTCTATTTCTAGTGTTTATGGACTGGACAATAATCAGTTTTTTCTCTAATATTTTGCTGTCTCTATCAGCAATTTTATAATCTGGAAGTGGATGTTTGATTCATGTTTTATAATTTAACAAATGAGCGGCATTTTACTTTTTTAGTTCATCAAATGGACACTTATTTCTTAGAATGTTAAGGATGAAAAACTTTAATGTCTTATGATTTTATTAACACTTTCTCAAAAAGCACCATTTTTGGATTTACTGAGATTCTCATTTGCTTATATATTTTCCCATAGCTTCGTGGAGTTTCTACTTTCATGCAAGAAATGCTGGAAACTGCTTCAATATTGAAGGGAGCTACTGATAAGTCGCTGATAATTATTGATGAGTTGGGTCGTGGCACATCAACATATGATGGATTTGGTTTGTATTCAACCTTGCTTCTGATAGCTTGATCACATTTCAAATCTGGGAACTTTGTTGCAGGATTGGTGCTGCATCTCAGCAACATGCCGAAGTGTGTTGGGCCTCTTGGCTATTGAGATTGAGACAGTTGTGACTGAATGATCTAACAATATAATTTTCTTTCTTATTCTATTTAATATTCTTATTATGTGTGGAGTCACCTCAAGATAAAAATAGAAAAAGAAAAAAAACTACCTAGTTGAAAGAGCCAATGAATGGTCAAATTGACACACTACCATATAATTGCAGGAAATATTGAGGTGGTTCTTGTTTCTGCCGCCTGCCGGTATGCATATATATTTGTGCACTTATTGTGTGTGGTCACTGACTTAGCTGTGTACTGTAGCATACTAACTAGCATCAATCTTCCTCTCCTATGTTTCAATCTTATTAACAGAGGGGTATGTAATTTAGATATTTATGCTATTGCACCAATGTTTGGTACCTTTTCTGAGATTTTTGAGTTGACAATCCGATGGAAAATGTTTATTAAAATCTTATTTCTTCATAAACTTTAATTACTTATTTAGGAACTAATTCAGATAAGTCCAGTTTGATGCAGACAATGTTCATTACAATTTGTCACTTTAGAGAAATATATAGAAGTTTTACCTAAATGTTAGGAAGATCTATTTATCTTTCAAAATATGCTAAAACAAGTTGAACTATAAAACATAATAGTTTAGAATAAGATTTATAATATCAATGATGCTTGGTATCATACATAACGAAGTATTTTGTGATTTTTATGCTAATTTATGAAACTAAAAGAGTATCTTTAAATGCAAGTTGGCATCAGTTTTTCACATTTTTCATTTCAGAAAATACAAATGTCAATGAGTTCTTTTGGAATTATTTCCCATTTTACTTGATTGCAGTTATTTTTTGTATTTTCATTAATATTTAATTTCAAATTTTAGTAATTAAATAATTGAAGAAATGTAACGACCCATGTAGTTGGGAAAAGGAGGAGTTGAGTTGAGTTGAGTTGATTTGAGATAATTGAAGAAATTGACAGAATTTCGTGCATATAATTTTTTCGCACATTTTTTACTTCCTTCCACAGGCTTAGCTTGGGCCATTTGCGAGCATCTTGTTGAAGTAACCAGAGCACCAACTTTATTTGCAACACACTTTCATGAACTGACTGCATTAGCTCATGAAAGTGCCCGCAATGAGTTTAATGAGAAGCCTATGCTTGGTGTGGAAAATTACCACGTTAGTGCACACATTGATTCATCAACTCGGAAACTGACTATGCTTTACAAGGTAAGTGTTTTCTTCTGGATAATTTATATTTTCAGTCTATGTTTATAACACATAGATGCATCTGTTCTGTTTATTCATTTTCCCCTCTTATTCAGCTTCCTTCTTTGTTTTTTTGGTAATGTTTTGCTCGGGTCAATGTCTTGATAGCAATTTCTCATGCATACTATGTGCTATTCATTGCCACTGCTGCCACTGTTTGAACCTAGATTAGTTTCTTTGCTTTTATTTTTTTATTTTTTTTATTTTCTTAGTTTGAATGAGGTTTTCTGAGGGGTTAAAAAGCAGGAAACTTTACAAAAATAAATTACGACAATGTTCTGCAGATTGTGGCAATATGTTGTTTGTCTTGAACACACGCACATAGGGAGCAGTGAGCGCAAATTCTATCTATCAAAAGTCTAACTAGGTGCTTTTGCCCAATTAGAGGTTGTCTTCTCCAGCAACCATCGATCTTGGCCAAGAAACTTGAGTTATGCATCAAATACCGAGCTTCCTAGGAGGTAGAAACTAGGAACCCAATCAGAGAGGTGGAATGGTTATCGGACTAGGTAAATCAAGCCACAGTTATGAAACTTGAAAAGATCCAACAATTATAGCTGATTAACAAATTTCTGAAAAAATTTCTCTATTCTCAGGATACTGTGTTAGACTGGCCATGTCTCCAAAAGATCTAATACAATGTCCATATTCTCATCCTCTACAACACTTACCCCATTAGATAGTGCATGGCCTGATTGCACATTTGCACCTTAAAATTTATCCTCCCAAGTCCTAAGGACCTAGTTAAATTTGTCCTCCAGTAAGGGAAAACTACAGATACAGGGAACCCTGTCAGCTTTTATTTTGGACCTTACTTTGGCAGATAGAGCCAGTAACTTACCAATACCATGAGTCGCGCTAGCAAAGGTAAAGTGGGTGTCGCAAAAAAAATTAAACTTTTTTACTATGTGCATTGGATTTACATCAAATAAGAAGTAGAGGCACAACCTCCAAAAAAAATGAGCCTAAAATTTTTTTCTTTTAGAATTTCACCCTCTACTGCAAATTGAGGTTCCCGGATATTTGAGAATTTAAGTAGAGTTAACAAACATGCCTTGAGTTGTTCTATATTGGAAAGTGAGTGTATTAGGTTCTTTGGGAACCATGATGAGGGAGGTTACTAATTACCATACATAGGAAAGTCACTGTATTAATGTCTGCAATGGACCAAATTGTGTTGATATAATCATCAAGGTTTGATGAAGTTTTAGAGCTGCAGTGAAGTAAAGTGGCTCAAGGGTGATATAGAGGTGTTGTGTTCCTGTATTACAATTACTTGTTAGGTTGAATTGTTGATCATGGGATGCTTTTAAGTTTCAAATAGGGAAAAGATGATTGAAAACCGAGAAGCGTTGGTTATTTCAAGGGTTATGGGTGAATTATATTAATATATCTCTGAGGTTATAGTCATATATTCTAATAGTACATTTATAAATAAAATAATAATGAAAGTCCAGAAGTGAATGAACTCTTTGACAAATCTTCTCAATACATTTTTCTCTTCCTGATCCCATTCTCATATTTTTCCCAAACCACAACACTAAATCCAAAACATAAATTTACAACTTGGAACTTGGTGCCAAAATGGAATTGCTCATACAAGGCATTCTAGCACAAATACCACAGATGCACGAAGAAGAGCAATAATTTACTTGCTCATGTGAGCAGTCCATACAGACATGAACATGTTGGTTGTACATCGAGCTGTCGTTTATGTTTGTTTTGGACAAGAAACGAACTTATATTATATTAACTATAAGAACTATACAAGATATATACATGCCAACCCAGGTCCTTAACTATAAGAACTGTCATTTATGTTTATTGCACTTATTCAAGAAAATTAAATATGCAATTTTAAACCTTTATAATAGCAATATTCCTTGATTAGCTCTCTTATCAATATTTTGATAACAGAATTTTGATGGCAGTACATCTTTACTTACATTCCCTGAGGCCATTGCAACTTTTCAGGTTGAGCCTGGTGCTTGTGATCAAAGTTTTGGTATTCACGTTGCAGAGTTTGCAAACTTCCCTGCAACTGTTGTTTCCCTGGCTAGAGAAAAGGCTGCAGAGTTGGAAGATTTTTCACCCATTTCCATCTCAGATGATGCAAAGGAAGAGGTATTGGTGAGCAAACACCATATTATAGAAACTGTTATATTTGGCTGTAGCTATTTTAATCCTTTCTTTGATTGCAAGAAGGTTCTACATTATTACAATTCATCTTGCATAACAGAAGGCATTAAGTTCAATGTCCTAAGTTATGTTGCTTTATTGTTTTGTATGTTGCATTTTTGCAAAAAATTGCATAACCTGCAGTATGGAACAGTACCTGTACCTGTTATAGTTCATAAATTTTGTGTTGAATTGTTCTTCTAAATGCTTCACAGTTTGTGTTCATAGCAAGAAGGCCAAGAATATGCAATTTTGCTTATAAATCATTAGGTGATTCAAGTATTTAGTTTGCTTATCTTGCTGTATCAGTATGGCAAGGTCTACTATCTTTACGTAACTGTTTATTGCTTACCTACGGTAACCAGAAGCTAGAAAAATAGATAGTATTTAGAAACTAATTCCAGTAATGCAGAAGGCGGATTCTTTGTTCAATTCTCAATAGACATTTCTTCTTCAAATTAGTCAGTAACTTACGCCTGGCTTATCTATTGATGAGCCACAACTATAGGTTTAACCTATCATCTGTTGAAATCCTAACTATCTTCACTGGGAGAGTGACAAGAACCTTGTTTGACCTCGTTTTAATCCGAGCCCCATACTAATACATGGAGCTTAAAAGAATATTGCTGACTCGTCCTGATCTATGTCTTCTAATAAAAAATCATTTCATTTATCTATTAACCAAAAGTTCTTTTTAAGTTTCTATTACAGTTTAGTGGTGCTTCAATTATTTCATTAGGAGGAACTAGAAGCCACTTTGTCAAGCCAAATTTTTTCACCTTACTCTGATCCGACTTGAACTCCCTCTTGATTATGATTTAGGTGTTATGACGGATAATATGGTGAAGTAAAACACTACACAGACATGCATTATCCCTCTGGACAACAAAACTATGACTTTAGTATGAAACTTCAAGATATCTCCTTATCTTGAAATGCTGCATTGCAATGTACTGTAGCCATCTAATTGCTCTGGCATATGGACCTGTGTTGTTCTCTCTTTTCTTTTTTCTTTTTGGCAAAAAAGAAAAACTAGAATATCAGTAAGATATCAAACACATTGTACTATGTTTGAGGATTCAAGGAGGTTTATCATTTTATATATGGAAATGCTATTTGACGGAAGATTAACAAAATTCTAGTGGAGCTCAGACTGTTTCAAGTGTCGGACCCGGATTTTACCTAATCTGGGTTTTCTTTTTCATGTGATGCCTGAGTCTCCTCGGGCTGATTCTACTGGTGTTTCCATGGGTGGTGAACTGACAAGTATTATTATGATCTACAGGTGGGATCGAAACGCAAGAGAGTATGTGGCCCTGATGATATGTCACAAGGTGTTGGTCTGGCACATCGATTCTTGAAGGATATTGCCGCTTTGCCAATGGAAGAGTTGAGCTTGCCTCAAACTCTGGAGCAAGTAAGCAAATTGAGGAATGAATTAGAGAAGGATGCTGCAGATTGTTGCTGGCTACGGAAATTCTTTTAGTTTCTGCTACTGACACCCAAGAGGCCTGTAAATGTAGTGTGTTTTATAAAGTGTTTATTAGCCTGGTTAGAATGATGTTTTTTGGTTCAGTTTCTGAAGCAGCTGCTCTTTTGGGTCTATTTTGCAAGTGAACACTTGATTCAATTAGAGCATGTTATGAATTGCGGTGGGCAGCCTTTTCAGGAGATAGTTAGATGCTGTGGGATTTACTCTTGACCTCAAGGCTTGCATATTATATGGCAAATCAATTGGGTTGATTCTCTTTGGCGGACATGGTTGTTTTTCGTCTATATGTTGTAGCAGTTACAAAACTGTACAGAAGAATGGTAGTTTTGCGAAGAAAGTTACGTGAAGAAGTTGCCTTATAGCATGCATGTAGTTGTAATTTTGGATTAAAAGTTTGCGATCTCTAGTTGGAAAGTGATGGTAAAATTTGAAGTGTCTTACTAAGAAGGCAACAGTTTTCAAAGAACAATAGGATTTTGAAAGGCATATGGAAATTAACAAAAGGGTCTGTTTGGGGGTTTTGGAAAGTTGAAAGTAGCTGAGGTTTGTCATCATATGCAGTAAATTTTAAGGTAGCTTTTGGATCATCAGTTAGTACTAAAATTTATGAGAAATAAATATCTGATGTGGGTATTTTAAGTAGATTTTAGTCATATTAAATTTGATAAAAAGCTGATCATATAAAGTTCATCCAAGAAAAGGTAAAATTAATATAATGATATCCAAAATACTGTTAAAAGAGTTATCATGAAACAAAAAATTAGAAAACTTTCATCCCTGAAATGCTCACATCTCCATTTAGCAGGAGTAATATTAGCTTATACCAACAACATGAGGTTTATAGGACCTTATATATATATATAATATTATTTGATAGAGCACTAGATTAGTCCTTTGAGGTGCAAGATTTGTACCCCAAGCCTCTAAATTTCATGGGTAAGTTATTTTAACATGACATTAACCCAACTTGTTCTATTCAAAATAATTTATGATCCACTGACAAAGGTCCCTCTAATTTTTCTAGAGCACCGTCACAAACACTAAGAAGGTTATTGTTGGCCAACAACTATTTTTACTTAATTAAAGTAAAAATAGTAGGCATTTAATTAATTAATACTTTTTTTTTACTAGATATTATCTTAATTAGGGTAGGCATTAGCTAATTAACACCATATAAATATCGAAAAAAAAAAAAACGATGTTGATGTATAAATAAATATCCATGCGGAAAGGGAAAGCCGTCCCTTATCTTATTGCCACGGTCATATAAACAATTTCCCGGCAAAAAGAAAGGAAGTGGTTTGAGTGCTACTATTCTGATATGGCTATGGCTGCTGCATCTTCTTCGTCTCTGCAACTCTCTTCTTCTTCACACTATTCTGATTCTCTTTCTTCTTCTTCTTCTTCTGGTGTTCTTCCCATGAAGCCACCGCCCTCTCTCCACTTCTCCACTTCTACATCTTCTCCAGGTATATACATATCTCTCTCTCTCTCTCTCTCTCTCTCTCTCTCTCTCTCTCTCAAACTTTGTTGGAATCGATTCTTACAATCTTGTGTTGTTTTCTTTTATTTCTCTGTGAATCTCATGAAACAAAAACCTAATTCAGGTATGAAAGTTGTGATCATTTCAAGAATGAAAGGTTTTGGGGAGGCAATGCGGTTAATGAGGTAACTACTTATTCCTTCTAAATTTTGCTCTTTTTTTTACTGGTCTAATCGTAATCTTCATCGGACATCGATATTCGTGTAGTTCTTGTGGAAATTGTGGGGATTAGTTAGGGTTGGATACCTCAAAATGAACTGATTTGTGTGAATTTGATGGAAAGCTAACGTTTTTATGAGAATTGTTGGCATTGATAATACTCTACTATAGTCTTATTGAGATTGTACGCTGCCCTACTGCATTTGGTTGCTTACGTTTGTGTTGTGTTGTCTTTGCCTTTGAAGAAAGCGTGAACTTAAAAGAACCATGCCAGTAAAGAAAATTCCGCCTTTAAGGCCAGGGAAAGTTTCGCAACGCCTTCCTGTTCCAGAAGAGATATTAAGGCCCCCTTATGTTGGTTCGGATTTGTTGCCAGAACTTTCCATGGAGCATCAAATTCATGATTCTGAGGGCATTAGTCGCATGAAGGATGCTTGTGAGCTTGCTGCACGGGTTTTGGACTTTGCAGGAACTCTAGTTAGGGTGAGAAGGGGATTGCCACTTCTAAAACATTGCCCATTTCTGTTATGTGATGTTACTTGTTCAAATTTTCTATGCACAACCATGGCGCACTTTTTTTTTTGTCATTTAATTTCTTGGCAATCAAATATGCTTTGAAATTAATTCATTTTCATGATAATTGCATTTTATGATGCTTGGGTACCTTCACATCTTATCTTTGAGTAATCTAACAGTCCTCTTCTTCCTTTTTGACATTTATACGTGTCTTCCAACTGTAATAGCTTGAAAACACTCCTACATTGCAATCAGATAGATATAGATGAGGTGTACAATCACACCATTACATCAAGTAAAATATTCCTTTTTTTTTTTTTTGAAAAGAAACAAACAAAACATATATATATATAAGAAGAAAAGGGGATTACAAAGGGCAGTACAACATCCACTGTATAATGTAAAAAACTATACAAAATTACCCCACCCTCTCACCAATTCATTAAGTGTATAACCTTTTAACAGTTTACTGTTGGCAACCCAAAAAGAAGCCAAAAGATGGGAATTATCCCATACCCGAGCAGCTGTGCCTCCTCATCCACAAAGACCCTTGAATTTCTCTCCTTCCAAATAAACCATACAACCGCCAAGCATACCACAATCCAATGCCCCTTCCAAGAAGGGGAAATACAATCGATAAATGGAAAGATAGTACCTCTTGATCCTCCTTCCTCTGAATCCATAACTGGAAAATGAGAGCACCATCTACACCAAATATCTTGGGCAAATAGGCAACTCCAAAAGATGTGCCTAATGGACTCTAAGTCCCTTTTACAAAGACAACACCAATGTGGCGAGATGCACCTGTTTGGCAACTTCCTTTGTCATACCTCACTTGTGTTCAACTTACCATGGGTAGCTACCCAACCCAATTATTTGACTTTTGAAGGAACCGGTGCTTTCTAGATTAGTTAATGAGATGGGAATGGGGTTAGGGAAGGCTCATCTATCAAAATGGAACTAAATGGTTTGGTTGTGAACACCCCAGGGGGGGGTCCAAGGCCAACAAATTTTGTCATCATCCCTCGATAGATGACAACCCTCAAGTAAACTGATAAGGGCAACCATATCCATCCCTTCTCTCTCTGAGACATTCCTACCTAGATGAAGGTCCCAAGAAAGAGATTCCCTCCCTCCAAGACTCCGGCTACACACAAAATCAGAGATAGGTCAATTGTGAAAGGATGATAGTCTAAATAGGTTGGGGAAAAGATGTTGGAATGCAGAGGTGCCCCACCAAGGATCCTCCTAGAACCGGATTTTAATCCTGTTTCCCAAAGAAAAATATTCCTTTCAATCATTCGTACATAACTACTCACACTAGGTGTTAATATTTTACAAAACTTTTAACTGGCGACACTCTAGCTGTCGAAGATGAAGATAACTTTTTCCTATGTGAACATGTGTATCCAAAAAGTTTAAGTAAAGTGGAATATGTTTTAAGTCAATATGTCCTTAAACAAAATTAAAATAATTGCTTTTTCAATTAGACGCAACTTTAAAGTTGCATTCTTTTGTCTTTTTAGTTTTGGTAAGTTCCAGTTTGGCATTATTTTTATTCTTATTTTTGCTTTTGTCCTTGACAGTTTTGTTAGTGACATTGTTGTTTGGGTGTATTGTCTGTGTACCAGCCATCAATAACAACTGACCAAATTGATAAAGCAGTTCACAAGATGATCATTGATGCCGGGGCTTATCCTTCTCCTCTTGGCTATGGTGGATTTCCAAAAAGTGTATGCACATCTGTTAATGAATGCATGTGCCACGGAATACCAGATTCCCGCCAGTTACAGGTTTCTTAGGAAAACATTTTCTTTTTCATCTATACTCTTTTCATTGCATTGTATTTATGATTATGCGAATTAATCCTGTTATTACTGATGATAATTTCTTGTGCAGGATGGTGACGTAATAAACATCGATGTAACTGTCTACTTAAATGTATGTATTTACATAGTTCCTCTCTTTCTATCTCCCTCTCTTGCCTTGATTTTTCCTAATCTAATCATTCTGTGTACTTTGGAACATCTGGGCTAATGAAATTAAAAATGAAATCTTTTCTATTTCACACAACAATTACAAGAGCAACAAGTGCTTTTTAAAAAGATGCAAATCGTAACTGATTGTAAAAATAAGAGAAAGAAATCTACAAATCTGTGCACATATTTGAATTCAAAAACTTTCTTTACAAAGCTGTACACATGTTTGAATTGAAAAACTTTACTTTAATAGACTGATTGCTTGATCTGTAGAGATATCCGAATAAATTTCGAGCCATTGTCATCAATTTTTATAATTTGTTTTATAAAGACTGAAACCTTTAATTTAGTTTTAAATGTTCAATTCACTGGGCTATAGCCTATATTCCATTTTGTCATTCCCTAATTTGCGCCTCTTGGTTCAAGATATTTCTCCTTCTTGCAAGGTCACAGTATTGTCATGAGCAAAATATGCAACCAAGTGCTTTAGTTTTAAAAAGGGCTTCTCACATGTCCGTGTACTTAAACTCTGATTGTATCTTGTATCTGCTTCTTTGAGATTTTTTCTTAGAGAAAACGCAAATAAACTCTTTCTCTTTAGACGACTAGTTTTAAAAGACTCCAGCGTGATTCTATGTCCTTTTAGTTAGTCATTCTTATACTTTACATAAAGGGAAATGATTCTGAATATACCTTGACATTCTCTTTAACATCTCCATATGCTCATAGCAAGGTTTAAAACTTAAATTTTCAGCTGTACTGAAGTCTCCGTAGATGTGGAAGTGTTTAGTGGAATTCCATCAAATCCATAGAGGTGCTATTGAAATTACAGAAATTCATGGAAACGATGAAATTTTAACAAGAAAAATCCAAACCATCTAGAGCCAACCCCACCTGCAAAGTCGGCACTATTATTCTTCATGTAACCATGTGATTGTATTTTCTCTGCTAACAGATAAAAATGACATGACATGTCTTATTGACTGAGATTTTTACTAAATTGTGAACTTTATGCAAGTCAAGGAAGCTTGACATTGGTGATCATGGAAATTGAAATTTATTTGTAGAAACCAGAAACAATGGCTTAGAGGCCCAATTTAAGAATTGGCCAGGAGGGAAGTAATATTTTGTATTTGGCTGCTAATTATAATCTATTTGGGAGCATGGAATTTCTTATCCATTAAATGATGCATAGTGACCACGGTGTGTGCTAAGTGCTCTCTTATCATGCGTATACCTTAAAATTATTTTTTCTTCTTCTCAATGATTGCATTCTTTGAGGGGTTTTTTATTTTATTTTATTTTATTTTATTAATTTTTAAGATATGAATGCAAAAGAAAATGTTCTTTTTCTGCCTTGCGGTCAAGAACCTAGTAGATTGAGACTAGTTTGGTTTGTTGGTCATATTAGAAATGATAATATGTTGTGTGAGTATATTGGTTGATTTACTTGTGATGAATTACTTTAAAATATGGCTTTGGAAAGATTGGAATAGCACTTTTGCAGAACAAAATTCATGCAATGTCAAATAGCTAAAATAGACTGACTTTTTTTTAATAACCTTTTTCATACATTGGTTTGAACTTTTAAAAATGATGGAACAAGAATTTAGAATATGATTTTTTAACAAATTTATCCCAAAAAACTCATTATCTGCTCCACTGTAAGTGCTATATTTTCTTTCTGAATCACCAACTAGAAAATAAATGACACTGAGCATGAGAATTACAATATGTAAGTTGTAATATGCTGTTGTAGGTGGGAGACCCACTGAGCCAAAGAAATTAGGCAGCAAAATTCTGGTACTCATCTTCATGCGACATGTGTCATCCTATGATTGGATAACCAAATTGCTCTTAAACAGATGTCACTACATAAAAATTAGCAAAAGAGAGATTTGCAAAGAATACTTCCGTCTAGAGTCCAAAGTCCAATTCATGGTTACTGTTTTTATTTTTTGAGATTGGTGTCAGTTAATGTTGAAATTCTTGAAGATTTGCCCGACCTCTGATTTTTCTTTCATGAGAAACACCCAAGTGATCCTAGTATGATCATCTACAAATAAGATAAACCAGCGGGTACCAGTCACACCTTTGATACGTGAAGGTCCCCAAACATCACTATGGATCATTGAGAATGGATGAGATTTTTTATATTGTTGAATTGAATAAGGAGTACGGGCATGTTTAGCAAATTGACAAACTTCGCACTGAAAATCTGTTGGACTTTTATTGCTGAATAATGAGGGAACAAGTTTTTGAAGGTACACGAAATTGGGATGGCCTAGTCTATAGTGCCATAACATAACTTCACCATCATTATTAAAACGAGAAACAGAAAGAGAAATTTTTGTAGGCTGATTGTTTGCCTTGTCCGAATCTGCCTTGTGAGTTTGTTGTTCCAGAAGATCATCAATCCTGAGGATGTAGAGCCTTGAGCACATCTTAGCATTGCCAATCATCTTCCCCGAATTCAAGTCCTGAAATTCACACGAGTTAGGGAAGAACTTAGTAACACAGTTAAACTCTTGAGCGAGTTTACTAATAGAAAGTAAATTGCAATCTAAGTTTGGGACCAAGAGGACTGAGTTTAGGGTGAGGTTCTTTAAGATAATCACAGAACCTGTTCCTGCTACTCTTGAGAGAGATCCATCTGCAATTCTGACAGAGAAATTTTCATGACATGGACTATAAGTATTAAAAATCCTTGCATCTCCAGTCATGTGGTCGGAGGCTCCTGAATCCACAATCCATGGTCTGATTTTTTCTCTTGTTTCACTGAGTGCGTTTAAAAAATTACCTTTGTGAGCCAAGGATCCGTTTCCAATGACAGAGGTATTGGAGGATTGTTGCTGGTTGATTAACTTTTGCAAAAGTTCCATTTGTTCTTTGCTGAATAGGAGGCTTTGTTCTGGCTGTGTGTGGTTCTCGTCACAGGAGGCCAAATGTCCACGGCTTTCTTTGTTGTTGGATGGACGTGAGGGCTTCCAATCAGTGGGTTTTCCATGGATCTTCCAGCAGGTCTCCTTGGTGTGACCAGTCTTCCGGCAGTGATCACACCAAGGTCGTCCCTTTTTTGGTCTATAGCCTCCAGCTTGATGTTGAGGCCCTTGAACTGAGAGCGCAGATCCTTCAGAGCTGTGTGCCGTAGTTGGTGGTCCCATCATCACTTTCTTTCGACTCTCTTCCATGTGAACTTCTGAAAATGCCTGTCGAAGACTAGGTAGTGGTTTTAGTCTCATGATTCTTCCTCGAACTTCATCAAGGTCCTTGTTAAGGCCCAACATAAACTTATAGAGTCTTTTCTTTTCAATGATTTTTCTATATTTGATTCCATCTTCTGGGCAATGCCAATTGTATTTTTCAAACATGTCTAATTGCTGCCAATTCCGTGTGAGAGTGTTGAAGTATTGAGTGACCGTGAGGTCTTCTTGACGTAGATCGTGAAGGATACTTTGAACAACAAATAGTTCGGATGAGTTATCGAAGCTAGAATATGTTTCTTTGGCTGCATCCCAGATGTCCTTTGCAGTCACATACAATAGGAAATTTTCTCCAATTTCGTTTGTCATTAAGTTGATAAGCCAAGACATCACCATGTTGTTTTCTGACTTCCATGTTCTGTATTTTGGATCTTCTTTGCTTGGTGGGACTGCTACTCCAGTGAGGTAGTCATCTCTTCCCTTTCCGCAAATGAACATCATTACTGATTGTGACCATTGAAGGTAATTTTGTCCATTGAGTTTGTGCCCTGTAATGGGCAGAAGATTTCCATCTGATCCTCCATTGCTGCCTGCGGCTGGGGTTTCAGAATGGGAGGTGACTTATGAGGAGGATTGGCTTTGCTGAGCCATTGTCATCCCGTATTTTGCCATCTATCTACAGGTCAGAGGTGGCTGCTCTGATACCATGTTGAATTTAGAGAAGAAAATAATTCTCCTATATCTTATTCATGATCACTGTACAGTCTGAATTTATAATGGAAGGAAGAAACGTTCCTTTCACTATATTTGGTAACAAGATACTAATTACTAAAAATCAGGAAAATAGTAAAATAGGAAACTATAAAATAGGAAACAAACTAATAGAGATATCAGGAATTTCCAGAATCTCTTTATTCCTAAATTAATGTAGACAACTAATAAAGGAAACTGATTGCTGCAGCTGTATCCCTGAAAATCAGGGATACAGCCAAGGATTTCTTCAAATCCAAATCTTTAGAACTGATAATGCCAAGGATTACTTCAACCACATTCTCGGAGATTACCTACAAAGTCAAGGCATTATACACCAAAGTTCATGTGTCGATACTCCTCAACAAAACGGAGTAGCGGAAAGGAAAAATAGACACATTCTAGAGGTTGCTAGATCACTTATGTTTTCCACTCATGTTCCAAAACAGTTTTGGGGGGAAGCCATACTCACAACAACTTATCTCATAAACCGAATGCCTTCCCGTGTCTTAAATTTTCAAACATCGTGCCAACTCCTTTGTCATTCTTATCCCAACACCCGCATTGTCTCAACAATACCTCTCAAAGTATTCGGGTGCTCCGTGTTTGTTCATGTGCATCAACAACACCGAAGTAAACTCAACCCCAAAGCACTCAAGTGTATATTCCTTGGTTACTCTCCAAACCAAAAAGGGTACAAATGCTATTCTCCTATTACAAAAAGACTATACACTTCCATGGATGTTACTTTCTTTGAACATCAACCTTATTACCCCAAATCTGATATTCAGGGGGAGAATCTCATACAGGAATACCAGCTTTGGGATATTGATGCCACAACATCCAACAACTACCCAAGTTCCCAAGTCACCATCCCTCCTATCTCAACTACTCCTACTCCAAACCAAAGCCACCAAACAGAAACAAATTCTGATTTGGAAAATTCTGAATCTGAACCTGAAAATCCTCCACCTTCAAGTCCTGTCCAATGTCCGAAACCTGCAGTCAATGGTGAGTTCATTGTATATTCTCGGAAGAAGAAGATCCAAGAGGATGTTGAGCAACAAGCACCTCCCAAGCAAAGTCAAGAATCTGACCCGAGTGCAAGAAATCATGAAAATTCACCAGGTAACACTAGCTCTGAATTCATCACTAGTGAGTCTATTGCTAATGACCTTGACTGTCCCATTGCTTTAAGGAAAGGTAGGAGACCATGTACCAGTCATCCAATCTACAATTTTGTCTCTTATAAAGGGTTGTCACCTAGCTTCCAAACATTTGTGGCAAATTTGAACAAAGTGCAAATTCCTAACTCCATTCAAGAAGCCATTTCAATTCCGGAATGGAAGACTGCAGTATGGGAAGAAATGCAAGCACTAAAGAAGAATGGAACTTGGGAGATTTCAGACCTACCGAGTGGGAAACATCCAGTAGGATGTAAATGGATTTTCACTGTCAAATACAAGGCTGATGGAAGTGTAGACAGATTTAAAGCGCGGCTGGTTGCAAAAGGGTTCACTCAATCCTATGCATTGACTACCAAGAGACGTTTGCTCCAGTAGCCAAATTAAACACCATTTGGGTACTACTATCATTAGCTGCCAATCTTGACTGGCCTCTCCACCAACTTGATGTAAAGAATGCATTTCTCAATGGAGACCTTACAGAAGAAGTTTATATGGATATTCCTCCCAGCTT